>VXAX01003409.1:661089-744738 GCA_013399835.1 Leptocoma aspasia
GGAGGGTGCCCGCGGCCCGGGTCCGCCAGAGGCCCGGGATGCGCGGCGGGCGCGGGCTCGGCGATGCGCGGCCCCTCGGGAAGCTGCGGCTGCGTGTGCGGCCGCCCGGGAGAGGCGCCGGGCCGGGGTCGGGCGGGCTCAGCCGCCTCCGCCGAACGCAGGCCGGGGCTTCCTGCTTTAAGCGGGCGGGTGTTGGCGGAACGGGAGTCCCGAACCTTCCTCCCTAAGGCAGGCTGGAGCTGGCGGCGTGGCCCGGGAGCGGTGTGTGCGCTCCCGCCGCCAGCACGTGTGACAGCCGCGGTGAGCCCCGCTGCTGCCCTGCCGCCGCTGCCGCCGGGGTGCCGGCCTGCTGTGACCTTGGGAAGCGGAGCCACGGCCTCCCACGCGGGCTATGGCAAGGAGCAGCGCTGCCTTCTGAGTGCATCTCAGTCTTTGGAGACTGCATCGGCAGAGAGAAACATCTGGGGCTGAAATAACATCTGCTTGCAGGACCTGTTACACTAACTAATGCTTCTGTATTTCCAGGTTTGAGGTTTGGATTTGCTTTGGAAGTCACAGAGCAGTTGCCGCCTCGTTCTACCTACATTCAACTTTTAATATAGTAGTATTATTACAAACGGGGGAAAAAAGGTATGTACTGATATAATACTAATTTAGTTTTGAGTAAGACTTAAATCTTCTGAAAGTGGCACTGTGCTGATATTGCTCAGACAACTAAACTTCCTTTTTTCTTAACACGTCCATATTTTTATAGGCATATACTTTTTTCCTTCTGCTGCCAAGTTTTCTGTGGGTGATCTCGCATATGCTCCCTGTGGGGACTGGCACAAGTCGATAAGCACTCAGCATGATGAAAGCAGTGTACATTTTACTGAACACAGGCAATTGTTGCTCTCTAGTAATTCCTTTCATTCAAAGTCTGTCTCAATTATTTGTTTTCTTCTCCCCTAAATGAGGAGCAGAACTCGGAGTGCAGTGTGAACTAATATCCTATATAACTAACGAGTTATATAGGATAACCAAGTGTAATTTGGCCTTGGAGCCTCCGTTTTGAAGTAACACCTAGTGTGCTGTGCTGTCAGCAACAAAACAGTTCAAATCTGAAGCCACAATTGTGCAATTACATGGGCTAGTGCCATTTATTGCAAGTGCAATGTTTTATTTTGTTTTAAATTCATTTAGATTTATGGAACAGATTGGATGGGTAAAGTCTCTGAGTGAGAGTATTTGGCCTACTCATGTATTTTTTTCGTGTTCAAGGATAAAAAATCTGTTAGAGACACGCTTTCTTAAAGCCTTGGTTGTATTCAAGTGTCTATGTTTCTTGTACAAAGGATGTGGGTTATACAATGTGTCTTTTTATGATTCTTTCAACCTAACCTACTGGGAATTATGCTTCCCATTCATATTATGCCAAAATACATTTTGGGAGGTAACAGGCTTCAAAAGCATTACAGTACGTAGAGGAGTGAAAATTACTCTGTTTACTGATGTACTGTGCTTAGTGCCTCACTTAAAAGCCAGTGAGGCACTAATTCACATGTGTATTTGTGTGGGTTTTTTAAGACTCATGCAGCTTTTTGACAGCACTGTCAGAGAAGTGTCTTGCTCAGCAGCACAGTTCTGAAACAGTGGGAGCTCTTTGGCTGAGTTATTTTACCCCAGATAAATAACCTTGTTTTAACTGCTTGCCCAGTGAAAGTATCTTGCTGCAAACTTGAGAACTGAATTCATTTGAATGTTTTATTTCAAAGTGTTACATTTGTATTTCTGCTTTCCAGCTGCCTTCCTGAGAGATGAGGTGTAATTCTTATTTATAATATTCTGCTGCGAGGGGGACTTGCACTAGGAACATGACAGCCAGACACAAGTCAAGATGTTCAGGTTCATTCCCTTTCTACTCCTCTTCTGAAAGCCACCCAATGTGCCTGTATCATCATGGGTAGAGTTTTCTTAGCTGCACTTCACCATGAGGAGAGCAGATTCTGTTTTGCTTTATAGGGGAGGAGCTGAGACAAGCATGAAATATTCCAGCCTTAAACACCTGAGGGAAGACTATGCCTCTATAATCAATATAGAAGTAACCCTCAGCACTGTTCCCTGGAGGTACTCTTCTGCTTTCATTTGAGAGATCCAGGGAGATAAGATGGAAAGCCCAAGTAAGCTGAAGCTAGGCAGTGATACTCCAGGAGACCTGCCCAATGCAGCAAAATTGGTCAAAATACAAATATGCTAAGTCTCTTTCCTGAGCACAACCATTTTCTGTCTCTAAATGGAAGAGTGGATCTGAGGGCATTCCTGTAATACTTTTGCCTGTCAAATTATTGTAAATTGTGTATGTTTCATCTTTCTCTTCCCTCAGGAAACAAGTCTCTCCATACCTACCAGGAAACGTGAGACTTTGCTCTGAAATAACTGATAAACAAGTGTGAAGCATGAGGATCAACTCTGCTGTTCAGGCTGCTATTGACCTCACAGCAGGTGCTGCAGGTAATGCTTAACTGCACAAAACTTCTGAGACAGTTTTGATGCCTTTGACAAATATAAAAGCAGTTTCCAGTTGCTATAAAAAGCCTCACCCTCTGTGTTTTAAGGGTATGAGGAGAAGCAGGGACCTCAGGCAGTGTTGTAACTGTATCTCTATTGGCCCTCCCTGGCAAAACCCCTAGGACACAGTGAAGAAGACATAACAGCTGACTGGGACTAATAATTTTCTGTAAGGAGGTTTAAGTTCTGCTTACACGAGTTTAAGAATCAGTCAGAGTATCAGTAGAGTTTTGCAAGGAAGTCAATGTGTGAGTGATTGAGGTGCTGCTTTTGTCACAGGAACTGTCCCTAACTGAAAGGGACAAGTGATTATCTGAAGGGTTTCTGACTCAGACAACATCCTGGTGTGAATATCTAAAACCTGTGAAGCTCAGTAGTAGAACTGGTGATGTATTTGTGTAACTGACTTCCACTTCAGTCTAGTCTGTGCTGTAAAATTTTGCTGGACCAGTTGTGTGGAAGTGGTTGCACTGTCTCACTGATATGGCCATGTTGGTAATGTCTGTGGCTCAGGGATACAATTTTGAACTCTGCCAGGGAAAAGGGGTCTTTTTGACACTTCTAAGCTAACAGTGGTTATATGAAAAAGGTGGAAGATTTGTCTAATTTACTTTTGTAACTAGTTTAGACAATTTTAGTGGTATTTTTTCTTTCCCACACAATAAATATTAGAGTCAGTCCTTTTATGACAATGCTGTGAAGATGACAGTATAAATGGTGTTAAGTGCATTCAGTTGTAGTTATTTGAGGTAATTTTTCAGAGTGGAGGTTAACAGTGCAGTGAGAAAGCAAGGGGTAACAGTACAAGTCCAGTGTGGCAATTTCTGCACTCTTTAGAAAATGTAATTAAGTAAGCAACCAGCTCATGCCTTCAAAAATGTGTAACCTGGTTTTACCTTCCTCTCCAGATACAGTCTTGACTACCTGATAAGTAATGACATATTGAGGCAAGCAAATTCCGGACAAGAATAAATAAGTCATTTGGCTGTCTGTGGTCACACTCCTTTGCCTAGGATCTAAGCAACCTCTAATCCCTTCTTTGATTCAGTAGGACTCTCTTCCCCACCACTGCCATATTATTAGGACCGCACTTGTCTGAATGCTCAAACAGATTTGACTTTTTGGGTTTCTGGTTTGTTTTAATTTTGTAGTTGGGTTGGGCTTTTTATTACTCTTTACTGCTGGCTGGAAGAATAATTTTTTTCTTAATATTTCAGATAATAACTAGGACTCTTGGTCTTTATCTTGAGGCTTACAAAGTTCATTGCTGCAGTTTACTAGGCTTTTTGAGCCAACTCCAGTAACAGCCTTTTTGGAACAGCCATTCTGTCAACTTCCAATTTTTCAGCTTCACACTTCCAAAACCATTCCTGGTTTCCCTGGACATCTTCCAACAGCTATTATTTTACTGCAGGAACCTAGCATTTGTCCTGTAGATTAATATCTACCTGACTTCCCTGCAAATAACATTGGCTGAGCCTTCCCAGCTCTGTTTTTCATTTTAAGCTTACATGGGTGTTACTGGTCTGAGCCAGCTACTTTTCTCCTTTGTTATCCTTCCAGAGCAGGAAACTCTTTGTGCTTCCTTGTATGATTTGCTCTGAAGCTTTTAATGATCCATCTGGTTGGGAATGAGGTTTTATGGCAGCTAGATCATGAGTTTCTCTCAAAGGCCTGAAGTGCCTCTTTGCAGAGAATTAAGAACAATGTTATACAAATGTGTTTGCAAAGAGTAAAATGGATTGCAAATAACACTAGGTAAACAAACGTTTACCCTTCACCCCACTTAAAAGAAAAATAACTAATCTTAATTGGATGCACAAATTTGTTTCCATTTCAGTTACTTTGCTATCTGCATTTACAGATAATTTAAGGTATATGCATGTCAATTGTGCTTTGGTTAAAGATCAGCTTCTGTTTTAGTAAAGTTCTCTCTTGCTAAAAAACAAAACTATGAACCCTATATAAGGTACACCTATCATGTGCTTCCTGTCAGGTGTCTGCTTCTAATAGATTGCTATCGCTGTACACTGTTTCTTACTGAAAAAGTGTAACATCAGCTCTTCCTGCAGACTACAGAACTGAGGGAGACCTTGCAGAACACTGCACTGTGAGCAAAATGGTTATTGATGACAGTGATGGAAATATCACACAAGTTTTCAGGGTATTGACCTTGCAGTTCAGTTTGGAAATGATAACATGTTGAGAAACGTTGCCCTTTTGGCCTTTTTCAGCTTATACTTGACACTTCCAGTCTCTGGAAAGAAATGTGCTTAAGAGCCATCTGGAGTTTTGAAGTAAAGGGTTTGAGTCTTTGGTTATCAATTTATTATGTATGATCAGTTTAGCACTCTCAGCAGTGATCCTCCTATCATTGTCATCAGCACTCATTCCTCTTGTCCTGGAGGAATCACTTGATTACTAATCTCTCAGGGTTGGGATTTTTTTTGTTATTATTGGAATGTAAAATCAGAGATGCCTTCTGAACCACTGCATTAATGGGCAAAGGAAAACGTTATTTAACTCACTGACACAAGTGACTTGATTGCAGAACAATACCTCTAATTCAGTACAAGTTTATAAAAGTGAGCTGATTCATTTAGATGCTTGCTTTTCATGAGATAAAGAAATGTTTAATGAGAATCGTGATGTTACTGCTCCTTTGCCTGATTTTTTTTTTCCTTAAGGTAACTAAATTCACCAGTGACAATTGATGCCATTGTGCTAAAATCAGTGCACTTCTCTTTTCCTACAGGGAATTAATTAATCTTTGCTTTCTGTGTGATTTTCCTAATACTGGTGCTCCAGCATAGGTGTTGCAGTTGTGATAACCTTCAGCCACTCTTTTAACTTCCACTGCTTGCCTAGGTGGGACAGCCTGTGTGGTGACTGGCCAGCCCTTTGACACTGCAAAGGTGAAGATGCAGACGTTCCCCAACATGTACAAAGGACTTGTTGACTGTTTTGTCAAAACCTATAAGCAAGTGGGATTTCGAGGCTTTTACCAGGGAACCACACCAGCACTTGTAGCCAACATTGCAGAGAACTCCGTTCTGTTCATGTGCTATGGATTTTGCCAACAAATTGTGAGAAGAATTGTTGGAGTAGACAGGAAAACAAAGCTCAGGTTAGTAATAAATATCTGGTTTGTATTTTAAAATAAATAAGTAGATGAAATTTCATGCAATTGCTATTTGCCAATACTGTACTGTCAGGGTGCAAGTGAGGTCCCAGCCTCTCCTCTGACAGTGCACAGTGTAGTTAATTTTGGAATATAGGCCTTAGTGTGACAATCTAGTGTCTAATATAACAGAGCCATCTACTAACCAGCAGCTGGCTGGTTTAGATGATCACAGCTTAACTGGAGTATTTAAGACCTGGAACATTTTTACCAGTAGTATTGAGCATTTCAACACCTGAAAGTTAGTATTCCTTTCTTATCTAGGTTGTTCTGATTTTGCTGGGGAGGTAGTGACTTCTAACAAGGAGGCAGATACTAAGGGGGAAGGGCACTTTTCTAATATTGTCTTGCTTTTAAAAATGTATTTATTTAAGGTTCAGAAGCTTGCTCACCCTACAAACCCCTTACCTTTTCCTACGCATTAAAATGTAGGAGGTAGGCCTACCAGCAATATGTTTCACTTCTTTATCGTCTTTTGTGATCACCTTGGGAGGTAGACCACAGATGTGCAGATGTCTAGGATCACCTCACGTGACTGAGGCACCATGGTCATGCTCGATGTAGGGAAGGTACTGCAGGAAACTTGAAACAGTATTATATTGGCATAACAATATTGGTGTATTACTCTGTCTTTGGAGTTGGATACAGAATGGGAATGTGAGTATAAAGCAATAGCAAGCACCTTTCGCATCTGATAGTTCTTTCCTTGGTCAGGTAATGGTGCTTTTCAGATCCAAGATGGCTCTTTAATGCCTTGTTGATTCAAGGTCAAATAGTGTGACAAATAGTGTGACTGCAGAACTGTTCTAAGACAAAACATTAAAGAATTTAAGTTTACTTGAAAGATTGTCCCTTGGTGTTGTTTCCATATTCTTTTCCTCTGGATCGTTGTGGGGGCACCTTATGAGGCACATGTAAGAGAGAACTGTATTGACATGGTCTTCAGCAGGCCCTGATGAGAACATATGGTCTGTCTAGGACATCCTCACCCATTATTACTGCAGTGTTACACCTTCAGAAAAGGACAAGCTATAAAACATTTTTCAGTTAAAAAAATACATATCACTGATGCATAAGTCACAAAGAAAAGAAATTAAGAAAGAAATGCTAAATTCCGTTTATCTTTTAACATATGCTTAGTTCAACCAATATATTTCATCATAAAGTCTAAAGTGAGACAACAAAATGGAAAGAGAAGTGCTAAATTCCATTTGCTGCTTTGCAGGCAGTTACTGATATCTTCAACTTTGACAGTTCTCATTACCACCATATCTGAATGTCATGAGCTTTGCTTCATGTCACAACTTGAGTTTTGTGATGCTTCAAGGTGAAAAGTTGTAGCTTTAATCTCTGGTACTATAGACATATCAAACTGCTGGGCACAAGGCAAGCATCTCCCTTGGATGGAAAGAATTTCTGTGCTGCAGTGAGATCAGTGTCAGCTGTGCTGACTCCCCAGGTTCTGAAAGAGAAGCTCCACTTCTATGCTATTATGCAGCTCCTGTCCAAAACACCAGTGTCTATAGGAGCCTGTTTTAAATGCATCATAAAGCAGTGTTGCCCTCGAGTACCAGCCTTTTGAGTCCTGGCAGTTTAGCAACTCAGAATCTGTGGTATGTGTAAAATCACCACAAAATAAGCCCCGGTTTTGGAACACTGAGTCACTGCAGATGACAGTGCTGTCTTGTTTGGTGGTGTGGTTTATGTTTGTGCTGTCTCTGATTCACATTGTTGCATTCATAGCAGCACATCCATACAAAGATTACAGTGATCCATTGTGCCTGCTTTCAGTTTTCTAGTATCTTCCACTCAAAGCCTTTATTAATACTGGTAAGGTGAATTTGAAAATACTGACAGCTATCTATATGAGGTGATTATTGCTCCTGTTCTCTTTGAGGAAGTAATAAGTAACCAAAAGTTGCCCACTAAAACAAGTCTATAGAAATCTTCATAAATGCTACCAAATCTTCCCTTTCTGGCTTTTATTCTGCTGCAATCACTGAAGTATAGCAAAAAGGGTAGAGGTTGCAATACATCCCTTTGGTGTCAAAAGGGTGTCTTTCAGTTGTATAAGAAAATGGGATGAGCTAGGTTTTTTCCTCCCTCTGGTTCAAGTAACTGCCCTTTGCCCTTGAGAATCTTTCCCCCAAGACTGCCAGTTTTTCTTGATACTATTTAGGGTACAGGTCCAGGAAGCTGATTGCTGGTGCAGTGGCTCCACTGCACTGAAGGTCAGTGCTCAAATACCTTCTGCAGTTTCTTTCTTGCAGTGATCTACAGAATGCTGCTGCAGGCTCCTTTGCTTCTGCCTTTGCCACTCTTGTCCTCTGTCCCACAGAGCTGGTGAAGTGCCGGCTACAGGCCATGCACGAAATGCAGTTGTCAGGAAAGATAATCCAGGGACACAAGTAAGTATACACCCTGTTCAATATCTCTGAAACTCTTTCTTGTGTATTATTTCTTCAAATCCTGTATTGGCTCAGTGTCACATTTATAGTGCACTGCTAACCAGAGAAGCGTTGTGGCTGGGAGGGTCAGAGCCTGCAGATCTTCTGGGTGATAGTAAAGCTGGATGCCAGTGAAAGGCTCCCAGCAGGATCTTGCTCTAAGCCTTATATGAATTCAATTGTTTGCACAATGAGTCTCACCATTAATTGTTGCTGCGGTTGCCTGCTGTTCTGTAACTTCTCATTATCTGGCTAGTAAGTATCACTAACTGGGTCAACCTCTCTCAGTACAGTTTGGTCAGTAGTGAAGGGTGTTATCCAAAAGGATGGTCCCCTTGGATTTTATCGTGGCCTGTCAAGCACTTTGCTGCGGGAAGTCCCAGGCTATTTCTTCTTCTTTGGAGGGTATGAACTGAGCCGGACATTCTTTGCCTCTGGGAGATCAAAAGATGAATTAGGTATGGTGCCTTTTTTTACAGGTGCATTTTAGCATGCTGTCATGGGGGACATAAAGGGGGGCATATCTTCCCTGAAGATATACTAATAATGTTGTAAAATACATGCAAAATGAAGGAAATGAGGCATACTAAATATGGAGGGCTGTGTCTTGTGTATACATTGTAATAAATTATTGAAGTGATCATTTTCCAATGAAGCAGGATGTATCATAAATAGAGAATTAATACAATAAGCTAACACTACAAAACTGCTGAAATATCTGACCCCACCGTGTAACACAACTCTGAACTATTTCATTTCAGCTGCCATTCAGAGTGATTTTGAAGTATTCAGCTGCACTCTCTTGAACAGTGTGTTCAAGCATATGCAGAACTGTATGCTGACCATTAGATGTGGTTACAATGATAGTAAGAGAACACTGAGATTGAAAATTAGAAATTAAAAAAACATAGTGATGCCAGAATAAAGATTGCCTGTCTCCTGTTAAAAGACTGAACCAGTAATACTTTGTTTTGCTTGGAGTCAGGATTTCAGCTGTATGCATTTTGGACTTGTAACAAAATATTTACAAACGTCTGATCTGAAATACAAAATCAGGGTGCATCATGAAAGAAATGACTGATCACAAAATAATTCTGCTGTACCAAATAAATCTCTCTATATGTGATTAGTAACACTGTATGTTGTTACTCTAAACCATTTCACAAATAACCTTGGAAAGTGATTACAAGTGTTAAAAAAGTGAATGTAGTTAATACAATCAAAGTTGAATTCTGAGTTATAGTTTCTTAGCATGGCCACTAATCTAAGAGGCACTTTATAGTCTTTGAGTTTCTAGTTAAGACTTGCAATTTACCAGTGGCTTGAAATTAACTTAAAGGTTAGTGAGAGAACAGAAACTGCTCTTTTGTCATAAGCAGCTTCCTTTGTTCCCTTTGAATCCTGTAGATGAAATAACGTTATATTTGTGTTGGTGAATATTGTGATGTATAGAAGTATATTTCTTAACTTTTAGGTCCCATTCCTTTGTTACTAAGTGGAGGTTTCGGAGGTAGCTGTCTGTGGATTGCTGTGTATCCTGTGGACTGTATCAAATCTAGGATTCAGGTTCTTTCAATGGCTGGGAAACAGGCAGGCTTTATGGGAACATTTGTAACTGTTGTGAGAACTGAAGGTGAGTATCCAAGCAGGTCAACTGAATCTATAGGGCTGCAGACTGAAATCTATACCCTCCAATACCCAAAATCACTTAAGAAACCCAGTCCCGTGATAATGTGTTAGAGACAGGTAATAACTGTTTCTAGCAAACAAATGTCTACTTCATGCAGTGTGGAAAGCTTGGAATCTAGACACTGAGACCTACTTCATCTTCCCTGCCTCTTGGTTCAGGAGATGATTCACTTAAACCTAACAGAAGCTTACTATGCATTAAAAGCAGGTAAAAAAATGGGCTCTATTACCTGTGACCAAACCTATATGTGAAAACTGAAGGAACTAGGTAAGTTCCATGCAGAAGTTCTCCTCACCTCTAGAAGTCAATATATGCCTGAGGATTGACTTATCAAACAGCACTATACAGCCTGGCAACTTGAGGCATCTACCTCAACATCTCCTCTCTGGAAAAGGCCTGTGTCAGACACTTTGGAAGAGGGTTTAAGAATATACATGGCAGCAGATATGAATCCCAGCCCCATTGCTAGGTAAGATACTCATCAGAACTGGAGTCTGACTTGGGGCACAGCTCTAACACAGTCCTGCTGCCCCCTTGCCAGCTGTGGTACAGCCACTGTCAAGTTATCTCAGCTGACCAAGACCTTGTCATACCTGAAATAAGCATCTAGCATAAGCCCTTCTTACGTGGCTAAGCTCCCATCACAACATTAGATACTCCTGTATCAATATCCAGTACCACTGCAATCAGGAGCTACACCAGTGAGTTCAGCTCTCTGTGTTTATGCTCCTCTAAGCAGAAGCATTGCTTCAGTATCCTTCACAGGTTAGAGCACAGTGGTTGATGCAGACAGCCACTTTAATAAATTGCTAACTGGCTCTGGTTTCATTTCTAGGCGTGCTTGCCTTGTATTCTGGACTAACGCCAACTATGATCCGTGCATTCGTGGCCAACGGGGCACTGTTCCTTGCCTACGAGTACAGCCGGAAACTTATGATGAAACAAATAGATTCTTACTGATTCCGTCTAGCAGACAAAGAACAAGAGATTGTTTAAGGGTCATTTAAATAAATGATGAAAAACACATAGATCACATGATGGTCTGAGCAAAACCAAATCAGTGACCTAATTTTAGGAACTCAACTCCAGTTTAAGATTTGTAATCTTTTAAAATCAGGTGATTTTATGGAGGTGTGTACATGTTGCTTGACTTGCACAAGCAGAACTATCTCCCTCTTACAGATTCTGCACTAGGTACACTGCATGTTATAAATGTCTTTCCTGACCTGTAATGGTGCTAAAAATATTTACATTGACCTGTGGGTTTACTGTAACATGCAAGAGTAGGTTGTGATTTGTCTACAGCAAAGCACTGGTTTTAAAACTGCTGCAATTGTGACCGTTTGCAGTTGTTGCTGATGTCTGACTCAAAATAATGCAGTTCTTGTCTAATCTTGCTGAGTATAGATGACTTGGACATACCCCTCATACCTAGGGAGACCTTTCCTTCTCCAGCTACACCCCTGTCCTGCTCCAGCTCCCTGCTGCTCTCTGACTTGCTAAGGTCATGGCAGAGGTGTCTGACTTACTCTGTCCTAGTGAATGGGTTTATAAAAGTAGGAAACATTCACCCCCTACCTTATATGTTTCTTAGAGCCCAAGATATGCCTACATTTTTTGATAAAATAAGCACAGTAACAACATTAAGGAGGCTATGCTGCATTGCATTGTTTTCTAAATCCTTTCAAAAAGTGCTGGAGTATGCTAAGCAGCACTTAACATAAGGGACACTGGAAATAGCTGCTGCCTCTGAGCACAGAATTGTAACTTCGTGCAGGCTCCCGTTTAGGTCACTTTGGCCTGAATGAGACCACACGCTGGAAGGACAGGAAGCTGAAGAGGAACAGAAAGCCAGAACTGAGTTGTTAACTGACACCATGGTCTCTGACCTAGCAATCTTACTGGGGCTGGAGTGTTGCCACTTGTCCTGCCTCTTCAGCTGAGTGGAAAAAGCTCATGTGACTGGATAGCTTGTATCACCTTCAGGCCTGGAGGGCATGGCTTGCTTGGTCATGTTCCTTGATTAAATATGCAGTTAGTCAGTATTACCCAAAATGATGCAGTGACACCTCTTTCCTGATGTCCCTTTTGTTCTTCAAGTAGAATGCTCTTTGTACAAGCATGCTCTGCTTTGTAAGAAGCAGCTACTGCCTTATCCTGGCATAAGTCGAGCAAGTCTTAGCACAGCACAAACTTGTCCTGGAGTTGTGCAGAGATGCTGCCTGGGTGCTCTAAGTGCAGCCCACCAGTGTGGGGGGAGTGGGGGACACAGACAGAGCCCTGTAACTCGCTGAGATCATCACAGCTACATGGAGATTAGCAGCTTGTCACAGCAACCACATTTGTCAGTGACAGACAACAGTCAGAGCTGGAACAACCTAGTTTTGCATGTTACAGCTTCCCCTTCAGATCCCAGAAATAGGAACAAGCTTTAGGCATAGATGAAATCACCTCAATACCTGCTGCCTCATGCAGTGGAGCCAGAGTGCACTCAAACTGGCTCATTCCTTGCATTGTTACAGCCTCTTTGATGGAAGGTGGTTGCTGCAGTTCTACAAAATCTTCTTGCTCCTCCAGCCTCCAAGTGCAGAAAGAACAATTCATCTCCCTTTCATGCACCATGAGAAAAGGCAGTTAAAGCAGGGCGTGGCTGAAGAACCTTCAGTGTCTACTGCACCAATACACCTTGACTGACAGGTACACTAGGGACAGCACTGCTCTGCACTGCCAGTACTTTAAAAGGAATTTATGCCAAATGTTTGAATGATTCAGGTAGGAGGACGAGGCTTTAAGAGTTGTTAGACTTCCCCTTCTTTTCAAAGTTGTCTAGCTAAGAGAAATAGTATATTTGTACATGTTTCTAATAGTTATGAAAAGGGGAGGACAGACTCCACCTCAGTGGAATACTTCAATCTATTTCTTAGATTTGTCTTTGCTTTCATTTTTTAAAGCTCATGGTTGCAGTTTTTAATACAAAAATTGAAGCTTCAAGAGAAGCAGGGTATTTAAAACAACCTACAGCAAGAAGCTGGTGGCATTTTCAAGAGTTTACCTTCTGAAGTTGATGTAAGCAGTAATTTTTTCCATTCAGAGCTGTTTAAGCTGTACATGTGTATCAGTTGTTCAGCTAAAAACTTCATAATGTTGGTATAGGAATTCACAGAAATAAAGTTTCATTTGATTAACTGAGTACCTGATGATTGTTTATGCCATTTAACAAGCTCATCTAGCTGAGAAACAAAAAGGTTGAATTCGGCATAACCACCTCTCTGGAATGAAAGAAAAAGACTTTATACAATCAATGAACATATAAAGCCCTCAAAACTGAGGGGAAGGGGGTAGCTAGAGTAAGGTGCTGTGAAACAACTGCTGATTTTACATCTATAGAAAATGAAACCCATAGTTCAGCACTTGGCCTGTTGGTCTGTTAGTACCAAAGTCAGTTCTAGTATGAAGGTTCACCTCAAATACCAAGTTTCTAGATTACCACGATACAGGCTATAATGTTTTCTATCAGAAGAATGCCAGCAGTCCAGCATAGGTCACCTAAATTCCACATATATAAGGGACAAATGTCCACTACCCTATGAAGGTCAGTGCAACAGGGAGGCAGGACCTATTGTTACTCTCTTCTGAGCAGTGGTGCCTGGATCTCCCAAGAGAAACACAGTACATCCCTTGTACAGCTATTTTGTTCCTCATTCTTGCTTACACATTATTTTTTACTTAACTGCATGTGCTTCAGCTAGAAAAATCTGACTTGCTGTTACAGCCTCTGTTGCTACTATCTGAGGAAACTGGCTTACTCCCTAAGCAGGAAGATGGGCCACCTTTGATGCCTTGCCAACTATATGAAAGGGCATTCTAGGACAGTGATACCCAATTGCCTGAGCTAAGCCAAAATGAACTTGGTCATCAGCCACTTGTAGCTGCAATAAAAGGGCATCCTTTTTTAGCCCCTAGCCACATTTGCATGGACACTGACGTAAATACCCAGCAATAGCAGAAGTTAAGTCCACACATGGTGTTACTTCATAGGACATAAACTACCTTCAAGTAAGCACAGGGAAGGTATATGACCTCTCCGCTTATTTCATTAACTAGAAAGCTATGTCATTTCCCTTCCAATTTTTGGTTCCCAACAACAAAAAGACTAATGAAGCAGCAGAACCAAGAAGCTAACACCTCAACACATTTCACACAAATGAAGGCACAGTCTCCACAGAAGAGCTGCACTGCTAAGCATAGTTGCAAGTAGAATAAGCATCCTGGAAGTTTGTGCATTTTAGGTCTTAGCACAACTCAAGAGGAGCCAGTGAGCACTTGCACTATTTGCTCAAATGAGCAGGTGCACAGATCAAACCCCTCATATGCAGGTATTAAGGCAGCCACACTAACTGATCCCAGGCAGCTAGAATGCTCAGGAGCTGATGAGAGGCAGTCTTAAGCCTTAGAGCAAGTGGCCACTGCAGCCCTTTGGGGGGCAGTACAGCAGTAGAAAAGAAGCTGTGCAGTCTCCAACCTCCACAGGCAGCTCCCAGGCCAAGTGTTGCTCAAAGCACTACACCACTGATTACTGATGAAGAGCAGTTCGATAACAAGGCTTCTGCTCAAGAAGCAACAATCCAACAGAGGGAGATTAACATCTCTCCCTCAAAATTCCCATATTCTACTGATCTGTGGAAAACCCCAATGCTGAGGGAATCATGTCAGGTTTTTCCAGTCTCATGCAGACTGCTGGTCTTCGTCCATCATCATGTTAATGCTCATGCTTAAAGACAGGTAATTGTCTTTGCTTACTCAAAAAAGAATTAGCTGTATGCAGAGGTATCTAAGCTCCAAGAATCCAACAGCCCATGGTAGGACAGTCAACTGACATTAAGTAACTCTTCAGAGCATTTTGGCCCTGCACAACAGAACTTCATGTAACTTTATTTGAGAAGTTGTACTTCATTTATTTCTGTGTAGATGCATCCAAATGACACTGCTTCACTTTATACTGAAATAGCAAGACATTCTCCAGGAAAGAGATGAATTTTACATGTTTCCCTTCTTTCAGATTTCCCTTATGCATCAATAAAGTTCACCTCCACAGCAAATGTCTCACTATAGATTTTCCATGTTTTAGACTTGTGAGGGTTATCCAGCTCATTCCTGGGAAGGTAGAGTCTGAAAGACAAAATTCAGTAGCATACCTTACAGCCTAAGACATGCTTTTCCTTTCAGCCAGCAGAAAGATCTTCTAGCTCAGCCCTAGAATATTAAATACAGCCCCGGACCTTGAATTTAAACAAACATCAGCCATGCCTGCACAGTGTTTTTCATCTTACGGAGTCTCAGAACAAAGGCAACCTGATGGGTTTGTGGATTGGCTCCCCACCACCCTCCCAGAGCCCCACAGTGCAAGACAGAGAAACTAATATTGCATTCAGCTCAAGGCCTCCTGATATGATGCAAGTGCCAGGAATTTAATAACCAACCTTCCTAAAAGCAAGAATTTTATTCAGTACTCAACCTCATCAGGCATGTTCTCCTATTTTAATGTTTACCAAATTCATGTCTAGTTACCACTTAAAAGCACTTGCACATCAGCCATGTCTGAATTAGAGATACAGAGATAGAAGCACTGCCTTAACAGCTGTTTCACTTCTGATCACACCTAGTCCACTTCATGTCTACCAGAAGGTCTGGGCAGAAAGGGAGAAAAGGCAGACTGGTGGGGCATCCTCCATAGTTCTGGAGGAAACAAAGCACTTCAGCAAAACCCTCAAGATGGCAATGTTGCAGGGCCATCAGACAGCTGGCATACATTTCTCCTGGCACTGGCTTGGTATAATTGGTCTGCATTGAGACTGCAAGGTGCATTGCTGGCTGAGTATATTAACTGTTACAAACAGATTCATGGCTACCTCTCCTCAGGCCCTAACAGGATCAGTTAAGTAAAACCTGTCTTCTTTCTACCCCAGTCATGGAGAACACAGTAATTATATCTCATATGCCAAGTTCACTGTTCCTCTACCGAAATCTGTCAAATAAGGCAGACCAAAGATAAGGCTCTCCTGTCTCTGCATTTCTACATCACACCCAAAGCAAGGCAGACAAGCCCAACCTTCACCAGCTGGAGCTTCTCCAGGAGTTCCAGTCTCTGCAAGCAAAATCACAGTAATTTCTAACTTTATCAAAAGCATGAGAAGCCTTAAGAAGACCTTTCTTTGTGATCCCAAGCATCCATACCTCTAACTGTGGTCTTAATGTCTGCCTGCTAAGCTACTGTGTTCCTGCTTCTCAGGCAGCCATACTACAGAGGATGGCAGATTTGAATAGTTAGCATTACATTTTTAAATTCAAATTCATTTACAATGGTTAGAGAGCACCAAGGAAACAATCCAGTGGTTTAAGTTAAGATAAAATGCTCCCATATGTTTAAAATATTTGTCACAGCGCGAGCAACTGCCAGCTCACAAGTTACAGCTGAGGATCAAAGACCAGTACCCACATGAAAGTTGGCTGGTTGATCAGGCCTGCCTTGTCTAAGCTTTCAGTACTGTGTTTATGATCTTTCAGCTCCATGCAGACACTAGAAGTTAGGACCTGAAGGCATTCACTATGATCACTTACCTGTTATTTTCAATAAAGGAAGTGTTGAACCAGAAAAAGAATGGGCAGCCGTCGTAGCCTTTTGGGAGAGCCTAAACACAAACACCTTCTTTAAGGACTATGTTACACAACAGAATTTTTGTTTGTAGAGCAAGGGTACCCACTTTTCTTCACTAATTTGGTTTAAAAAGCTACAGTGCCAGAATCAGTACGCTTGAAGAGCCCCATATCATACACAGATCACTATGTGCTCTGCAATTATTTCAGTACCAAGTCACTCAGTACAATGAGATGAGACTCCCATGGTTAGGAGCAGCAGGTACCCAACTAAGATGCCTTGGTTGTGCGGCTGTTTTGAACAGCCAGGTCCTTCCCCTGCTTGCCTAGGCTGACGTTACAGCACTTGCTGCATCCCTCACTGCACAGTGAGACACAGCAGGAGTCACTAGGGAGGAAGAGATTCTGCCCTGTACTGCCCAGCCAGGCAGAACCCACTGCAGTTTGCACTGCAGCCTCTCCCCATCCCCAACTGGAGGTCTTCACACTGGTATACTTACAGAACTGCATTCAAATCTGACTTTCACATCACCATTTAGAACAGGGCAATCTTCCAAGCTAATGACTACAACGTCTCTTTCAGAATCCAGGAAGAGCTGGATAACAAAATAAAGAATTTGTTTTATGAAAGTTTCTGCAGCAAGACAAGGGACCAATTCATGACAAGACCTAACTACTCATTCATGGTACACAAATACAACAGCAGTGCTAGAATAACAGACAACAGTTTAAGCTGCCCAGGACCGAGTAACTATTTGCATTTAAGTGACTCCCAAGGAAATCTTTCACTATCTCACCACTACATTTCCTAGGATTTGGTGAAGTTTAGCTTTTTCATCCTCTTGGAATTAACATCATCCATTTAGTTAGACTATGTAGAAATTGAATATTGGACATAAAACTAAGACACTTTTAACCTGTAAGTCAGCTTTTTAGCTTCTGTGACTCAACTCGTGTGTCTTCATAGTACTCACCTTGCAGTGATTTGGATTGGCACATACACATTGTAGTACAACTCGCTTCCTTGTTATTATCTGCAGCTTCAGATCAGTTCCATTCCCTTTCCCAACTCCTAGGAACGAAGTGTTGCATTATACCAGAGGCATAGACATTAGCTGGAAACGTAAGTAGTCATGAAAAGCAAGTGCAATCCCGTTCAAAAGTGCCTTCTTTCCAGAATGCCTTGCTCAAGACTCTATAGAACTCAAATGCTAAAGGTAAGCCAGGATTCAGTGGCTGAAAATTGCATTTTGAAGTTCCCCCCACTAGGGGAACTGGCTAATGTAAAATCTAGTTCCATTTACTGAACAATAACAGCAGTCTGAACTCCCCTGGAACAAGAAGTGATGAACTTCCAGCCTTTGATCACGATTACCAGTACACATGTACTGTAACAGCTATGTATCTAAAGCTCAGAAACATGAGTGGATCCAGTTCCACACAGGGACTTAGTCTCTCTTAAAAAAGTGATTCCCCATCCAAAAAAGGGCAGGGTGTATGTGAGCCATCTAGAAAGTCAGACATCTACAACACAGGGCAACTGACTACAAAATACTCTTCATTGTGTTCTGTGTCATTTAAATTCTCAAATCCCAGTAAGTCTACATTCCTATCACAGGCTTAGCAAGAGAGACAGTTATCAGCTGCCTGTAATAGGAAACCATTACCAGATTGAAGAATGCCCAAATACAAGAACTCTTACCATGTATAGTGTGGATTTTGAGGTTTTTTATTTTGAGTTGTCTCTCTGGTGGGAGTTCCAAGTTATACTTGTTTTTCAGGATCTCATAATACCCAACATACCTACTCTGTAATGCAAAAAACCCAGACACATTATGCAGTTTCTGTACCCAACACAAATTAATTCTAGGCAGAAGTAGGATTTAAATAGATCTTTTACTCCAAATTTTTAGCTCCTCCAAGTCCAGAGCTAAGAACAAAGACAATTGCTCTCCTTCCCTTTCCCTGCAGAAACAGTCTTCTAGACAAATTCAATGTCTACATTTTAAATCGGCATCTAAAATTCATGTTTTAAGAGGAATTCTGTACTTTTTAGTTCAGCAAGAAGTGAGAAGCTTCTATATTGTAGCCTTAAGAGGCTGAATGTTTAAACATACAAGATATTTTTATTTTATTAAAGGACAGCTATACTTGTATTTTATACCAGCAATTATAAGTACCCATCACCAGATTCACTTTCCAAGTCTGCATCACACAGAACAGTAAATCAAGATGTGCAAAACTGTGGTCTGAGGCAAAAACTTGTGTAGTATTTCCCAGTGAATGCAGTCTGCAGAAGACTCATTTCTCTACCCAGGCCAAATCAGTGCCACAGCCCCATCCCAGGCTCAGCCACAGGCTTCTGTGCATCCTTGTTAAACAGTCCAATTGCCTTACAGTGTCATGCTCCTGTGAGGGTGCCCAGACATGCTATGGAATCTGCATCTGTGCAAATATTCTAGACCTGACCAGACACATCTGTCCAGGTCCCCCTGCTTGAATAGTGGGGTTGGACTGAAAGCTTTCCCAATCTCAAGAATTCTGTTGTTATCCTAGATACTATACTTCAGATCTCACATTATTATGCAGAGAAAGGTATAAGGGGAAGGGGAAAGATGCAGGGCAACCCTGTCAGCTGTTCGTCTTCCAACTCTCACAGAAGAGCACAGAAAGTTCAGGAGTTAAGCAAGTAATAGGAACTTACATCTCTGAAACAAGGCAGGGGAGGTGGGGTAGCATAAGCAATCACAAGGTTAGCATTGGTTTGACTACTGCTCTTGAACCTGCTCAAGCTTACCTGTGAGGGTGTTTCAACTCCTTGAAACTTGGTACTTGTGCTTCTATCAGTTCTTCTCTCCCCAAAGTAGTCCAAACTTTCCTACACAGAATGATAATTTCAAGGGTTAAGCTATCCATCCCACCACCATTCCCCTTCTTGAGAAGTGGATAGTAAACTAGTACTACACTACTCTAGTCCAGTAAAGGAATGCAAGTGGAAATATGCAATAGTTATTTTGGTACCTTCTAAAGGAGACTTAACTACAAGAAGAAGAAAGTACTGATTAGGAAATCAGACACATAAATCTGTCATTCATGAAAGAGTGAAGGAGAGCAATATGACTTTCAAGCAATTGCTTTAGAACCATCTATATTTCTCAAGTGGTCTGTGGCAGACCAAGCTGAACACTAGATCATATCTTCACAAAGCAAACTCAGAGGAAAACAAGTGATTAAATGGATATACAGTCTGCCCAGACTACCCTGAGTGTCCTGGGCCTTCTGGGATACTAAAGCAGCATTAGCACCAGTGCTGGCTGGGCCTTGATCTTTCTCCCTTGTCCTAGAAGGGCTTCCTTTTGTAATGCTGGCTGTCAAGACAAGATAATTCTTGATGCCTCACACTACTTGGAGGGAGACTGGGCAAAAAATTGCTTAAAACCAGTGATACTATCTTTAGGAGAGTTTGCTCAGAAGTCACCTACAGCTTAAGTTGTTGCTCAAGACCCTAGACACATTATTCCTCCAAAAAGAATCCTTCAAGTTGGTAACCTGTTAAATGCTATTTTCTCACTTCTTTCAGATCATGAATAGTCCCCATCAGAATTTACACTGTAGTGAGACTTGCATGAACTTTTTTTAAAACCAAGACTTTTCAGAGAATTATTTTCTAGTATAGAATTTTTGCAGAGTATTAACGCATTTAAACAATTCAGTAAATCCTAAAAGGACATTTTGAATACTAAACAAATCAAAAAATAAACAGCAGTTTTTACCTTTGCGCTCTCAAACTGGTCACTGTCTATGAGCCAGGTACAGACCATTGTTCCAGTCCTGCCTGTATTAGATGTACAATACAAGTCAAATTAGAGCAGTTCAAAGGTATTTGGGATGATTTTTGTGAAGGTGAAGTCATCTCCTGTTAGCTCATCTATTTCAAGAGTTGTAAGTGACAGCCAAGTAGTCAAGTACTTCTGAGAATGACTTAAAGACAAGATACTGCAGTTTGTCAACTTGTTCCTTGTCCCCACATTTTCATTACTAGAGACACTTAGGCAGCTGGTCACTATCTGCATACTACAGCAGGAACTAGAGTCAAGCACTCTACTAAATGAGGCTATAAACTGAAACTTCTCAATGCTGTAAGTGTCAAGAGTTGTTTCTCTGCCCCAGCTGTTTTCCCTGCAACCCTTTTAGGAAGCCATCAAGTCTGTTAGCATGAAGATGCCTATATAGTTTCACTTTTTAATTTAAAATTTCAGAGGTCCCTACACTTGTTCTTTAAGATGGTTTAGACCTGCAGGTAGTTTCAACATTCAGTTTTGCAAAACCTTTTATGACAGAGCTCCACCTGGGGACAACTATTTAATGTTAAGTAATCACCTACTTTAAGCCAAGTATTTGCAATAGTAATGGCAGGTGGCTAAAGGTGTGGCAGATATTTACAGGGAAATTTGGCTTACTTGCAGTTATTTATGCATTTCAACAGCTCCCAGACCACTGATGGTTCACCTAGCACCTGCAGGTTAGCTCATATGTTTGATAGCTTTCACTATTCTTGTTTCCATGAGACTTCATTGTACTCTATCACCTAATATCATGTATATCTTGATATAAGATCCAGCAGTACCTGGAAAATCCTAGAGGGGTAAAGTTATGGAGCAGATCATCTTGAGTGGTATGACACAACAAATACAGCACAACCAGGGATCAGGCCCAGCCAACATGGATTTATGAAGGGCAGGTCCAGCTTGATCAACATGAACTCCTTCTATGAGATGGTGACCCATTTAATGGATGAGGGAAAGGCTGTGCATGTTGTCTACTTGGACTTTAGTAAAGCCTTTGACACCATTTCCCACAACATTCTCCTGGAGAAACAGGCTGCTTGTGGCTTGGACAGGTGCACTCTTCAGTGGGTAAAAACCTGTCTGGATGGCCAGGCCCAGAAAATCGAGGTGAATGGAGTTACATCCAGTTGGCATCTGGTCACTAGGGGCGATCCCAGGGCACAGTATTGAGGCCAGTTCTGTTTAATAGCTTTACCAACAATCTGGACAAGGGAACTGAGTGCATCCTCAGTCAGTATGAATAGGATACCAAGTTGAGTGGGAGTATTGATCTGCTGGAGGGCAGGAAGGCTCTGCAGAGGGATCTGGACAGGCTGGATTGATGGCCAAGGCCAACTGTATGAGATTCAATAAAGTGAAGGGCTGAGACCTTCACCTGGGTCATAACAATCATGCAGAAAGCTACAGGCTTGGGGAATATTGGCTGAAAAGCAGACCACTGGAAAAGGACTTGAGGGTGCTGGTTGACAGCAGCTGAACATGAGTCAGAGTATGCCCAGGTGGCCAGGAAGGTCAATGGCATCCTGGCCTATATCAGCAATATTCTGGCCAGCAGGACCAAGGTAGTGATTGTCCCTCTCTGCTCATCACTGGAGAGGCTGCACCTTGAATCCTGCATTAAATTTTGGGCCCCTCACAGCAAGAAAGACATTGAGATGCTAGAGTGTGTCCAGGGAATGGCAACAGAGCTAGGGAAGGGTCTGGAGCATAAGTCTTCAAGGAGCAGCTGAGAGAGCTGAAAGTGTTAGCCTAGAGAAAAGGAGGCTCAGAGGAGACCTTTTTGCTGTAAAGGTCATAGTGAGGTGGGGTTGGTCTCTTCCATCAAGTAACAAGCAATAGGGAGAGACGGAGTGGCCTCAGGTTGCCCCAGGGAAGAGTTAGATTGGACATTAAGAAAAATTTCTTCTCCAGCAAGGGTATCAAGCACTGGAACAGGTTGCCCTGGAAAGTGGCTGTATCACCATTCCTGGAGGTATTCCTGGAGATGTGCAGATGTGGCACCGAGAGACACAGTTTAGTGGTGGATCTGGTAGTACTGGATTAATGGTTGGACTTGATCTTAAAGGTCTTTTTCCAACCTAAATAATGGATAGTTTGAACTTTATTACAATGCAAAATATTCAGCACGGGTGACTGGCTACCAGAAGCCAAAGCAGCAGCCTAACACTTTAATAGCAGCAGTTTCAGTAGCCTCCCTATCCCCAGTCTCTCCTGGGGGACTGATGTCCCAGCTGCCAGAACACTAGAAAGTTATTGAAGAACATTTAAGAGACATAATAACAGCTTAGACTAAGAACCAATTTAGACTACCTAAAAATGGGGTTGTTTAATACTAAACACAGAGTATTATACTCATGTTAGTCATCAGTGACTGCAGTATTTGTCAAGTAACACTGTAAACACATCTCATAGTATGGTTTAAGGCCAAACCTTTATCAAAGAAGCTACAGTAACAAAGAAGTGTGATTTGTAGCATACAGAGACGGCACATGAGAAATCCTACCTTTGCCCCCTTTACAGTGAATTGCTATGACATTCTTCTCATCTTGACTCATCCATTCACGGACACTGGCAGTGAATTTCAGCATATCCCTAAATAAGAGGAAAGTTAGCAGATCAAGGCAAATGCCTACATAGAACTACTACAATGTATGTATTTCTTGACAAGACTCACTGTAGTGCTGGGACATTGTGGTCATCAATGAAGATCCTTTCCACCCTGTAGTGAAAATACTTGGGGTCATAGCCTTGCTCACCTGTAGGAAAAGATCTAAAGTTATGCCAGGAAGGGAGAAGGATAGTAACAAAAAGTGGTTTTTAACGCACAATGGCTGATCTGAGCATGTACTAGTGTCTAAAATACAGCAGTGTTAACAGACAGATTAAAATGAAAAAAAACAGAGGTAAAGCCATGCAGGCTTAGCTTCTGGTTTCATACTTTTCACTCATACATTAAATTTTATCTCAAATATAGTCAGCAGCTAAACATACTTACTGCAGAGATTGTAGACTTTATAGTGGCCTAGATGTTTGGTGTCCAAAAATCTTGCAACTTCCTAAGCAATAATGAGTTCAGAGTCAGTGAGTGCTCTACTTGTTATTTCCACTGCCACCTCAACCCCCCATCCCCCAGGTGGGATCAACAACTGCATTCATGAACAGCCCTGGGAAAGCAGGCCTTTCCAACCAGACATCTCAGGTTCTCATCTGGAATAAAAGTACTACTGCAGCTATCTTCCTGGCCCTATGGTTTCTACAATATCATGAAGCAGAGCTCTGAAAAGTACATTATGTATACAGACCTTTAAAGCAACTTTATTTAGGTGAATAGATCTTATCACCATTACTAGCCTGGGACAGAACCACCTTGATTCTTCAAAACATTCCCAAAGAACAGGAGCATCAAAGCACTGGTGTCCCCACTGTGGGATACAAGCCACTAGGTTTAGCTGAGATACTACAACATAAGCAGTGCAGCACAGTGGAGATCATCAGTCAGTCACTCCAACCAGCAAAGCCAGCAGAACTAGGACTGACATGATCTGGGACATATGTAAATTAGTGGGAACCTATAAAAGGAACAGGTTTCTGTAACAGTGAATTTGGTAGGTAAGATTTTTACCTTTATGGGATTCCTGTAGAAAGACTGCTTCCCAGAAGATGGAAATGACATTGCAATAATTCGATCTGTTGAGAAGACAGCAATTACAAGTAACAGCAGGAAGCCCCCCTTCACCTAAGAACTACCTGACCAAGAAACATCCTTATGAAATGTCTTATTCTTA
The DNA here is from genome assembly GCA_013399835.1 of Leptocoma aspasia. Taxonomy (NCBI): domain Eukaryota; kingdom Metazoa; phylum Chordata; class Aves; order Passeriformes; family Nectariniidae; genus Leptocoma; species Leptocoma aspasia. The sequence goes on from VXAX01003409.1 coordinate 685,242, forward strand.
TCCTAATTATAAGAACAATCTACAGCTTCTGGTAGGCTTTCCTCTACATTTAGCGCAGCTGGAGCAAGACAAATAATGCTTCCCAAAGCATCAGCCACCATCAAGTGTCAGTCTCCACAAGTGTCAGTCTCCACAGAATCAGAAGCAAAAATACTCTAAGTAGTTTCCCAACACTAGTTCCCTAGGCCTCAGATAAATTTCTATCATTACCTACAGCATGTAAAACTCTCTCAGAAGGCTAATTCTGGAGAATAGTGTCAGTCAGGAATCCATATTTCAAAATCCCACAGAAAAGAAGTAGGCCTGGTTTGACTTCATACTTAAAATTTCATGAGCCTAAAACATTGTCTGTATTTCATGACCAGCTCTTATTAACTGAAAAACAAGTCTTCACAGGACATAACATGCTGCAAAGCGACATTTGTTTCCACAAACCAGTAATATAAGTAAGATCCAGATCAAAGCCATCTTTCATATAACGTCTTTTGTTTTCAGAGACCTGACAAAAAAAAAAATTAAGAGTTAATCTCCCACAAGAATGCCAACAATCACCAAGTGTTGCCTGTTACTAGGAAAATTCAACCATGTAGACTCTCCAGTTAAGCTTGAGTAGCAGAGCCTCATTTCATTACAGCATTATCCCAGAGCAAACTCCTTGTATTAACTTCTAGATAGAAGCTCTGTATAGAATTTTTACCCTTAAATATCAAAATTTATTCTAGTGAAAAAAAACACTGCACATTTTATGAATACTGCAGCATGAATCTGTCCTCGTTATTTGAGTGTTTAGAGACTGAGGGAAAAAAGAGTAAAGTTAAGGGTACTATAACCAAGACTGCTTACTCCTAAACAATAGGACATACTTGAAGCTTAAAGTACGACTTGAATGCCCCTGATGAAAATAAGAGGCATTGACAGTGGATAGGGTTTCAACAGCTAGATTGCTTTGTACCCAAAATAAAGTATCAGACACATTAAAACTCCTACCTTCCCCCATGTGAGGGAAAACAGTCTATGTACCACACAAGCTAGGAACTGTCATGGGGTGTTGCAATCACTTTGATATGCCAGCCTTCCAGGTCAAGCTGCTGCTTACTTGAGCAAAGCTGAGAATGACAAAGCTTTACTGAGGCTGGAGGCAAAGCTCCAGAGCCCTGCCAGGGACATCGAACAGATGTGCTGCTTGGGCAGCACTATCAATTGCAGACCAATAGGCCATGGTCAGTCTTGCTACTTACCACTGATGCTGCCTGAAGAAAGAGTTGGAAGCTGTAGTAGTAGTCTAGATATGTTAAGAGGCCAACTTACCATTCTCCTGGTCACCATTTCAAGTTGCCGCTTTTGTGAAGCCAGACGAAATATTCTTATCAAGATGACAATTCTCAGAATTCGGAGGAAAATAACCATTCTAGATGACAGATTCACCATGGAAGAAAATGGACACAAATAAACTTACAGGCAAAGATTAAAACTGTTTAAAAGCTGTTTCAGGGAAAGTTTAAAACTTTGTTTCGTATGTTGAACTAGGACATCTCAGGCTGATTTTGGAACAAATACAATATAATGGGTTTATTGTTAAGGGTTTTTTGTAAGTACATGCTCTCAACAGCTAACAGAACTAGGAAATCCCCTACTTGCTCAAACAGACTTCCACAGGCACCTCTGGCTAGAAAGCAACCAATTCCATTAACATTACCCATGGTATTATCACCAAGTTTTTGTTCCTTGAAGCTTATTCTCAACTATATATTTAGGTGTATGTAGCCACACTGAAGTGTATGTAGCCACTTGAAAAATAACTAAAAAGAAGCTAGACAGGCTAAGTACATCATGACTTGATTAACAAACCTGAGAACAAATCAATACATATCCTGTGTTTAATCATTCAGCAACCTGAATACTTGGTTTGGCTTGAGAAACTTTAAACTGCTGTTGAACTTTGAAGCAGGAAAGAAGCTTAGGTAAGTGGTTCTATCAAAACAACTGAACAGGAGCAGCTGCTTTCCCACACTCCTAGGGACAAGGGCAAATTAATACTCAATTCATTCCTTAAGGAGGTAACTGAGCATACATTTTAAGCAGCACACACACATTCTAGTTTTGATACATTTGTGTAAAAATGCTTATGAATACCAACATTAAGGGAGACAAAACACCAGTTGAACACAGTCTGCCCTCCACTGATATGGAGCTTAAAGTCAGCAAGGTAAGGTTGTCCTGGATACCTGGAGGAAACTTCCAGTTTTTCCCTGAGCTTCTTCCAAATTCAGTATCACCCTCCTGTTTTCAAAACAGAATTTCCTTGGAGCTAGCAGCAAATGAGATGAACCAAAACTAGGGTGAAAACTCCATAACCCCTCTCCCCACAACTCTGAGCAGCAACTCTTCAAGATAAAAGCCCTTAAGGAAGTCAGCCTGTTAAGCATTAGCTCCCAGACCAATATCCAGCTCTCATTCCTCAAAGTCCTTTTATAGGTCAGACTTCAAGGAAACAGTTAACTCATCCCTACACACACCCAGATAGACCAGACTAGAAAGAGAAACCATATTCCTCCATCAGGGCACATTACCTCTATGGTCTGTCACTGAAATTTCACTTGTCATATATAAGCTCTCATCCACATAAAAGCTGCTCAAATTCTAATTCTTCTGAGATGTATCAGGTACTTTAAGATTACTGTTTGCTTCTTGATGAAGGACTCAGGAAAGAAAAGTGATAAACCCCAGTAAGGCTACTGGGAATTAACTGGTTTTTGTGGACACTACTGCTGTGTTAGGTGGGAAGAACACCATCTCAAGATTTAGGATTTGGTCAAATCATCTACTACTACATCTGAGGTATCATCTACTGTCAGGCAGCAATATTTTGGTCAGAACAAAATTTTAGAGCCTTTAACAAGAGAAGCCTTACAGAGGGCCTCAAAAATTGAATGGGTAAGATGGTAGGCCTCAGGTGAGTGTCTTCTGAGAGCAGCAGTGTGAAGTCCTCTTTATGTGAGCTAAACACCTATTCTAGATTCCCATCAACTTCAGCAAGTCAGAATACAAAGAACTTGCACACACAGATCTACAGCCAGATGGGTCAGTCTAAGATCAGGCCTACTACTAGCATAGCCTAGTAGAGATAAGAGTGCAGATTACCCTGTCACACTGCTCTTTCCCCCTCCTTTATCTGGGTGTTGCTATAAGGTGAAAGCTGCTTTAGAAAAATGTGGCCACAGAAATGGGAAGTAATAATGAAAAACTCCGATGAATGTTTAAGACAACCTAGGAAGAAATTAGGCTGCAAAAGCTATTCCTTTGACAGTTTTACTTCTTGACACGCAAGTTTAGCAAGCACTTTAAGAGAAAACTAGTCCTTACAGATATTTGTCCAGCTCTGGATTCTTCAATAACTAAACTTTTCGTTTCCTTCTAGAATAATGTTCCCCTCTTATGTCCATTAGTCAGCTGATTTTGGGGTAGGGGGTGACTTTTTAACATTTTTTTTAAACAGCTCGACTTTTCCCTGGCTGATGCAAGAAAGTTTCTCTAAGTCAAACCTAGTGCAGATAAACTCCTCTTAAAGTTGTAGCTCTGTCTCCATCAGGAATGGATTAATCTCAATCTGATCAAGATACAGAAATCAGAAGGAAATAGGACTTGAAGCAGCTTATGCACATAAACATCATGTTTCCTCTCCCCAGAGCATGGCTGAAAAATCCAGCATTGTATTACCATGAGGCTTTTGGGAGAGCAAAGCGAAGGAAGCAAGACAGTTTGGCAACTCCTTCTGTTGCAAGATCCTTTAAACAGAGATCGTCCCTTTGCTGTCTCTTCCATTTGCTATGATAATGCAACTCTTCTTTCTGCCCTTCTTCAGACCCTCCTCTCTATAAGGGCTACTGTACACCTTTCCCCAAAAAGTGCTTGAGTCAGAGCATTTGATGGCCTCACTTTTAGTTACCCCAACTAGTATGTTGGGGTAACTAAAAGTGAGGCAGATCCCCTCTGCCTTTGAGGCAGGGACAGCCTACAGCACAACCACAGACCAAAGCTGTGTGTCTATCCTTCATTGGTCTGTACCACGAACACACTATCACTATTTGTGATCTCACATGCACACATCTGGCTTAGAAGTGCCCAAGAAAATTCTTAGATCAAGAAAAGAGCTCACACTTACCAGCTGCCATACCACTCTTACCTTGGTATCTCCTGTACTGCATTAACATCTAAGAAGGAGTATGTCAAATTAATTAACAGGGTGCCCACCACTATACATGCATCCAAAATATTCAGTTTGGACTGGAAATAGTTCCTGAAGCTGAAACCAAGGAGAGTTTTAGACAGATGTCAATATAGCTAGCAAAGACTGAAATATATCTTCAAGAAGAGAACCATCTATACAGGGCTACTGCTGGAGACAAGCTCTCCTGCAGTTCTTCTTAACTCTGAGCACTGAAGTCTCACTAAGAAAGCAATCTTATCCCTGATTTACACACAAGTTGTGGCAAAGCTGATGTGGTTTCCAAGTGCTCACTTATACTGAAAATACTTAAAGGTTGTTCTGTAGAAGAGTAACCACCAACATACACAGCCAAGAAAAGCCATGGCTATTATCTATGACCAGAAAATTGGCTTACAGGACACCATAGTTCAAGCTTGAAGTTTTGCTTCCTTCCTAGCTTGTGAACTTGCCACATGGACTTAATTTTTCCCAATGTCTTACCCTTCAACAAACACCCTCAGGAGAACATCGATGAGAAAGAAGAGTGCTATTGCCAGGGAAATACGTTCAGGAATCTCTGTACCCTTCTTTCTTTCACTGATAGCCAGATCCAGAATCACAACTACAATGTCCACAATGATAAGCACAACTCCAAATACTCTGCAGAGAGAAAAATACACGTAAGTTTGAGAAGTAGGAATGAACACTTACCAACTGAACAGCACAAACCCTGATTTCCAAGCTGTTCCAGCAAGAGTGTGTTCTCTTACATAGATTGAAGCCTGCTTAATTAGAAACTGAAGGTTTCCAATGGCATTTTAAGCGATATGCACAGAGACCATCATCTATGTGGAACCATTCATTTACCTCAGACACAGCTGTAGTTATTAATTTATGATTTCACAGCTACCTAGAAGCAGTGTGAATCTGAATGCTTTAAGGCATACAAGTACCATTTCAGCTTTCACCTTACTCAGCCTCCCTCCCTCTCATGACTTAATACAGTCCCTTAAAAATAACTGTCTTTAATGGCTTGCCTTGCTCCAGCACCTAGACTACACACAACTGACCAACTGTTTGTTCAAAGGCTGCCAGCCAAGAATAAGCCATTAAAGAGGTTTTATCCAAGTCAATGACATTTACAGTCCTGACTTCCAGCTTTTCTTGGAGAATTTAGTCATATCTGTTGAAGTCTTATTTTTCAACTCTAGTACTTTTCTCAAGTTACCTTTCCTGGGGGTGACAAGGGATTCAGTACTTTCAGACAAAGCAAGCTGGAGTTACTGATATTTAATGAGTTCTTAAGTTCTTACACCAGAAATGAAGACTATTTTTACCTTTCCCACATCACTACAAGCTCAAGCTTTTACCTGAATCCAAATGACATCACAAATGGGGCAATTTTTTTCCTAGTTGCGCTGCAAGAGAAGAGAACTGACATCAAGACAAGTGACATTTTGCTCCAGATATCAGCCACAAGGGCACTGTTATATTCTTTTGTTCACATTTTTTTAGTTCAAGTATTCTGCATAGTAGTGTCTTCTCTAACATCAGATTACTCAGTTGCATACATATATACTATATATATAGAGGTTAAGAGAGTACTTGAAAACAGTGCTTTGATCATTTGTTAGAAAAAGTATTAATCAGCTTCCAGACCCTAGAAATACAGCAGTATGTACTTATCCGTAACACTATTCTGTGTCACCATTCCAGTGATGCTTGAACTCTGGCTTAGTAAGTTATAAGAAGTGGGTTTATATTGGTCAAGATTGGAAGATAAACATCTCTTAATATATTTCATTCCATATATTAGTTATTGTATCAGAGCATTTTTTTTCCCCAGGCCTGGAAAGAGCTGCACTTGTTAACAGCTCCTGTGCCTTTGGAACAGAGGAATAGAAATCCCACTTGTACTTTAAAAAGGAAACATCAGTTTGTCTTCCAGATTGAAAATCCAAGTATCTTTTAAGAAAAAGTGTTTCTGAAGTCAAGTTCTTCTAGTTGTGAGAATTATCTTCCTGGCAGGGTCACAGCTCTTGTTTCCAATTACAGTAGATTTTGTTGCCTCTTTGGTATGCTTTAAGCCCTTTGGTTTAGAACAAAGCTTTTATGTAACTCTCCTTCTGGCTGGAAGCTTCTTTAGTCTACACCAAGAACTAAGGTAGAAGTTTTTGGTGTAGAACCTGTGAACCTCAAGTGCTGACAGTGAAAAACAGACTGCCAGTCTGTTAAGTGATCCCAAGATTACTTAACTACTGTAAGCATCAAGTCTTTTCTTAGAAGAAAACACCTTTTTTCAAGCATATCACTAAGAGCACGACTTTCCAACAGTCCTAACATATTGACAAAAAGTACTGATAGATTTATTTTGCACTGTTACAAGAAGTTTTTGTCAGCTCAGTAATGCACATTGCACCACAGTGATCCTGTCCAAAATACTTGTTTACTCTAGGACAACTTAAGCATTGCATTTCAGTTGGTGCACTTCAATAACCCAGTTTTAGACAAGGCTAGATACCTTTGAAGTGCTGAGGCAGCATCTTGCTGGGGTTACTGAATTAACCCACACTTTTCATTATTAGGCTCTTACTCTAAACTAAGGTACAAGGTCTAACCAGCAAACATTTGCATTCTTAAGCTGGAAGGATATACGTGGGTTGTAGTACTCACTTTTCCTATAGAAGTCAAGGATGTAATACCATGTCTTGTCTTGAAGGCAGCTCAACATATAGAAGGTTTTCCTGGTATTTATGAATGACAAATATCTAAGGAAACACTACAATTGTGACACTAATGGTTTGCTGGTCTATGTCTGTCCAGGCAATCCTACAATTGTAGTGGGGACACCAAGACTTCAGCTTCAACAGTCTATGGACAAGTACCTCTAACTAGGTACATCACAGACCAAAACATATATACACATCACTTCAATTTGGCCTGCCAACATCTTAAATCAGTTGAAAGAAACATGGCACATTTGATTACATAATTAGCTTAGAGCTTTTGTGAAATACTTTTGTAAATTCTGACTTCTGTAATCTAGAAAAACATGTTGTCACATAGAATAAATTAAATAACAGGCTTAGGCTTACTGTTCTTGAGCTGCAGGATTTGCCACTGACTCGACTAAGTTTGCTGTAAAAGTAACGTGAGGTAAACACTGTCAGGAAATGACTGCTTCAAGAACAGAGTTAACTACTAGCAAGTTCATCATGTGCCACAATGCTTATTGTTATGCCCAGATACTCTTCACCTCATTTTCTCACCAGCACTTGTTCTTCTGTGCTCTCACAAACTCATTCCTTTGGGAAAATTTAATCAATGTATTTGGACTACCTGTTCTCCATAATTTGATGGGCTTGTGTTCTTGGGTTGAGCTTTTATCTCTAGAGGGATAAAGTGGCTTCCTCAACTTATTTGTCTTCACTATGTACTAGAAGAAATGTCAATATCAAGCATTTTACTGGACTTATCTCTAATTCAACAAGCCACCTGCCTTCTTATTTTGTCCTATCAGATTACACTCCTGGGGGTAAGCAAAGAAATTTAGTACATCATCAGCTTACTTGGAACAGCTGTCTGGTCCATCACCCTCATCACGACCATTATCAATCTTTACTGTGGCCTCTTCAGTTGTTGGAGAGCTGGCAAAGAAATAATACAAGTCACTGATAGAGATGTCAACTCTGTATATTGCTATGCTTTGCTGCTCCAAAAAAAATAATTAACTGTCAAGTGAGCAGCAGTCTGAGCCAGAGCACAGGCCCAGTACCAGGGGAAGAAAGACTTCCCCCAAGCTGGCACAGCTGAACCCCTTGGCTTGTGCTGATCTATTTCCTATTAGCAGCCCATTTCCCAAAAGTTTTCCCTTTTTCCCCCCAAAAGAGACAGATGTGTTCAGCAGTAGGATAAAGGGCTTTGAAGCAGGGCATCCACAAGTCCGCTAAGGACTCAACAGTCCAGACTCTAGAAGTGCTGGAAACATGCACATGCAAAAGGGCTTCAGAGAGTCCAAGTGACATTAATGCTGTTACAGTGACCTTCTTGTACAGAGAATTAATGTTTTCACCAGGAAAAGCCATAGCATGGAGATGTTTTTGTGCAGAGCAGGATATCAGACCGGAAACTGGAAGACCAGAGCAGCAGCTGAGCTAGTGCTAGAGAAGCAGCTTTTCGGGGTAGTGGCTGCTTGCCATAACTTCCTTAAAAGGGTCTCTTCAGATCAAGTTTTTGTTTTTTTGAAGGCCACATGACAGTTTCAGAGAAAAAGTGTAGCATCAAAATCCAGGAGTCTTTATTTCAGTCTTCTCCACAGAAATACTGTGATGCCTATAATAGCACAGCCACAGTGTTTGCTGAGACTCTGCCTCTGGTTTCACTGCTTTGTGGGCAAGAACAGCTACATACACATATTCAATACTGATGATTCCATGCTGTTCTGAGGCAGCCTAGCATGTTTGAAGCACTAGTGTAATAATTCTGAGGATTCAAATATTCTTCATCCTCCACAACAGACCCATGCACCAGCACTGCTTCTGCAGTCTGGGCTAACCACCTTTTAAGCAAGAAGTTTAATGATGCTTCTCCTACAGTTTCAGCAACCAGTACTGATGCTTCACCACCTGCACTCAGTATTAGGCTCAGTAGAAGAATTATTCTGATGCAACCATCTTAGCATTCAAGCCTCCTTTCCCAGATCCAGTATTTCCAGTGAAACCACTGTTCTCATTTTGTTCCTAGAGCTGAAGCAAAGCTCTAGTGATGGATGGGCATTCAGGTTTGCTTCCCAGATATTCATACAGAATATTCACTTGGGTGTTTATACTTACTGAACAGCAGAAATGCTTCACTTATTAAAGCCTGCTACTGCTGCAGCAGCTTTGCTGCAGGTCACTTGCAGACACATGAAGTGCACCAAATGCTACCTTCTTATCCTCTACTGTGATAAAAATATGCCACAAGAAGAATGAGAAACAGAAGTGTTTTCAGTTAGGAAGACAATCTTTAATACAAAGATAAAACAGAAGTCCAAGTACACTGTTTCCATAGTGCTCCTACACAAAAATTCAGTTCTAGATAATGCTTTCCTCAGAGGGAGTTTGTTTTGCTGATCATTCTACATCTACTTGTTGTCCAAGGCAGAACAAGTTCTCAGCCACACGCTACTACAATTAGGCTTTGACTACAGGGGTGGAAGAGACTAAAAGGAGGACATAGTAGAAGAAATTGTTTCCTTCACAGCTTATGCTCTCCATACGGAGCGTAAGTTTTTCTGACTGTTCATAGCTAAAGGCAACCTCAGACTTGAGGATTTTAAAGCAAGCAGAGAAGAGCATCTTGCTCTACAAGAGACCTTGACACTCTCTTGTAAGTCTCTTGACAGTCTGGATGCTAAAAGAGAGCTTTAATGTCATGGGCTTATTATACCAGGGTTGGAGACCTTGTTCTCATTAATCACTTACTAACTACTTACAAGAAGTGAATCAAAACAGCACATTTCTCTCAAAGATATCCCTCCTCTAAGACAACAGCACTGGTGGGAGAGGGGAGATAAAAAGACTGTGATATATAAACTTCAGATACTCCATCGTTATTCCCTTTGTTATATTTTAAGCACTAAGAACCTAAAGACAGGGGACCACACACCACACATTCAATCCCAAACCCCCTCACTGGCACAGTTCATTTCACTCACCCAGATGATTCTCTCGGCCGGGTCCCTTGTTCATAACTCACAGCTGTCATTCTGCCTGTTGTTAACTTGCTAGCCTGAAGAGAAGCACACCAACTTAAAGTGAGACAGTAAAAGAAACAGCAAATTGCAGCATCCTATAGTAGCCTCACCCTCACGGTCCCAGCAGCCAGGCTTCTGCTTCATTTTCAACTATTTCCCCCTATGGTCGACAAAGCTCAATATTTTAACTACAACACTGGTGAGAGTCAAGGCACTCAGCACTCTGATGAAGGGTTTTTGACTACACCAAACACGCCACAGCGACAACAGCATCTTTACCTCACGATGAAGCACTTCGCACTGCTTCAAGCTCTGAAACGCAGAAGAGCCCCAGCTGGCACCTCTGGGAGGGCTGCGGGCGCGGACTGAACCGCAGGGAGCAGCTCCGGGAGCTGCCTCCCGGCACACGCCAGCTTCCCGGACGGGAGGCCTGCACTTGCTGCCGCTGCATCCCGCCAGCTCAGACACCCCCCCCGGAGCCCTCCCCCCACCTCACCTCGGCGCGGCCGCCGGGCTCAAAGTCGAGCCTGGACACCGCCCCCGGCGCCCCGCGGACTCAGCGGAAAGTTGGGTTAAACTTCCTGAGGGCTGTATCCCGGCCCTCCCTTCCTCCCGCCTCCGGGCCGCGCCGTGGCGCCAGCCCCTCTCACCCACCGAGTTGAGGCGCGGAGTTCGAACACGCCTCTGCGCCCCCAGGACGCTGGTAGATGTCCTGGCGGCGCTGCACGGCTGCCCCTGGGCCGGGCCGGGCCGGGCCGGGCTGGGCTGGGTGGACTCGCCCGCTGCCATGATAACGGCCCCGCAGCCCCCGCGCCGCCCCCGCACCCCCCTCACAGGCCGCGGCCGGGCAGCGGGGTTCCCCATCCCCCCGGGGAGCGTTCGTGGGCCATGCCGGGTTGGGTCGGAGTGTCGATCTGCTGCTGGGTAGGAAGGTCCTGCAGAGGGATCTGGACAGGCTGGAGCGATGGGCCGAGGCCCAACAGCATGAGGTTCAACAAGGCCAAATTCCAGGTCCTGCACTTGGGGCCCAACCTCCCCAGCCAGCGCTACAGGCTGGGGGCAGAGTGGCTGGAAAGCTGCCCGGCTGAAAAGGACCTGGGGGGGCTGGTCGATAGTGGCTGAACATGAGCCAGAGTGTGCCCAGGTGGCCAAGAAGGCCAATGCATCCTGACCTGTACCAGCAATAGCGTGGCCAGCAGGACCAGGGCAGTGAGTTCAGCACTAGTGAGGCTACACCTCCGGTAATGTGTCCAGTTCTGGGCCCCTTAATTCAAGAAGGACACTGAGGTGCTGCAGTGTGTCCAGAGAAGGCAATGGAGGTGGTGATGGGTCTGGAGCACAAGTCCTACAAGGGGCACTTGAGTGCACCCGGGGTTATGTAGCCTGCAGGGGAGTGGTTCAGGGGAGACATCACTCACCACAACTGTCTAAAAGGAGGATGGAGCCAGGTGGGGCTCAGCTTCTTTTCCCAAGTAAATAGCGACCGGACAAGAAGATACAGTCTGAAGCTGGGAGGTTTAGGTTGGACATTAGGAAGAAACTCTTCACAGAAGGAGTAATTAGACATTGGAACAGACTGTTCAGGGAGTTGGTGGATTCACCATTCCTGGAGGTGTTCAAGGAAAGACTGGACGTGGCACTTTAGTGCTATTGTCTAATTGATATGGGGGTGTTCGTACATAGGTTGGGCTCGATTATTGCTGAAGTCTTTTCCAAGACTTTCCAAGTCTTTTCTAATTGATTCTGTAGTTCTGTGTGGAGCCACACTGCCCCCAGCCCACCAAACCCCAGCCAGCCTCACCATCTGCTTCTGAGTCCCAGCCTCGCAGTTTTTGTAAACTTTTCTGCTTTTGTAAACTTTTCTGCCTCTCAATGCCTTTCCCATGNGCTCAGCTTCTTTTCCCAAGTAAATAGCGACCGGACAAGAAGATACAGTCTGAAGCTGGGAGGTTTAGGTTGGACATTAGGAAGAAACTCTTCACAGAAGGAGTAATTAGACATTGGAACAGACTGTTCAGGGAGTTGGTGGATTCACCATTCCTGGAGGTGTTCAAGGAAAGACTGGACGTGGCACTTTAGTGCTATTGTCTAATTGATATGGGGGTGTTCGTACATAGGTTGGGCTCGATTATTGCTGAAGTCTTTTCCAAGACTTTCCAAGTCTTTTCTAATTGATTCTGTAGTTCTGTGTGGAGCCACACTGCCCCCAGCCCACCAAACCCCAGCCAGCCTCACCATCTGCTTCTGAGTCCCAGCCTCGCAGTTTTTGTAAACTTTTCTGCTTTTGTAAACTTTTCTGCCTCTCAATGCCTTTCCCATGGGATGACAGCTTTGAGGGGCTGCACTGGAGGCAGGGCCAGTGCAGGTCGGCCGGGCCAGCCAGTCCCACACAGCCTGGGGGAGCTCTTGCCATTATCCAGGGCAGAGCATCGCAGTGGGCGCTTGGATTTTCACACGGCATCGAGCGCTTAGGTTTTCACAGAATCGGAGCCTCCAGAATGCGATGTGTTACCCCGTGCTCGGCAGAGGCTTCACGCCTGCCTCGTTACCAACAACCAAGAGACGAGCAGCCCCTGGGCATCCCACGGTACAGCAGTGCTGCTGTAGCTGCGGGGGCCAGGGTTGCGCTGGAGGCGCTTTCTGCAGGACAGTCGACACCAGAGGGAGCCCAAAGCGAGCCTTCAGCGGCTGCTCCCAGGGCTGCTGGGGCTTGGCGGGGGAGATGCGATAACTGATGGCAGGATCCTGTCCGGATGCTCCCTGCTCAAAAGAAATAAGGTGAATGCTGATAATAGGGAACATTTCTGAGCGCTAGACTAAAGAGAAAGTTTTGCTTTCAAATATGTATATGTGTAAATACATAAATATCTAGTATGGACAGTGGTAGCAAGTAACAGAAACATAGAATCATAGAATATCCTTAGTTGGAAGAATCCACAAGGATCATCGAAGTCCAACTGCTGTCCCACTCCCGACACTTCAAGAATCCTGAGAGTGTCCATACATTTCTTGAGCTCTGTCAGGCTTAGCGCTGTGACCACTTCCCTGGGGAGCCTGTTCCAGTGCCCAGCCACCCTCTGGGTGAAAAACCATTTCTCAATAGCCAGCCTAGACCTTCTCAGACACCTTCAGATCATTCCCTCATAACCTCATCACAGAGAAGAGATCAGTGCTTGCCCCTCCCCTTCCCCTCATGAGGAACCTTTGTGGTTCCTTGTGTAGACAGCTGTGTAGACAGCATTGTGGTCTTCCCTCAGTCTCTTCCAGGCTGAACAGACCAAGTGCCCTCAGCCACTCCTCATACAGCTTCCCCTCAAGGACCTTCACCATTTTCGTTGCCCTCTTTTGAACACTCTCTAATAGCTTAATGTCCGTTTATATTGCGGCACCCAAACTCACCCAGCACTCGAGGTGAGGCTGCCCCTGTGCAGAACAGAGCAGGACAATCCCTTCCCTGGCCTGGCTGGTGATGCTGTGCCTGATGCACCCCAGGACAGGGTTGGCCCTCCTGGCTGCCAGGGCACTGCTGAATCAGATTCAACTTGCTAACACCAGGACCCCTCCCCTGCATAGACTCTGACAACTTGTCTTCATTAAACTTCATGAGGTTGGTGCAAAGTATGTTCGGTATATTCAGATAATTATGTATTTGAGAAGCAGCTAAGCGAGGATGGAAACTAAGTTTGATGATGAGAAGAAACATTCAATTCATTTTATCTTAGTTATAAAAAAAAAATTACGTGTGCAGTGTAGGAAAAGAAAACAAAGGGAACTTGTAGTTCAGAGAACAAAGAGCATTTAGTTAGAAAGAAAAGACTATTCAGTCAAGGCAGGAAAGATGTAACAAAGTTTTAAAAAATGTAACAAGTAGAAGGTGCACAGTAGTTTGTAGAAAGAACTATTATATAAGTGTTTATCTTTGAGAGAAAAGTCAGATGTTGCTATTAGGGAATTGATAATGAATATTTTTGGTTAGCAAGCTTATTAATAATTATAGTATTGGCTATCCAGGCTCATGCTATTCTAACCCAATGGTGAAAGTATTATAAAAGCTATGTACACTTTAAATAAACATCTCTGGTTATACCACAGCTGGGGACAGTGTTTCTTTCATGCACTTGCAGTGCAGGTTACTTAGAACAGGCTTGATCCCGTGGACCGGGTGGGGATCCTGTGAGTTACTCCCAGCAGGAGTTCACACCTGTGGAGCACCTTCGTGGTGGAAGTGGTGGGGGTAGGCCCACATCAGAGAAGAGTGTAGAAATAAAAATGTCTAGTTTCCCCCGTCCTGGGCACTGGAAGCACCAGGATGTAAAGGCAGTTTAGGTATTGAAGTGGACTTCTCACAGAACAACCTGTAAAAACCAGCCAAAGGAGGGGCTGGAGGTGGGAGCCTTCCAGTTTGGCACCCAGGGTGAATTCCAGGGCCGGCCAGCTAAAGGTGCACTTCCCAGTTTTCATCACATAGCTAGATGCTGCATTGCCAGTGATACTGATTGTTGCTGACTGCTTCTTTCAATGTTGCTAATCTTACAGCAGTGGTGATGCTGTGGAATGTTTGCCAGCTCTCATGCATCATCATGAGTTTCCTGGTGGTTGATCTATTTTCTTAAGACCGTAACTTCTGGACCCAGATGACTAAAATAAAACACCGCCTTTTTACTAATAAAATTAAATTTCTATCTCTCAGCTGGTAGAGAAAAGCATAGGAACAAGATCCAAGGTTCATAAAGCCAAAAGTAAAAAGGAAGCATTGAAAGTGTTCTGGTTTTTAAATTCAAGACCTGTAAATACTTTTCATTATATTTTGCTGGTTAAGTCATGATACTGATATTTAATAACCCCTTGAGAATCCAGTTCTGATCCTCAGACAATTTTTCATCAGTGTAAAATAGCTGAATTGTCAAAAAATGCAAAAAAAAAATTTAAGTATTTAGTAAATAATCCAGTTACATACTGGCTAAAGAGCAGGATTAAGTATGCATTTCTCAGAGGGGTGATGACATACTTTGCATTCCAAAAATAACAGAGAAGGTGGTAAACAGAATCTCTTAACTTGACAGATTTTAATATTGGTAGGTATTGCTCTTCTATATCTGATCTTTTAAGACAGACGAGAAAAATAATTACATTTTTATTAAGTCTTGACGTAGCAGAAATATGAAGATAAGTGGGTAAAAAATGAATTCTCTGCCAATATTAAGAACATGTAGATCAGATGACCTGATGGTGATAGTTTTTCATCTTGGCTCTGCTCCCTGAGAAGTGAGAGCAGATTAAATGGAGGGTTTTGGCTAATAAAATATTAATGAAGCTTAATAATAGAAATAATAATAATAATAATAATAATAATAATAATAATTGTAAATCAACATGTGATTAGGGAAAATAATTGTGTCAAATATATTTCTAAAACAAGATTGCAAGTTTTACTGCTAAAATAAAAGTATTTTGTTTCTTCTGTAAGCAACTGACTGGCTAGAAAATAACTTTGATTAAAAAGATTCAATCAATCCATTTCACATTGAGGTAAGTACAGCACACTAGTCTTAAAATAACTAAAAGAAAAACCATCCTTAAGTAATTCTTTTCCTGAGAAATTCTGCAGGGATTGGGTGTTGTCTTACACTGTTTAATGTTGTGTTGTTTTGTTTTAAACCATGGCCTGCATAAAATCCTGAGTGATGAAGTTTGCAGCTGACACAGAGGTTGTAACTATGGTCGGATAGAGTAAGAATGACTGCTTGGCACTAAGGAAATTGTGACTTAGATCCACTGTCAATCTCAGAACACAAGACCTCAGGATGAGGTTTGGTACCCTTGGTACCTGAAGGACCATGCAACATGAGTTAAAAACATTCTAGGTCTGCTTACAGTCCCTCTAACTCTCAGCAAGGCACCTGCCACCTGCATGGCCTGTGTGTGCAGGTGTCAAAAAGCTGGCAGGCATTTCTGGACTTAACTTCTCAGCTGTTGTGAATCACAGTCATCCTGACTGCACCGGGTAACACCATGCATGTCAGACTTGGAGCATCAGTGACAGAGGGAGTCAGGTAACACTGAAAAGTCCTGGAGCAACAGCAGGGATTATCCAGTGACAGATGGTTGTGGCATGTAGCTCTGTGACAAAAGGAGTGAGATCCTTGGATCCACAAACAGGAAAGATTTTGGAAATATTGCCTGAGCTCTTTATATGGCTCTTAATGTGAGTGACTTAATCACAGTCAGACAGGGCTGGATCTGGAAAAAGGACAAGGTGCCCCAGAAGGGGTGTAAGCAGACTTAGACCATCAACATTTACATCTAGGAAGGTATTTGTTCAGTAATTGCCTAACCTTTGAGGCAGTTAAATTGATTTGGCACCTCTCTGTTGGGCTGCAGAAATCCCTCCAGAACCTGCAGTTCTGCTCCTGTCCTGACTACATATCTCTGCTGCTTGTCCCTGCCTAGGGCAGATTAGGCTCCCAAATCTAGGCTGAGTATTGCAGTTCCTGGAGCCCCCTCAACATCCCTAGTGGGACCACCTCCACCACACCCTGCCATATACCACCCACAGCTCTTCTCACCTCTGTGTACTTGTTCTACATTAAACTGCCCTGAATGAAATCTCTCCAGGAGCAGAACTTGTTCCTGCCCTTCCTCTCCCTGCCAACCAAGTGTCCTACTCACGAGTGTCATGTGCTTGTGCGGCGTTCCTCAGCCCTGCCTAGGAAAAGCTCCAGTCAGCCCCTCGCTCCATGACCCTGCTGGATTTTGCCTCGCTCCATGACCCTGCCCCTTCTCAGAGTAAGGCATCATGAAATTAAAAGGCTGCAGGATGAGACTTGGAAGATTCAGACTCAAGGCAAAAAAAAAAAAAAAACCCCCAAAAAACAAAACAAAACAAAAAAAAACAAAACCCAAACAAAAACAAAAAAACAAACAAACAAAACAAAACAAAAAAACCCAATGCAAGTAATTAAAAAGTGGAAGAACATGCTAAGGTTTGTGGCTGGTTCTTCTGCACTAAATATTTTACAGCAAAATGTCTTTTTCTCAAAGGGACGTTCCAGTTCAAATGGGAGAGAATTAGGGAAGTTCTCTGACCTGAAGTAGGTAGAAGATCGTGGAATCCATGTATCCCCTCTAGTCTTGTGATTAATTCCCTTTGGTACATCTGTTCCTGACATGGGATTGCTGGGACCTGTGCTTGCCCTCAGGAACTCACGAACTAATTACATTTGTTGTGTCAACCCATTAGATACTCATAGGCTGCATGCAGACTCATTAGTTAAACTGAATTATGTATTTGCTCTTTGAACGTTACCAAAATATTCAGATCTAGCATGTTTCATGGTCTGCCACCATTGCTTCTTCTTTGTGCACAGATTTCTGTGGTTACTCCTTGCTTACCAACCACAGATTTTTCATGCGCAAATGCTGGTTTCAGTTTTTTCATAGGTTGAAACTATGGTGGCTGATGTCATCCTGGTCTTTTAAATTTATCTTACTTTTGATGAAACCCTTAATTGTTAGATTAAAAACCAATAAATATTTGTTTCAGGTCTCACATATTAAATTTCTTTTAAAAAACCTGGCAGCCCAGATTCCTGCAGAGATGTATACTAGCTCAAACATCAAGGGCCTGCAGGTCCCTGGTAGGTACCTCCACACCTGCAGTGCCAGCAAAGGAGCCTGGTCTGCAGTCTCTCCCAATGAGCAGGGTGTTCATGGAAGGTGGGACATGACAGGAAAGTATAAAAATAATGCAAATGCATAGAGAACCTGGATTCACTGCAAGTAATCTGTTTGGCTTTGAGCTGGGTCCAGACTATGCTGTATTTTCCTAGAGCACAGGCAGGCAGTCAGACTCTTGCTGTGAAATCCTCAGTTCTCTCTACCTCCTTTGGAGCCTGGAGCAGTCTGCCTCATTTCTTGCCTTTCCCCTTTAAGAACAATCAGTCAACAAACTGGTCTTGGAAGAGTTTTGAGATGCTGCTACTGTCTTCCAGCTGCAGTGATGTTCCTTTAGGCTCTGAAGGTGTTCATATCCATCAGGTGTCATCCTGTCTTCATCCCATGCCATTTTTTCCCCGTAACTATAGGAATATCAAGAGCTACCCCAGAGCTGTGCTGTTTAGTCACATTTATCCACCAGCTTGCATGTGCTGGTATTGCATTTAATGTGTGAATAATAGTTTTTTTGTGACTACTATTCAGCACCTACATACTTTTGCTGGAAGGAAGGTGGAGGACAGCAGGGTAGGAAGGTTTTTAGTTAATGAGACTGTTGTTTTTGCTGACAAGATCACTGAGTATCTTAAGAAAAGGGAATCCGATCTCCTTCCAAGTAACTAAACAGGAATTTGCATTCCAGAATATTTGTGAAGCATATGTATTCCAGGAAGAAAAAAACAACCCAGCATTTATTGTCACATTGCCTAGGGATTTCAACATCTGTGAGGAAAAACTGGTGATCACACAGTGTCCACATTCTTTATGATGACTTCATTATTTTAGCTTCGAGCCAGTGGAGCAGTACCTGAAGACACTCCTCAGGTGGCTAGACCCACCCTGTGTGAACTCAGCCTCATGGCAACCCCTCTCTTGTGCTTCAGATATTCCTCAAGTTTTCTCTAGCCTGGGAAAATAAGTTAATAATGAAACAGGTATAGAAGAACCATGTTCCTGCTGAGTGGGATTTTCACATGCAGATGTTGCTGAGGCGAACATGGGTGGAGGCCTAGAGGCAGTGTGAGAGTGCTCCAGATGTCTTGGCTCTGAGAGATGTTTTGGCAGCCGCTGAACGAGGGTTGGAGATTGAGTCCTGTTCCTGCAAAGCTGCAGTGACAAAGCACACATGGGTTTCATTGGCACTGCAGTTTCACTGCTCCCTTCTGCCCTAGGGCCAGCAGAACTTAATGCTATGAGGCCTGATGCTCCCTAATCATATGGCCCTGCCTGCAGACAGCTGCCTGCACTGCCTGTGCCACCCACAGCAGAACTCCAACACTGACACCACAGCCTCGGCCCTGCCTCTGATCCCATCTGGGATCAGGAGATGCTCACAGGTCAGTGAGATTTTTGGCCACCTAGACAAGGTGAGCATAAATTTTTGCATAGCATCTTGAGTGCTGTCTGGATGGATCCAGCTGAGAAAGAGTAGCTGCTGCCCATGAAAGCCCCAGGGGAATATGTGCAGCCTCCCTGTGCTCCAGTGCCTGGTACCTGAGCACCCTGCTGCCAGCTGCAGTTCCTGGCCAAAGGGGCAGAAAAAAGGGCCAAGTACTCGCTAGGGAGAAGAGGAAAGATTTCACTCACTTAATTTCATAGCTCTCAAAACCAGTCTTAAACTGGGGCTAGAAAACAAGTGAGAAGAAAAGCACTGCTTACATAATCCTTTGGCAGTGGAATGAATCAGGGTTCTTGCAGGAGAAGAGGAATGCAGTTTTTAAGGAATAAACAGCATTGCTGTAATTGATAGTAGCTGGATAGTCCTGCTTTCCTTTTACCATGGGTTTATGTGCCTTGTCTTTTGTGCCCATGGTCTCTCCTCTGAATAAAGCTCTGTAAAATGGAACATTCCAGCTGTTTTCTTTAAAATAATCTGTAATTCCTTGGCCATAACGCAAAGGGAAGCACCCTTCTGTTTGGTTTTGTGATTTTTTTCTCTTTTCCACAAATGTCCTTGTTTGTGTTAACTAGCAAATCTAATCATCCAGCTCACAGGAGAGTTACACAACCTTCCTGAGATTGCAGTCTAACAGCAAGTCTTGCTTAATACTCCCACATTTGCTTCTTGCTTCAGATTTGCAGCTTCTTTGGCGTTGCAGCTGTGGTCTTATAAAACAGATTAAACAGCAAAAGGAATGCTGAATTGAAAAGCTGTGTTATTTCCACCTTGCAGGACTTACTGAAATGATCCTGGCTTGATTAAAACATGAGCCAAAACTCCCACAGGGAGCATTAGTCTGAGGGATTCACATAAACACTCAAAGGAATCAGTCTTCGTTGAGCTTCCTAGTCGAGGTAGGTAATAGTACACAAGTAGCAGAGCCCCTCTCCCCTCTCCTTTAGAGACCACTGTTGATAGAAACTTCCTGTTGTTTATTTCACTGTGAAGCAGCAAGATGAGTACTGGGTAACAACAAAAAACTTGGGATTTGGGTAACTTTTTCACACAAGGAATTGGGAGTACCTTTTCTGTGAAACTGCCTAGTTCTGTGAAACATTCTTCCTCTGTGCCCTTGATGTGGGTCATCTGGAGAGGAAAATCTCATCAACCTCTTGAAATGCAGCCAGGTTTATGATCGCTTTCTTTTGCAGTTGACTTTTAAGGGAGATAATCTTTCCAGGAGGACGTCTGCAGAAAGGCAAGTTACAGGTACGTGCATTTCATGTGTCTTGGTGAAGGTGCAGATGGAGTTGCTTTCTTTTTCTCTGCTCTGCACTATCTGGTTTCCAGGAGCTGTCACTCATCCCACCCTTCCTGGCAGCTTTTTGCCACCACCCGTGGGCACTCTGTGGCTTCTGACTCTGACCTCAGCACCAGTGGTGCAGCTATCGGCACCACTGTGGGCCGGTGTGAACAGCACCAGTGGTCCTGGGCTCACAGGGTTCCCCTGCTGCAGTATTGAACTCTTCTCTCTGTGAGCTGAAAAATTGCCACAGACTGGGGCACCGACCTGCGCGTCTTTTATGGGCAACTTCTGTGGAGATCTTCTTCCCTCGGCTTGCTTTGAGCCCTGCCTGCCCATCTTGGCAGAGAGCTCCTCTGTTGCAGCGGCTTTGGTGGTTTGGAAGCAGCTCTAGCATCAGCTGCTGTGGGGATGCTGATAGAGCCACAGCTGAAATAAAGCAAATCACTCAGAGCACAGAGCTGGGGAGCCAAGTTTCTGCAGCACTTCCAGATGTGAAGCAGGGGAGTTGGGTTTAGCCTATTTTCCAGATTTTTTTCTTTCTGATTTTGTTTTTTTTTTAAAGCACCATGCAAGCATACTGCGAACAATTTGTGCTGTTCACTCACATTCAGCTGCACGTTCCCAGTGGCAGTCACTTAGCATGTTTTCTAGATAAGACTCTCCAATCAAAACCATATCTCTGTGTTGGAGCAGATTGGCAGAAGACATATTTTCCCCTGAAATCCAAGGAGAAACTGTTTCATGTCCACTCTGCCACACATGTGACTTGGCCTCCAAGGTAATCCCATCCTCACAGACCACTCCAAGGAGGAGGGGCAGTGTCTACAGCCACTTAACAGGAGGCAAATTCCTCTTAATTCCACTTTGAGAAGTTTGAACTGAATAAACCCTGTGGGATTTTGACAAAAAGTCCTCAAGGAGACATGACTGCTGAGCAGCTTCCTGGGAGGAGATGCAGAGGCTTCTGGAAAGTCACAGAGAGTATTTATTTCTGCAGAGAATCAGGAGCAGACCTGAGCCTTTATCCCTGTCAGCATTCTACACTGGTGATTTAGCTTTTTAGCTCCTTAATATTCATCTTACCCTGATTTTGTCCTGCCTGTAGTTTCAAGCAACCTCCTTAACAAACCCTGCAGCATCTCCTGAGTAATTAAACATGAGTGTGAGGGGGGATTAAGTTGTGAGAGGAACTAAAAAAGCTTTCATTACAGCCTGTCAATGCCTCTTTTCAGGTGATAAGGAATGAGTGTGATGATGCACCGGTTGCTGCTGCTCCTTCTCCTGGTCAGCTTTGGCTCACCTGCACCCAGGTTTTCGGTGTGTATCTTTTAGCTATGTCTGTACACTCTCTCAATGGTTCACCATTCCCAGTCATGCAGAGATGGATACTCCCCCACAAGAGGGATGGAGACCTGCAAGGGCAGAGCAAAAAGGCATCTGCTTGCAGCTAAAGGAATGTCGTTCTGATAACATAGGATTTTCATAGCATTAAGGGCTGTGCAGCTGTCTGGGACACTGAATTGACATTACTAAGAATTCAAAGCAACAATAAAAACAACAACAAAAGTATTTTTTTTAAATGTATTTTTATAGCCAAAATATCAGCTCTTTTTCAGTTTTACACAAAGCTAATTCTGGAACCTTGTTGGTTTTGCCCATCTGCAGTGCAAGAGCCAAGTTTTCCCTCTCTTATTAATCTGAGCACTTTCATAGTTTGCAAACCTTCCCCTTGAGCTCATCAAGTGGGGGTCAAGACAAATTATTTTTGTCCAAAGTAAATTTCTGTGCATGTGATCATATTCTGGCATGCTCTGATCAATGCCACGGTTCTTGCAGAAACCCCCTTTTCACTGGATTCAATTCAACAGCTCATGCTGTGCAAGATTTGGACATCTCAACATGAAATCATGCTGATCCACATAGGCAGTGTGACATGCTAGTGTCAAGAGGAGACTTGAAAGATACTCCTTTCTCTGTGTCTCTCCTTACCACTGACTGAAGTGTGGGGGGTTTTGTTTTATTTTCTCTATAGGACAAAGATATCTGCTTCCTCGACAACAATAAATTAAGACAAAGGTTAAAATATCTTCAAGACTTGTTTTACTTATATGAATTGCAGCTGAAGGACATACTGGAGAACACTTACCACAGAACGAAAAGTGAACTCTTCTCAGGCAACAGGAGCATGCAGCATGAGACCCTTTTACCCACAACCAGTGGAAATTTGATAGTGTATGACCAAGGTACAGTTTGCAGTAGTGTGCCACAATGTTTATTTCTCCCTGCAGTGTCCCATGTGTCATATTTTATTTCTGCTAAAAGTTTTAAATTTTTTTAAAGTGGATTGTGATCTAAAATACAGATACATGGGAAGGAGAGGAGCTGATACTATAAGATATCCCTTGGGGCTAGAGTCACTTATCCCAGCTGTATGCAGCTATTACCCAGGTACAAAAAGGACGTCTTCAGCTGGGCTTCTTACCTGCAAAGAGGAACAGTCACCTCTCGTGTTTTCCATCAGATTTACTTTAGGCATCTGCTTTAGGAAGAGATGGGTCCTGCTCTTGAAGAGCCCTGAGTGACTTAGAGGAGCCCAGAGTGCCTGGCTCATCTGCAGGCACTGAGACCTATTAGATGGGCCAAGCCTCCCTGTTCCTCAGCTCCCCCATTACTTCTGTGGCACAGGAACAGGCATGCATACTTTGTCCCTTGGTGTTACTTTGAGAACTTGGTCATAAATGACATTGATGCCTGTGGCCAAGATTCTAGCCTTTGGACATTACATTGAAAGTTGAAGCACTGAGATCCTGAAAGGCTCTCTCCTGATCCAGCCCTGGTAGAGCTGGACACAGGAGCTTGGCCTATTATTTTAGAAATGTTGTTCCCTGATCTTATCAGAAGTACAGCTGAGGTTACCTTGCCTTCCACATGGAAATTAGCTTCCCTGCAAATGATCTTGCTAACAGATAAAGTTTCAGTTCCAGGCTTTCATGATATAGCCCCAGGCTAAGCGGCAGCTCTCCTGCATCTCACCAAGGATTTGGGCATTATTCCCTCAGAGAGCATGGCTGTAAAGGCTCTCAAGCCTTAAAGCTCTTTGTCAGGCTGGCAGTTTGCAAACTGATGTAGCTACTACATTGCTGCACCATTTCCTTTGACTTTACAGGGCTTGCAGAGCTGCGCACAGGCTGGCCAAGTGTCCTTGTCCCATACAGCCTCTCAGTGACGTCTTCTCTTGGGGGCACATAGCCCTTGGCTTTGCCCCCAGCCCATTTCACAAACTGATACCATTCTGCCCAGATTGCTCTGCAGTGTATAGCCGGAAGAGCACCACGAGTGGCTACTACCGGGTCAGGCCCAGAGCAGACCGAGAGCCTTTCCTGGCATTCTGTGACATGTCTGATGGCGGGGGCTGGACTGTCATCCAGCGGCGGAGTAACGGCAAGGAGAATTTCAACAGGTGGGTGCATTGTTCTTGCATCAACAGGGCTTGCAGTCAGGCCACCAGCTCCTACCCCTGTCCTGCTGCCCGGCAAAACCCCACCCTTGAGAAGCAGGGTATGCAAGACTATATATTAGTGATGATAGCTCAGGATTAGGGCAATCTGGTGGTACCTACTGGCAGCAGGGGGCCATTTTCAAAATGGATCTACAACTTCTTTTCCATTGGTTCTCTGCATTTGCATATTTTATCATTACTGAAGACTGACAAAGGCTCCAAATTGGCATGTATCTGCTACCAATGTACAGACTGAGACCTGTTGAACAGATCTGTTCTCATAGCAGGAATTATGTTCAGCATGTTGTAGCATTTATTATCATATTCAGATAATTTTAAAAGATGCCAAACCAGATTGTCCTTTTCCTTTGCAAAATACACGAGAGGTGACTTACATACTGAAATTTACAGGAGGAGAGATGCTCTGGTAGCACAGTTAAGAAGAAATGTCCCCAAGAAGGTTAATTCACTATCATCACAGCACGCACAATTTCAGGGCATATCTAATGCCTCCTAAAGTCTATGCAGTGCATTGCAAAACTACCTCAAGAGACTCTTAGCCAGCTTGCCCAGAAGAGTGGTAGCTATCTAGCCATTGTAGTTCTGGTGAAATAAAAACATCCTGAAGAGGAGCACTGACTAGTATGTAGGTCAGGCAGAATGAATATCCATAATAACAACATGAGAGAGGGAATAAACACAGGGTTGCTAAAACTGAAAATGATGACACACAAGGAAGTATATGAAAATATCAAAGGTAATACATAGATCATGTGAATTATGACTTGCTGAATAACAATATCAGGTGTTTTGCTGAAGACCAATGTGACAGCTGTTGCTTTCCCTTTCCATTTATCTAGAAATGTCAGTCTGTGAGCACTGCATCTGGCAGTTTGAAGGTTTGATCCCCATATATGTGTGTGCTCAGGTTTAGCAGGGGAAAAAGTAAGCTGTGAGTTGTATTTACTTCTAGATGAGTTGGATACTTCAGAAAACAGTATCTAGAGATACAGGTGAAGTTTTACTTGTTATCATACCCAAGTGTCACAAACCGTCTAATCCCCTCTCATGATAAGATTTATATTTATAACTCTCTGCAGGAAATGGGACGATTACAAACTGGGATTTGGGAAATTCCAGGGCAAGAATGATGAATACTGGCTGGGCAACGACCACATCCATGACCTGCTTGCTAGAGGTCCAAGTATTTTTTCTCCGTAGATTTCTTTCTAACTTGCATTAGGTATTCATCTAACATGACACAACTTTATGTTTAGGAGAGAACTCATTAAAGATTGACCTGATGGACTGGGATGGGGAAAGACGTTATGCAATCTATGAAAATTTCCAGCTTGCAAATGAGCAGGTAAAAAATGGAGAGAGCAGTGATTTGCTTGCTTTGGTCTGTGAGGGTGGGGCAGCTGCATATGCAGCATCAGACCAGTGTCAGGGTTGTATCTACAGCTCTGCAAAACTTACCTGCTCTGGTTTCCTGGGCTTCCTAGTTCGTCTGACTGACAAACAGCCCTGGGATCAGGGACATAAACCTGGGACTTCTTCCTTACAACTGAGTGCCCAGTGGGTGACAGGATCACGTGTTTGTGCCCTCTTGCTAACTCTGCTGCTGAACAGAGGGCAGTTCCCTGCCACAGGGCACAGGGATTCCCACATGTATTTGCCTCTGGCCTCATGATTAAAAGAGTCTTCTGTGAGTGAGAAGACCCTTAGGGTTTGAACCTCTGCAACTAAATGGAACCCTGTTCTCCTGCTTCCTAAGAGAGTGTTTCAGACTGTCACATAAAAGGCAAGTGCCAGAGCAAATCCTCTTAACTTTGTTTTAAAATAAAACAGGGAAATCTAATCAAAGCTTTGAAAGAGCAGATGTAGGTTCCTATCGTGAAGAGAGGTACCTGTAGCACTATACCTGCTGCTATAGACACAGGAAGCCCAGAGACAGACACATCCTGTACTTTCATGTTGTACTTTCTAGCTGTAGACCGTGTCCAGCTCCATACAGGTGCTGTTCTTTGCAGATTTGCCTTCCTGAACACCACATGTAAGTAGCCCAAATAACCAAGGCTACTGCATGGACCAGTCCTAGTTCCAACTCCATAACTGCTCCAGAAATGTGCACACTACACTCAGTTTGCAATTACAGGTTTCTTATGAAAAGTTTGAACAGCTGCATTTTAATACCTTACTGCCATTTTTCATAAAGAAATGAGACAATGATGACAGGAGAAAGCCCACAACACAAAAGTGATCATCCACTTAATATCAAATATCTCTTAGACCTGTTAGCTGTGCACAATGGAACTATTATTCTAAGTATTCCTATCAGGACCAGACCATAGAAATCAGATGGCTTCTAGTCCTTGGAAGAGCAAAATGTCTAAGCATTTATTATAGCTAAAGAACTGATCTGTTTATGAAGGCAATTACTTGACATTTGGCAGTTATCTGCTAAGTTGTTCTTGATCAGCTAGAAAGAGCTTTCCATCTTGCTGTAAAGTGTATTAAATGGTTGTTGAATGACAATAAACCTGAAGCCCTTTGTAGCAGCAGCAGTACCAGTCTCTTCTGGAAGTTTAAATCCTGCATTGAGCTACACTAGGATCATTAAAGCATGGAGACAAAAGTCACCCTTGACTTCAAGTCATGCCTTTGACAGTGGATGAAATGTCCAGAGCTAATTTGACCTCAAAAATGTGAGGAAAGGTGGAAAGAATGGATATCAAATAAATGTTTCACATATTCTTGCAGGACAATTACAGGTTATGGTTTGGCACCTATTCTGGTAATGCTGGCGACGCTCTGTCTGGTGGGAGCAATTTTGAAGATCAGTGGTCAGCCTCTCACAGAGGGATGCAGTTCACCACATTTGATAAGGATCATGATCAGTTCCTGGCAGGCAACTGTGCATCAGAGAACAAGGGTGGCTGGTGGTTTAACAGGTATGGAAAACAGCTGATTCCTCTCAGATGCATAGGCTGTGGGTGGCTGGACAGCCGAGAGGACTTTCCTGCCTTACAGCAGCTGGAGGTTGGTGTGTGCACTTGCCACCTCGCACAGCCAAACCTAAGGTGTTCACACCTACAGATCCTCAAAGGAAAACAATTTACTTCTTTTACTGTAGCAAAGCAGGTTAAGTTGAATTCACTTTAAGAAAACGGGTCAGAACAAATGCTCAGGGACAATGACCTAGAAGGAAGAGAGCCCAGTTAAAATTCCTGAAAGTGCTTTGTGTTATACTCCAGTGAAGAAAACAACTGTAGCTATGGTAAACTGAAGTGTGTACAAAGGACATTTCCCTAGAGCGGAGCATGTCTAAGGGCAGAGCTACCCCGTAACAGTAATGATGGTGTATTTGCTGTTTGGGCATATGCCACATGTCAGTGGATAGGACTCATGTTTAACAGCCCTGAAAACAGGGATATAACACTCAGGTTTTCTCTGCTTTAGTGCAGGATGAGCTTCCTAGATCAGATTCTCATCACATACCAATTGAAATCGGTGGAGCTACAAAAATGTACATCAATAGTAGGATTTACTTCGATGAAAAGACATCTGCATTTTTAGATGTCAATATGGAGCTGCCTACACTTGGGCTAGAGTGTACCAAATGGCACTACACCCCTTTGTTCATGCCATGCAGTTCTAAGGTCCCTAGTTAATACACCTGAAGGAGTCAACAGGCTGAATTATCTGACCGGTGTAGGTGTCTGCTTTAGGATGACCCACATATTCCTCTGTGTTCCACTAAAAGCATTAACCATTTAGTCCATCCTTCCCTGGTATATCCAAATATATGTTGTGTGAAAATGGTACTTCAATGATGCAATATCTTCTCATGCTAAATGTAATTCCCTTTTTCTCTTTCCTACATTGTTCCAAGGTGCCATGCTGTGAATCTCAATGGGCAATACTACAAAAGAGGGAAGTACAATGGACTCCATGATGATGGCTTGGTTTGGTCTACATGGCACGGGATGTGGTACTCACTGAAATATTCAGCCATGAAAATCAGGGCTCCGTTCTTTGTCGACAGCGAGAGTGGAGATGGTGAGAACAGTCAGGGCAGCTGAAACCTGCTGCTTTGGAAAGAGAAAAAGCACAGGCTGAAAAGAATGGTGTAAGTTGATAGCCAGTGCTCTGCTGCTGCCAATCGCCAAACCTGCACTTGATAGCTGGAGTTGCACCTGCTTCTGCTACCTTAAAGCTAACAGCACAAATTGTTTGAGCACAGCCTGACAATTTAATAAAAACCATATGGATCTCAGTCACAGGATAACCAGAGATTTCTTTTTCAGCAGTTTTCAAGACCTTGTTGGAGAATGTTTATTGGAAGTTCTCTGGACTTCGAAGGATCAAGCATGTCCTTTAATCAATCTATACTTGTCAGGGTCTAAACCTTTCCCATCTTGATTTTAACCATCAGTGTTTCAGTTATGAGAACATCAGGATAGAAAGAACAAGGGGATGGGGAACTGGACTTCATCTGGTGTGCCTTTGTTATGCTTTGTTCTGCATCAGGAGAATGTTTTTAAGCAACTTTCCCTATGGTTCTAATTGCCACACTTCAGTTGCAGAGTGCTCCTGGAGTGTGTGAAACCAAACCCATGGATGGACATGCTCCAACTGCTAATGTGCATCCAAACTAAGGCTGCTTCAAAGTAAACACCCACAATATGGACAGTGTGAGCTCCATTCCAACAGCTTCCTACTGCAGATCCACTGCTAGAGCACACCACAAGACACTAAAGCAAAGACAGTCCTGCCAACCAGATTTAAGACCCAGATTAAAATTATGCAGATTTTACTAAAATTAAGGTGAGCATAGATATTCCTAGGAGTTCCTAAAATGCAGTCACGATTCATTTGTACATTCTCCTGTAATTTACCAGATGACTTTGCATTAGTGAAGGGGAATCAGAAAGTGATGGAACCACAAGGAACACTGCTTTCACTGTCTCACTGGGGTGAAATGAAAGAGCAACACAAATGACTGAAAGAAATGGAATACTGAAAATTTATTTTCTACAGCTGTTAATAACAACAGTTAAAAATGAACAGCGGTATCAGCTTTATGCAATCATTTAACTCCCATGGTGTAGAATAAACCTGTTTCCTTTTTTTCTGATTCATAATAATTTTTAAACTGGTATTTCTTTTCCATTTACTTGATTTTATATCCATACATATTGTAATTTGTATACATATCGATAAAGAGTGAAATAAAACTGTCTGAGTAGGACTTAATACTTTTTATCTTGTTTTCAGCAATAGAAATGTGAACAGAAATCTGGATCAAAATCTTGGAAAGCTTATAATATGAGAAATGTTTTTTCACCTGTTGTCCTAGATAGTTGAAAGGGTCTGCAAGGTAAGTTTAATTTTCATGGCTCAAGCTGTCCTGGAGGCAATGCAGAGGCATGAAGTGAAGGTTCAGTTTAAAACTTGGTTTGGTTTCTCTGCTTCCTAGACATCCCAGTGACTGCAAAAACGACCATCCCAGTGTAATGGGCAGAACTCCAGGGAGCTGTGCTCCTAGAGCCTGTGTCCTTGGCCAGACTGCCCCCCTGCCCTCTTCTCAAGCATGCTCATGTGGAATGAAATTTTCACCAACATGTCTGAAATGAGATTGCTGTTGTGACAAAAGGGCTGCAAAAAGGCAGCACTTATTCTGTCCCTTCTGATCACTGCTTCTGTGTTTTGATATGGTAAAATCTTAAGTGCAAGGTTGTAACTGCATGTTGGGACATAATGAATGACTTTGCACACATTATAACTGTGCAGCCCCTGATGCAGTGCTGAGGGCAGAAAAAATAATTTTTGTCTAGGTGGAAGACACAGAGAAATGTGAGTGAAATAAGTTCATGCCTTTTGGTAGTTAATGCTCAACCCCATTCTTCAGTAGAGAGCTAAGGAACTAGGGCAAAGACTGTGGAAACTCCAGAACTTAAGGAACAGCATTTGTGGTCTGGCAGTTCATTAAGCATCTGGTAACCCATCTGATAATGGAATATCAAGCCAGAGATGAAGTCAGCAGGGCTTAATCAGACAACCAGCACCCAGTCCAGCTCCCCAGTGAGTGAGCAATGAGCAGTGTGAAGTCCAGACTATGGAGCCTGTTTCCCTGTGTGTCAGTATGGAGGGACTGGCATTATAGCTAAACTGCCTTCAGCCAGCGTCAACGTTAGGGTGTTTTTTCTGTCTCTGGGAGAGAAAGGGAGGCCAAGGTATGACAAGCTGGGAGAGAAGGGCTTTGCTCTGCTGTCTCTGAAGTAAAATGTACCTAAGTACATCTAATGCGTGAGACAGTCCAACACTGGGACAACTCTGCAGAAAGCAGCATCTGACTTAGAGCAATGTTGCCCCTTCCCTGCCTTTCTGTGGCAAAGGAAACCCCCTCTGAGATGCAAGGGTCACAGGGCTTTGTGCAGGAGCCTGCAAATCCCGCCGCAAACCCCAGGAAGCATTTCAGAGCACCTTTAATCTTAATAAGCAGGGTAGAATGCCACCAGCTGAGTACTTACTGGGTCTGAGGGCTACAGCCAAGCTCAAATCACCCCCACTGAAGGTTAGGGGAATGCTTGCTGAATATTGCTGCACTGCACATTTGATCTCCCGTTTCTCCAGGGTCTCTCTCCCATGCTGAGAGCTCAACAAAGCTTAAACAGATCCTGTAGCCCTGCAGCTCCAATGGCGATGGATCGCTGCTTCAGGGCGAAGGTACTTCACACCACAGAGCTTACCTTAGTACAGGCAGGGTAAGTAACCTGAGCAGCAATTGTTTCAGAGGTCTGATTTCCAGCCCATTTAAGTCAATTTAAAGACTCATTACATTTGATTGCCTTTGGATAACTCTTCAAGCGTGAACATGTTCTTAAATGCTTTAAACAGCTTTTCAAGCTGACAGTTTATGGGAACGCATCGCTGGTACCAACACCACGCAGGGCCAAGGGCTGAACATCGGCATCTTGGCACAGCTCCCAGGAAAGAGGGAGCTCACATCCCCCTGTGAATCAGATCCCTCACTCCAGCAGCAGCTGCAAAACGTTACCCATCAAAAAGGCCATTCAAACAGCCAGATTTGACTCTGGTGGCCAAATGCTGAGGCTTGCTCCTCCCATGTTGTCACAGCAGGTAACACCATGTGGCTGTCAAGCCACCTGTGCCAACTTTGGACACTGCAGTGGGACGCCATCGGAAACCGGCAGCTAACACACAGCGATGCTGCTCTTCCTTTAAAACTGCTGTTGGTTTGTGGGGGAGCCAGGGGGAGGAAGAACTGTGGGATTGGGAAATCTCTTTCTCTGCTCAGAAAGCCAGTTTTGAGAAAGATAGCAGCCTACTTCCTGAGACTGGAGGGCAAGTAGGGCTGGGCTCCCCCTCTTAAGGGAGAGTTGTTTTCAGACTAATAGTTCACTGCCTAAATGTTTCTTCTCTTACACCAACCTCCATAGGCAGCATCTCCTCTTTTCTTGTTTTTGCCCACTAGCAGTCCCCTGGTCTTTACAAAGTCCCCAGAGATGGTTATCCTAACAAACGGCAAGAAAAGTCTTAGTCATTCACAAAGGCCTGAGCTCTGCTTCTGCTGTTAATTGGGGTTCCAACCCAACTCCGAATACTTACAGCAGAATCTAATGGCAAATTTGTGATGTCTGGTTTTAAAACACAAAAAAAAGCCCATCATGGCTTTTGTAGTTCACTGTTACTTCTCTCTACAGTTCCCTGAAAGGAGGTTGTAGCAAGGTGGGGGTTGGTTTGCTCCTTCTCCCAGGTAACAAGTGACAGGACCAAAGGAAATGGCCTCAAGTTGTATCAGGGGGGATTTAGATTTGATATGAGAGAAAATTTCCTCACTGAAAGAGTGGTCAGGCATTGAAACAGGCATCCCAGGGAAGCAGTGGAATCACTGTCCTTGGAAGTGTTCAAAAGGTGTGTGGATGTGACAGTTAAGGGGTATGGTTTAGTGGTGAACACAGTGGTGTTATGTTAATGGTTGGACTTAATGATTTCAGAGGTCTTTTCCAATGTAAATTATTCTATAAGATTCTCTGTGAATCACCAGATATTGTCAAGTCATTTTAATTTTTGTTCCCAGAACAGGTATTAATCAAATAATCTTGTTGTTCGCTGGTTTTGTTCATAATTTATTTTGAGCTTGCTGCAGTAGTATTATCGTCAATATATTTACATTTAAAATTTTTAATACAAGAACGGATGACTATGGAAAGGATGCATAATTCAACAGTTCTCTCACTGCTTTTTACAGGTAACATGCTGCAGTAACACTTCTGTGAGGACTAAAATCTGATCATCTGTTTTCTTTGCCTTCCCTGTAGCATGCCTTTTGTACTAATTTCCTGCAAGTATTTGTACATTGTTTTCTTGATATAAATATTGACAGTAAGAAAATATCCAAGTCTTGAATGATGAAAATGCCTCCTCAATTTTAAATTCACTCAAGTATTCAGCATCAATTGTTTGCACTTTCATGCAACCAGCTAAAAACCCCCCACCATTTGAGTTATTTGAGCAACAATTACGGATCAACGCAGTTCACTGATGACTATCAGAAAAATGATGAAAACTGCCCACAGATTGAGCTTTGTGCTTTCTAGATGGGAAATGATTCACTGATCAGGGCAGATAGCTGAGGGTGCTGGACAGTGGATGCTTCAGTATCTCACAGTCTACCAGTACACAGTCCACAAGGTGGGAAATGTCAATGGCACTCATCATGTATGATGCACAAAACATGACTGCTTTACACAACAAAATCTATTCCTGTGCCACACCTTAACTAACACGTTCTTTCCCAGGGTACTTTGTGTGTCTTGTACACACATACATACAAAATATAATTATATGAAAGCACTTTTCAGTAATTAGAAAGGAATATGTTCCCACAAGCCAGACCTGGGGCATTATTCCCTGCTGTGTGTGGAGGTAACGTGATTCCTGCTCTTTCTTCCACCAGAAGCCAACTGATCCTGCAGATCCTCTCCCACACACACCACTCCTGCAGGGCCGCAATGAGTCACTCAGATCACCAGCTTCTCAATGCTCAGGGTACTTGTTTCATCTTCCTCGTTTGAGCCAAAATACCCAGGGAGGTCGATCATCTGCTGCTCTGCCTCCGTTAAGCCAAAAGTAGAATTGTCATAAAAGGCAAACTCAGGGTCTAGGGGGAAGCTCTGGCACTTGTCCCTTCGATACTGGGCAGGGCTGACACTTAGGCCTCTCTGGGCATTATCTTTGCCATTTGGGCCGGTTTCTTTCCGCCACACGCCTTTGGGGTTGGGTGAAGGGCCCCTCTTACTTCGGCTGGGCTCAGGCTTCTCAGCTGCCTTCTCCTGACCGGCAGGCTGGCGGTCTGTGATCAGGTCCAGCTTCCTCACCGGGGGACCTGCCCGGTGGTGGGGCTTTGTGCCATGGCTCTGTGGTTCACAGCCCAGCACAGTGCTGGGGGGCTGATCCAGCTTTTCACAAGCTGGATTAGCATTTCTTGATTTTGGCCGTGTCCTATCCTCCAGACCGTGGTCCCACGTCCTGGTCCTGGAGTTGTAGAGAGGAGTCTGTCGGGGTGTGAGAGTGGACATGCTTCTCTCTCTGAAAGGCCTGGCCTTTTTAGTTTCATGGAAACTGGCTGTTCTTCTGAACTGCGAGTTTCTGTGATAGCCCCTCTCAGGCAAGTCCACTCTGTTATCCTGCTGCTTGAAATGACCTCTTCTTACCAAGGTTTGGGTAGGGCTCATTGCAGGATTGGCCTGTGAGAATGGAAAATCCAGCCTAGGGTGAGAGCCTTCTCCCAGGAACTTGGGCTGACTGGCTGGCTGGTCCAGAAATGGAGACTTGATCCGAAATTTGTTTGTCGCTGCCTCCTCTTGGTTTTCCCCGCTCAGGGGAAGCATGGTGGTGGCACCAAGAACCGTGTCCGTGAGAGGATTCTGAGAGACATGGTACACCTTAGTGGTCTCCGTCAGGCCTTTCTTCTTCATCTCTTTCAGCTGCTGCTGTGCCAGGCGGTAGCTGAAAATTGGAGGGATTATTTTTTGGGCATTTGGCTGGAAGTTTTCACTTCCAGAGGCATCATCTTCTTGGGCAAATTGGAGGCTTCGCCTGTAGGTTAGGGGAATGTTAACTGCGGCATCTCCTCCTTCAGCAAAGCTGTCCCGTTGCTTGTTGCCTTGGCAAATGTTCTCCTCGTCTGAGTTTTTCCGGAAGCCGGGGGAATGGACGGAGTTTCGTCGGACGGCGGTGCTGCATTTCTGAGCTCTGCAGAGCTTCCTCCAGAGGGTGATAAGAACAGTGGCAAAGATGATGAACAAGCACAGCGAGATACCAGTGATGGTAACTATATTATTTGCTTTCTGGTCCTCTCCTGGCTGAACAGAAGGTGGGGTGGGAGGCTGGACAGCTGTAAGAAAGAGCACACACATCTGTCAGAGTTGCACTGGCAGCAGCATTTTGGTATTTGAGGATGGATACTTAACTACCAAAGAAAATAAGCCATTAATACAGTACAGGAAGTTGTCTGCCATTAAAATTTGCTCTTTGGAGATGACTTACTACTTGATAACTTCAAACTGGCATGAACATCTACTTACTTTAAACCAAGGCTCCCACACACCTTTTAAATGTAATCATTATTTTTTCCTGTTCTGCCATTTCCATAAGGTATTACTAAATACCTGTAAAATGGAGGAACTCTGTTTGCCTTTTTTTATGAAGTACATTTAGATTCCCTGTTGAAAAGTGACATAAAGGGTGTAAAAGTAATTCAACCCAGGCTAGTTCTTCAGGCATCACTTTAAAATTATTTTAGGAGAGCTTAAGTGGGTGTGAGAATTGAAATTAATTTGAAGAGAGAGGCAGCATCAGGAGAGGCAATGTAACTTTTCTAAGCAGTGCTCAGAGGATGCTTCTACCACTGTCTGGTGCCACAGTCCCAGAGGACAAAACCTTCCCATGCCACAGCAAGCTTTCAACTGAAAGTGCCATTGCTCTTTCTCCAGCATTCTACTATTGATACTTTCTGTTGTGGATTGGAGATGGGACTTCGAACAGGGAAGAATACTCTGCAAACCTTTCTTCACTGAGAGGATAATTCACTACTGGGAAAGGCGCCTCAGGGAAGTCATCATGGCCAGAATTCACAGACTGTCTGGATGATGCTCTCAGTCATATGGTTTCGCTTTAGTAGTCCTGGGGGAGCAGGGAGTTGGACTCTATGATCCTTATGGGCCACTTCCAATTTGAGATACTCTGTGATTCCAACCTGTAATGTGACAATCTCAGAGCTGTCCACAGCCCTGTTTAGACCTCTCACTTGTCCATTCCACTGCATTACAGATGGTTGAACCAATGACAAACTGGTAATTCTTTTTTTTTTTTCTTTTAATGAGGTCTCAAGCATTTCATGGGCAATCTTGAGCAGAATACAGCATGGTCAAAAGTGGATTAATTTGTCCGGAAGCTTATTTTAGTATCTGTTAGCATTGTCTTTGGTTCTAGTCAGACATCAGCTCCCTAAAGCCATGAAGATTTTGTTGGAGGACAAGGCTGGTTAGTTGCAGTTGACAAGAGCTGGCCATGAAGTTGTGAGCTCAAACAAAACCACCCAACAACCCTGCCCTAGTCTCTAGTTTTATCCAGAACCCAAAGCCTTCCACCAGACTGACAGACAGTCAGCTGTAAGACTTGGCAGGTGCTCCTGCCTACACCACAGTGACTGTCCAGGAATAGGAAATGTGACTGCAGAATAACAAGAACTGGACACCATGTACTTCCCATAATTCAGGAGAACACACACTCAACAGCAAGCTGGTAGTGCAGCTGTTAGGTGGGCAGGATGCACAAATGCACTGATGAACACAGGCCAGAAGGTCTCAGGCTGCTACAGAACAGACGTGCAGGGTGCTGGGCTGGGAAGGAGATCCAGGAGCCCTATTTCAGGGCTACCTAACAATTGCAAGTCCTCTAAAAAATCCTGCCGTTGGATTAACTTTGTTTGTGTCACTCTGAGAGCTTTGTGTCACTCTGAGAGCTTGAAACCAGCTTAAAGAACAAGACCACTGCCTGCTGAATCTTATAGGAGAATCTCTAAAACTTGCATTCAGTCCAATGCCTTGTGCCAGAGCCCAGAGCACTGCTGCTCTGGACGCCTGAGTAGGGAGTGAACAAGCTGACCTCAGGGAAGCAGGCAGGGCCAGCATTTGTTCTGTTCAGCACCACTGCAGCAGAGCAATTCATTCATTTCTCATCCTTCTCTCAGTCGTGTTTGCTTATGGACATTTTCCAAATACTCCATTCTCTATTTGTAATGCATGCTGTGCTGCATTGTTTGGGGTACAACAGCAGTGAACTGCAAGCTTCCAAACAGGACTGGGTCCCTCTGGTTCGCTTCTCCCTGCACCTCACTGGCCCCTGCACGCGTGCTGGCCTTGCTTATTCAGCCATTTGCTCCATCTGCTGGACTAATGACTGCAGAGTTATGCTGGAAACAGAACCTGTCTGCTTCCAAAAGCTGCAGATAGCCAGAGTGAGAAGGGTGAGGGTGACACTCCCAGCTTGAGATCAGGCAGGGGATGAACACTGTAACGTCAGAGTGTCAAATCACTTCTTGAATAAGCTGAGATTCAATGGGATGAAATCACGTATGTGGTTCTGTAAAGGAAGCTGGCCCATGTGGGAGCAGGAGGATTAGAAACCACGTGCAAGACAGAAGTGAGGTATTTCCTCCAGATGATCCCACAGCAATGGGTGCAGATGCAGGCCTCCTCTGCATCTGTGCTCTCTATGTATTAACCATTCCCAGTAACTCACAGACCTCACTGGAATGCAGAGCTGCTGAGTCTAACCAGACAGCCACAGCTGCGTGCACAGTGTATGCACAGGATGGTTGGAAACCATCATGCACCTTTTACAGCTGCACACCTGCACAGGAGGAGTGACTCCTCTGAGAAGCACCAGAGGTCTGTAACCTCCATGCATGCAAAGCAAGGTCCACACACAAATCGTGTTTCCAGCACATGCTCTGCATGCAGGGAACCCCCTCCAGCAAGCTCCCTGCACCAGGACTGCTCTCTGAGCTCCACAGGGGGGGAGTGAAACTGGCTGTTAAGGAGCCAAACCAAATTATATACTTACAGACATACATCTCCAGAAGATAGACAGGAGGCATGGGATAGCACAGCTCAACAGCAGCTTTGGAAAAACACTAACAACCCCACTGCATTTTGGTGGTGGTACTGCTGCCCACAGCAGCCTCAGAGAGTCTGGCATAGAGAAGACAACTGGGGCAGGGCTGGTATAAGCTGGGAGCCCAAAGCATCTAAGTTGTTCCTCTCTGCTTTCACTCACAGCTTTACTAAATAGGCAAACCCACATGGCCAGCATTTTCAAGTCATTAAAAACCTTAGACCTGTTAAAACATTCCCAGTGCTTCATGAACACTGACAACATGACATACCTGGCTTGATGGAATATAATTTTTAGTATTTCCATTCACCCAAGCTTTTGTTAAATACAACCCATTTCCTGCAGTGTTCCACAACACATTTCAGTCCTGCCTGTATACTTCTGAGGCCTTCATCCTCAGACACCTTGAAGCTGGTTCAAGCCAACACTTCCATTAAAAAATAGTCCTCCCCTCTTCCTGCTCCAGCTGCACATTCTCTCCCCCTGCTGTCCTTTCGTTTTCAGTGGCACAAGTACCACAGTGGCCATGGGCTAAACAACTTCCCACATCCCCAAACTATCAATTTTTTAGCTGCCTCCATTCCAGGTCTACACACTGCACTTTTGCAAGCAGAAAGAAGTGCCTGCAAGCAGCCAAAGCAAGGAATAAGGCATTGGTCACTTTGTAATAGCTTAAAATACCTCTTAAATTATAGCCTGAGATCCTAGGAGCCTGCACAGTTCCTGGGCATCTTTCCTTCCCCATTCCCACCCCCTGTGGCACCAGTGGGACACTAAGGCACTGGAGCTTGTAGATCAGCTTTCTGTTTTCTGCGGTCCCCTGGCATCAGCACACTCCTTTTCAGCAGGGAGTTTGGAAGAAGCAAAAGTTTTGCACAGACTGAGCAGCAGCACCCTGCTAAAAGAGGGCACTTCTCACGCCCCTCAATGGTGGCTGTCAGCACCCAACTATGGTGCTGGCACAGCCTCATCCAGCCTCACTGGGGGCCATGTGGCTGTTGTAGTCCACCTATCATCTTACAGAAGGCTCAGGTCTTTTGTATCTGCACCCACTTGCCACCAGCCAGCAGTGGCCAGTTGTTACCGATAGGTAAGGGTTTATAAAGGCTTTATAAAGCCTAACCTATTGGCAACAGCCAGCCTGCACTGTCACAGGCCAGCACCAGTGGCAGGCTGGAGCAGGGGGAGACCTGGCACTGCCACCTCAAAAAACTCACAGGCTGGCAACCTCACACCACAGGTCCCAGCTGGAACCAGCACCCTTTTTTAACTGACTTTAACTTTTTAATAGGTTTCAACTGGGGTCTTTGGCTTTCACTACTGAACATGTTCTGATAGCCCCAAGATCTCTCTTTCAGGACTTCTCCACTCTCTGACCATCCTGGAGATTTTAAACTGCTTCCATTGCACCCAAGGCATTCAGAAATATTATGCCTTGGAGCCCTATCTCCAGTGTCCCACAATCAAATGCACAGAGGCTCCTGCCCTACTCCATCAACCACAGGAATGTGACAGCCCCCCAGATCAATATGACTGAAAGAGAGATGGCACATTTCCATTTTACACTTTGCTTTTGCCAGGGCGGTCACACAACTGGGGGAAGAGGACAGCAGAGCTACATACACACACACTCCTCCAGCGAGCACAGGGAAGTCTCCCTCGGCGATCCAGCGCAGCCTGGTTTCGCTGGCGAGGAGGTGAGGCACTCTCGGAAACGCTCCCGGATTCCGTCCCCACAGGTAACGCTGCACGGGCTCCAGGGCTGCCACCGGCTCCACGTTTCTACAAATACACAAGCTCACAGCAATGAGGAACATGTCTGCCTACTTACCTTTAAAGACACAGCCATTTGTCTCTTTTTTGAGAAAAACAGCGATAAAAAACCAAACAATGCAAACAGCAAGACCAAAAAAGCGAGCGGCATCCAGGGATGAGCCAAAGCTTCCACTTCTTGTTTTCCTTTTTCACCCCAGCGTGAGCCTGCAACACAGTGGTCAGTCAACTGGCAGGCAGGTTCTGCCTGGAACAACAGCAAAAGGAAATGAATCCACAGATCTTTGAAGTGGGCTGGTAATTTATATGTTCATCCAATTCCTGCCCGACAAACAGTGCATTTACAGCAGGATAACTTGACTGACTGAAGTACAGCTACTGCTGATTTATATGACTGTGACAGGATGATAAGCCTACAAGCCTAATGAAATGGCAACATTGGTTTACTCTTTATTTTCTTCTTGGCACACAAGCGTGTTATTGAATCATTCATCTGACAGTTTACAGGTCTCTATTGTTTTATTGCTTATGATTAGGCAATTAACTCAGGATGAAATTTTGCATGTTCAATTATTTATTTTAACTGGAGGCAGACTCAGGTTCTAACACTGCATTATAACTTTTTAACGTGTAATAAAATTCCTCTTTTTCTTAGACAACATCCTCATCCAGTGATCTCCACATTTGAACTTTACAGCAGTGAGAACCCAGAGAGAGAAAGATGGGACCATTCCTGTCCCTGTGTGGCAGCTGTGACACTGAGGCAGGGCCACAACTTTAAAATCCAAACTAATGCATGAGTTCAGGTGCAATCTTAAAAGACAAAACCCCTGGGGACGCTCCTACAGGTCAGTTGACTTTGACAGAAAGAAGAATAACAAACTACTTAACTCTATTTCACTGCTCACAGGTAAAGTAGAAAAACAGCTAAATAAATTTTTTTTAAGTAGACCAGGTTAAACTTTGCTCTTTTAGATAATTTATGGTGTTGCTACTGCCAACACAAGCCATGATTTTTAATTTTATTATTGCTGCTAGCATGCCCCGAGCCCTTAACCAAGTTATGATGTCAAAGCACTAGAGAGTGTTGCAGGACTAAAAATGGCTTTATGATTTCATGTTTTATTGGTTGCTGTATTGTTCCTAGTGTATTATTTTTAAATGTCTGTAACAATAAAAAATACAGCTGTATTTCAATAAACATAAAATTGTAACTGCTTTGGGCCCTGTCCTACATAGTTTCATGAGCATGTCAGCATTAATGTGAGCAGCCTAAGAGGACCAGTGGGGCTGCCCTCCTGGCACAGGTCTCACCTGCAGTGCAGGATGGAGCCCCAGAGTTTGAGCCTACACTTGTGCTGCCAGCCACGGCTGCAGAGCGTGTGTGAGCTCACACTCACACACATTTGTGTGGCTGCGTGCCCCAGGACATCTGCCTGGCCTAAGGCAGAGGAGAGATGGGCATGGCAAGACACCCTGGTGCTGCTGCGGTTCTAAGCCCACACAACATCAAGTGACCACCCCGGCTGTTTGTCACTGACTCCACCACAACACTTCAACATCCAAGATCCCAGGCTGTATTTCACTTTGTGCTCTTCGTGCACCTCTCTGCTTTCACCCCTCTGTCTCTGGAGCTGGTGATGAGCCCAAAGGCAGGCTGAGCTTTCAGACTCCTCCTTCAGTTTGCAGCCACGTCAGTTCCCAGTGAGGTGCAAAATGGAGCAAGTGTATGGTGTCAAGGGAAAAGAGAATTAGAGGATGCCAAGAACCAGGTAACTAAGGAAGTTTGTTGGGATAAGAAGTCCCACAAAGGTACAGATCATGGACAGTTTGCAAAACCACATCAGTTAGCCAGCCAAGCTATTACTGAGGGCAGGAAGAAAAAATGTTCATAATCAATAGTCAGTCAAGGGCTCATTGATGCCTTCTCAAAAAGACTTCATGGTATCATAGTATCATATACATCATAGGATCTCACAACAGTTTTCTTCATATCAGGATCATGAAGGATTCCAGCAGTGTCCCTCAGCACTGGCAGAGGGGCTAACTGAAGGACCTATCTCCTTGTAAACCTAGAGACTCTTTGTGTGAGCAGCTTGGTGAGTTCCTAATTTCCAGTGCGTGAGCTAATTTGTTTCCCTCTCTCCACGTTTCCTGCTTGTTTAAACTTCTGTTAATTAAAGTCAGATGCAGAGCCAGACTCAGAAAGGTTCTGGTTGCCTCCAGTGCTAACACTGGTGATAGTGGAGGGTGCTCAACAGTCTCCACATTGATGCCTGTGGGTTTCAACATACAAGAACATTTAAGATGAGTAATTTTCCAACACTGACGTCAAACCTAAGATGCGCCCATTGCTCCAGGACACTTTTCACTGACTTGGACTTTGGCTAAAGGTATAGAGTTCCCTAGCAAAAACACTTGGCATCCATAGCTTTGGGGCTAAGAAATGTGCCTCAAACAGCAGGAGAACAAGAAATGTTCCAGCTCCCATGAAAGATGGGAGATTTAAACTCCTGCATCTTGCTCTGCAATCCCCTGCAATTACCAGAATGTAAAAGAAAATGAAGCAGTTTATTCTCCCCCAAAGAAATGAAATCAGTAACCTCCATTTAAGACAAACAGATTGGAAGTGCCAGGGGAAAAACCAGAAGGTATGCACTGCGAAGTAGCTCTAATAAGCGTGAGGTTTCTTCACACACAATTGAGGAATCAATTATCAACGTGAAGACATCTAACTGATGAGTTATTTTGAAATAGCTGACAGTTCGCAGATCTGCCAACATGAAAGATAAATGCAATTAACTGTGTTAATTATTGCTCTGCACAAATTTCTCCCCTCAGATTTCCATGCTCACAAGATTTTGTGCATGCAGTGCTGTCCATCAGCACAGTCAGCAAGGGACACTCAGCATCATCCTTCCAGCCTGACACACATGACAGTCCTAAACACTTCAACCAGGCCAGTGGTGCGGCACAAAATCACTAATTACTGGCAGGTTCATGTAAGTATCTATGCTAGCCTAGGGGATTGCAGGATATTTTTGTAAGCTGAGATCAGTTTTTGGGTCCCGAGAATGTATTTACACACATTGTATTGGTGTTTAGATAAGACCTTGGAAAACTGCCTCTCATCCTTCCATGGAAATGAAGCTTGGACTGAAATGGTGGCATGTTCCAACAGGTTACTTATTTGGATAATGAAAGGACAAGGATCCCTTTAAAGAAAGGAATCTTAGACTGTATTTTCCTCACAAATAGGCATTGTTAAGAAATGGGGAGGCACAGCCTAAAAATAATTTTTTTCTAGAAGCTGAGTCTGTAAGTGAGTCTATAAAACCTAATTTATAATGTGTGGAGATGAAGCATTTACTGACACAGGAAAAGTGGATGGGGTACAAACCAGCCCTGGCATACCCAGATCCCCTGCATATGCCTGTTTCTTAATAAACATCCAACCCAGGTACAGATTCAGGCAACAGAGCTAATTGGTTCTCAGACTTTCCTACCAATGAGCAAATCTGATTCACACAGTCTTATTCAGGAAGCAAAAATTTGAGAGAAATTGTACATCCCTGCCTGACCCCTAGATGCTCCATTTACTCCTCTCCTCCCTTACTGACCACTTTTCTCTTCAAAAGGTCTTCCCACACCTTCCTCTTTCCCTTTTCAGGCAACAGCTGCATTTCTTATGCCCTGCCAACATCCCAATAGCAAAAGTCAGATGAACAAAATTCATTTGTGCTGTAGGCAACT
This sequence comes from Leptocoma aspasia, assembly GCA_013399835.1. Lineage (NCBI taxonomy): Eukaryota > Metazoa > Chordata > Aves > Passeriformes > Nectariniidae > Leptocoma > Leptocoma aspasia. The sequence goes on from VXAX01003409.1 coordinate 727,820, forward strand.
GCAAGAGACTTCAGTGTAAGTCATACCAAAGTTGAAATCGGTCTTCAGAGTGTAACTAAGAACTGCAAAAGAAAGTTAATTAACACCAGAAATATGAAAAAAACCATGCCTTTTTCTATGCTTTAGCATTACTGATTAATATTATCAGTCTTGTCTTCAATGTTTCAAGCAGGACACAGACTAAAACATGGGACAACCTTCTAAGGAGAGCAGAAGTCTTACTGCTGAGGATACTTAAATCCCAGATGAGCAAAGCACAGGATTAAGCATGGAAAAGAATGAGCCTGCAATGCATCTGCTGCTGGATAAGATGATCTTACAGAGTTTCCTACCTCAGACACCCCAATAATCCAGTCAAACACTGGGGAAAAAATGAGCTGCATGTTCCTCTGTGAAACAGTGAAGAGAAGAACCCACCAAGATGAATGAAATGACTCACATCTCACTGTTAATTTTTTCACAGATTCTCCAGTTAGGGTCTACAGAAAACTCCACAAGGGCTGTCTTACAACTAACAGATACATTTCCCACCTTTAATAGATATATTCACAGTCTTGGATAGCGTAAGTTTTTTGTGACACTTATTCTGAAGCTGATGGCCTGGGCTCAAAGAGCTGCTGACCTGGCCCACTCAGGGCCACAGGGAGCTTTCTCCTTCCTACTCCAAGCACAAGTCAGATTCCTGTTCCAAAAGGCTGTACTAAACTTGGCCTGAATGAGGAGTAAAGAGCAGGATTGACAAAGCATCAGGAATATAACTCATGTCTGATTTATGGAAAATAGATGTGGCAAAATCATCTTTTATCTCATCATCTGTGGTTTGGATAAAGATAATTTTAATGATTTAAGAACTTTTATCTTTTACAAAATAATATCCCTGCTTCATAACAATAGAGCATATGCTAAATGAAGTAAGAACTGGCTGAGTGACAGACTGGATATGCTACTGTCAACAGAAAACCATCACTGAGTGAGAATGCATTTGGAGAGATTCCAAAGGGATTAGTATAAGGCTCAGTGCTTCCCTAGTTGACATGAAAACAAATATAAACCATTACTGAGAAAAAATGCCACTCCTCTAATGACATAAGCAGATAGGGCAGTTGTATGGAGGTACTTGCTACACAGGGTAGTTGCTAAGTTCGGATAATTAAAGGACAATAGATCCTAAATCAGCAAATTGAAAAATGTAGGAAGAAGGAATGAAAATTGCACCTGCAGGATGGTAGACTCCATACTGAAATAGCTCAAGAGGAGTTTACAGGGCAAAAGTTATAGAAAATTGCATAATGCAATCAGTGGAATGAAAGCAGAGGCAGGGGTAGGGGGTGTGCTACTGATCAAGCAGCATCAGTGAGAAGGATGTCTGAATGCAGCACACAAAGCTGGTAGCCTGGCTGTCAAATAAACATGAGTGTTTAAAATAACAGAAAGGGAGCCAAACAGAATCACTAAATTAATCAAACCCTGAATGAAAATGCCTTCCAGATAAATACTCAATCTTTTCAGTCTGTTAAAAAGAACCCTGAGAAAATCTGGCAGAAGTGGGATCACCTGGATGTGCAAACGTCTTTGTGAGGCAAAGACAGTAGATAGGAAACAGCTGTCAGAAAGCAGCAGAGTATAATTCAGTCACCAGAGGATGAAGCTAATTTAGTTATGAAACACACAAAGCTTCCCTTTTAAAAAGAATAAATAAATAAATCAGAGCATAGTATTTAGAGAAATTACCAGAAAAGTCTGCTTTGTGGTGTCTTGCACAGTATTGATAGAAATTACCAGAAAAGTCTGTTTTGTGGTGTCTTCAGCAGAAGACTGGATAACCCTCTGGAGGGTAAGCAGCATTCAGATGCAAAAACTAGCTGATGGGCTCAACACCAGGGTAACTGAATGAAAAATGATGGCCCACACTGCACAGGAGCTCAGACTAGAGATTTATCACCTCTCCTTGCCTTAAACTTCAGGAAGACCAAAGCAGAAATCAGGAAACTAGAGGAGAGGCACCTGTTCTGCAGCAGTCACATGTTTTACACAAAGCACTATCAGGGCTCTGCCCTAAGCAGGGCACCTCACAGTGCCCTGCAGCAGGGTGACGGGGCTCCAGGGAGCTCCTTCCCAAGGAGCCAGGAGGCTGATGGCCATCACAGGCAGTGCAGGTTTGCTCTGTCTGTCATGGCTTCAGGCTGATGTGCCCCTCCCAGAACACCCTGCTCCTTTCAAACGCTGCCTGCAGGCTTTGAAGTCTCACAGATACAGGCACAAAGTCAGACGTGCTGCAGGCTAATTAATTTCAGGTTGACATTTTATTTACGACTACGTGGTGTGGCTTTGCTTTCATCAGCTTTGTAGATGCAATACTCTTGACTTGGCGGCTATTGACCTAACTCTGCTCTTCAAGAGGCATAGCCTGATTCTTTCAAATGTGGCTGTAAGCATGGGGCTACCGAAGAACCCGGGGAAACAGAGCAGACTGCAAGAAACCATTGCTTAATGTAGATCTCATCAATTAAAACAGTTAAATATTGGGCACAGAATCATACCTATATCATATGCTAGTTGTTTATCTGTCAGGGTAATTATCTAGATCATATCAGTGTAACATACCACCCAGGTACAGATGAAAAACTAGAATTCTGTCTTCCGTTTTCCTTGACAATTACCACCATTAAGAAAACAATATGCTTTCATTTTTAGATAGACTTTCTTATGCCAAAGGAAGAGAGGGAGTGCCAACAGAGAATGTAGATGGGAAGTTAAGATGAAGAAAACTACACACTGGGTTTGGCATGTGTTGAAAATAGAGGTCATTTTTAGTACAGAGAGCTAATTAAATAGCTAACAGTTTTAGAATTTGTGATATAGCACAAAGTAAGACCACATGATGCTAGGAACCTCATTAAGGCAGGCTGTGTCTGAGACTGTGTGTTCTGGAGCATGTCCTACACTCCTGGTCTCCTCATGATCCCTCTCAGACTAAGTGCAATGGCCATTTTTTGGCTAGAGTTCCTGCACTTTCTTTTCAGGGGAACCAAGGTGGGGAGAGGAGGAAAATGATGCACATCTTAAACCTTTCAATCCAAACTCTTTGAAGCATGCAGTTGGAAAAGACTAATTCATTACCTATAGACACAAGCCTGCTTCAAATGAGAACATTTACCTTCCAGGGTGTAGGCAACACAACCTAGCCCAACCCAATCCCAATTCCCTCGTGCACATACGCCCCATCCCTCTATGTGGCTGCCTTCCACAAATGAGTGATGAGAAGAGTATTTGGCTCATCTGCTTCCTCTGCCATGCAGCCATAGTTTGTAGACTGTCAAACCATGGACTGCCACTCCTAATGCTATAGCTGCATAACATATACATGGTTTTGGCTTCTGCCAACCAGCACTCTCTCAGACCATGTCTGTTCATAGTCCAAAGGATTATATGGACCACCAACTGTTCCCAGTTGGCAAATTGTACTATTCTAATCTTTCCTATAAGGAAAGCCTCATGGGTCCCTGGTCTGTTCTAAGCAGCAGACACATCTCTCAAAACGCTGCTTAGAAAACCCGCCAGCTGTCCTAGTGACACAGCTGGGCCTTTCACTGTAGCCAAATCCTGACTCATCTCACCAGAGTTTGTGTAACTAACAGGTAGAGCTCTGAACTTCTACACCAAGTGAGTAGAGAAAAAGACACCTATGTATACTCCTGTATACACCCATGAATCACCCTTGCAAGATGCCTCTCAACTAAAAAGCTAGACAACTACTTAATGTTGGGCCCCTGGCATTTACACACTTAGATGCAGGTAAGACTAATCCTACCTTTAGAGTCTCCAGTGGGCCAGAACTACTGCAGTAGCTTCTTACCTCACTGAGAGGGACAAGTTTCATTTTCAGCCCAACAAGATAGGTACGTCATTCAGAATGCCCTAAGTGGTTTTAGTTGGTACCTAGCATTGACTTAGTGCAGCCTTAAGCTACCACAGTGGCACTTGTTATCAAATGTCCTTGTGTATTCCTCCACATATTAATCTATCTTGTTCCCACCTGCGTATGACATTACAACTATTTTGTCTGGTGCAGGAGACCCAAAATCATTACCTATGTTGCCTAGGAAGAGTGCTGATTTTGGCTAAAAGAGGAAAAAAATCAGTACAAACCCATATTCCTTTGGATCAGCATACACTCCTTAACTCTTGCTGGAAAATAGCTTCGGTTTGAGAAATTGAGGAGGTCAAAGCAGTATTTGTTCTTCCCCACATCAAACAAAGTGCAGTTAAATTCTGTCCTGTTGTCTCCTGGGTGAAGGATGTTTTCATACAGCCAAGTTGTTCTTTGACTTGGATGCTTGAGAGCCTCTTTATAAACAACAATTTTTCCACTGATAGAAATGCACGGTGGAGAGATTACGAAGACCTGAACTGAAGTTTTGCACGTGTCTTCTGCTGCAACAAGCAGTCTGTATCCAAATTTGTGGAGGATATCTACAGGTCCTATGGAGGCAATGATGGAATGTGTTTCTAACGATTTCAATAATACAGTGATGTATATTTCTTGACCAACAGGTGGGCAATCAAACTCTACCCACTGAGACCTAGACAGGGGAATTCCTTTGCTAGTTCTAATGCCCAGAGTCTCATCAGAGCTTACTCTCCTGAATTCATAAAGGGTGCTGGTGAATATCACATCCAGTGAAATCACAGTCTTGTTCATGGCACATAACTGCTCATTTGTAAAAAGTCCAACCTGAAGGGAGCTCCCAAGCACCTCTGAACTCCTGTTCAAATCAATGTGAAATACAGGCCATTCCACATGGAGGGGGGACATGCTGCTTCTGCTCCACTGGGCAGCACTGCTGTTGTCACTGGGAGAGACCATTCTGAACAAGAAATCACCAGCACTCTTGAAATGGAAACACTCAAACACCACTGTCCCCTGGGACTGATTTGCTGGAAGCTGTTTTCTTGCAATTATCTCACTGGTGCTGGCATCCAGTAAAAGGATGGACACATGCTCTGCTGTCACATTACCACCATGGTAGTACTGATATTCCACAGACACTGTGTCATTGCTGAAAGCTACATGATCCGGGTGCTCCAACAGGAGATACTCCACTTCGCCGAGAACTGAAAGGAAAAGTTCCGCAACAGTATTAAGAAACAGACAAGTGATTGTTCCTATGGAAGAAAACAAATATTTTAAAAATGGGTATTAAAAGTGGTTCTCAATCTTTTCCAAGTGAACCAGACCACAAAAAAAAAAAAAAAAAAAAAAAAAAAAAAAAAAAAAAAAAGAAAAAAGAAAAGGTCCTAGCAATAGCAGTTAGAGCTCAACAGTTCTGTTCTGTGCAGGCATGTGATTTGGAGCAGCTCAAAGTCCACTGCAGTAACACATTCAGGAAGGTAAAAACCATTATTTTAAAGCAAACCACAAACCACCCAAAAGATTAACAGAAAACTTAATTTATCAGAAGAGATTCTCAAACTTTTAAACTTATTTCACTTACAGATTCTTAAACTCCACAGAGGCCAGCTGTTTTTCAGCTTCAGCCGTAATTCAGCAAAAAAAGGACAGTGGTTTCTTATACAGACAGATGAAAAACGTCCCCCACGTTAAATAGAATAAGAAGTCTGCATGATGCTTTTTGAAGCCTTTTCTCTTGCTCGGTCTTATGAATCTTTCATTTTGCTCATTTGCATCGCAGACACTTGAGTGAAAGAGCTGAAAATAACAGTGATGGTGACTGCAGCACTTTTCTTGTCTCAGATGTGGTGCAACATGTCTAAATGACATCATTTCATTATAAATGGTGCAGTCTTTTCAAATTCACTTCTTGCATGACCATGTTTCTGCAAGTTGCCAAATTATCCTGAGACATGCTGTAACTAGTGATGACATCTAAAGCAATACATTGGGAAGATCACATTTCCGTTCTTAGCTCAGCTACCTTCTCTGTGTTGCTTGAACCTTAAGGATTTCAGACATAGAAAGGTTATCTGAAAAATGGGAACTGCATACATCTATTCCAGATACAGAATGTGCTGTGAGACATTTTTATTTAATTAATTGTCTGGGGAAAGGCTTCTGAGTCTTAGATGGAAGATGCCATGGAAGTGTAAAACTTCAGTTAAAGCAATCCTTTCATAAGTTGTATCAACTAACAATACTTTGACTTGTTAAATCTGTTACACATGTCTTAAGATTACCTCAAAGAAAGCTCTGCTGGAAAAACACTGCAACTGCCAAGGCAAGCACTCAGCAGTCAGGAGTAGCAGGACTCATCTCACATAATATTAGACGCCTACTACTCTAAGCTTCAATTTGAGTTAGTCACCTTGGATTCACTTTCTTCTCAGCAGGAAAAATTTTCAGGAAGAAATTCATCTGACTGGGAACAGACATTTACATCTGGGTGGGGTGCAGTGTGCACTAGAAAAAAAAGAGCCTATTACTTGCCACCAGCTATAACATGTCCTTAAAATAACCAGCTCCAACCACATACATAAAGTCCAAGTAAAGGTGGCATGCATATAAAGTATACATATACTCTTACATGTATGTACTATAACTCAAGCCTTTCATTTGCATTTCCACAGGACACTGCTTCATTTGGCAGATGGACAGTGATCATTACCAAAGGGGTTTTTTGTTCTTATTCTTCTGTTGGTGGTCCTATGTATTATTGACTGCACACCATCCAAAATCCATCCTGATAACACAGAATTATTCATTTCCCCCATGGACTCTTCTATTGTGCTCTTATTATAGTGTATTAGTGCATCAGAAATATTAATGAGTTCATCCTTCCAAAATCCCTGAAAAATGAGAGGAGGTCACTATTCTCGTTTAGCGTGTTAGGAACCAAGGCACAGGCACGAAGGTAAAAATTGTCACGTATCAACTAATTGTGGTGCCCTGTGAAAGCCATGACCTGATTTCAAATACAGTGGTCCTCCAGACATCCAAAGCAGGATCCCATTCATCGCAGCTGTGGTGAGCACATGGCACCACAGCAAACCTGACCTCAACGTGGACAACCAGAGACTTGTGAAAAACCTGACCTCAACGTGGACAACCTAAACACTTGTGAAAAATACCCAGCAACACATTCTCCTTGCTCGTCATGTTTTGCCTCTGTCACATGTGCCTGCCCATATTTTACAGCCCTGTTTCCACCACCATCTACTTTCAGTATCTCTTGGGTACTAGCCTAACTCCATTATTGTTACCACAGTTCTTCAAACTCCTGCCCTCATCTCTTTACCCTATAGCTCTTTTATCTTCTGCTGTTCCGTGGGTCTGTGATTAACTCCAGCACACTCCCACCTTCCTTGCTCAGTGCTAGCATTCCATAAGGGAGCACAGGACAATCAGCTCTTGTGTCCAGTAATGTTGGGGAATTCTTGCCCTGGACTGGAGCATGCACAGTGTTGTATGGGGCTGGAAAGAGGAGACAGCAGGAGCTGGGGCACACTTGACCCTTCAGAGAATCTCACTGCTAAGTCATCTGCAAGGATTTAGATCTGGACCAGATCTAGGCAACTCTTTATAAGGACAGCAGAAAGCATGTCCCAGGTCACTGTGAAAACTCTAACAAAAGATTAAATTCCCACAGCTGTGTTAGAGTTTCCCAGTGAAACGGCTGTGAGTTGTGAGCTGTGAGTTTTGTTTCTTTGATAGTGTGCAAAATTATGCATTTCTCTACATAAGAATCGGCTAGATTCAATGTAGCTGAAACATTAAAGGAAAAGGAAATCAGACCATGGCAAAAAACCCAGCATGAAAAATTTCCATTTTAAACTTACAACGAAAACATTCAAGCGATAGTAATGAAAAGCACTGATGTTTCTACCTACTGCTTTATTGTCCTTACTCTCTTTTACAACTGTCTTGACCCTCTTGCACTGTTTTTTATTTGGAATGGCTGAGACGAGGAGTAACAGCACTCTGTATGTTGGGAGGCAGGACAGGAGGGCAGGGGACTGCTGTGGAGCAGTCCATCAACCCTAAGTGCAGGTCACTCAGGAAGTGAGGAAAGTGAGCATTACTGGAGGATGCTGTTACAGCACTGCAGAGCTCTGGCTGGTGCACCTCAGTTCACAGCATCCTTTCCCCCAATTTGGTAAATAAGAACTTTGCACTTTTGGACAGCCCACACAGCAGTTTTTCACAATGCTCCAAAATCGAAGCTGTCTCCTGACACTCCTCTCATTTTTCAGGGATTTTGGAAGGATGAACTCATTAATATTTCTGATGCACTAATACACTATAATAAGAGCACAATAGAAGAGTCCATTCACATTCCTGACACCAGTCAGGAGACAGCTTCCACTGCAAGGTCCTTCAGCTTCCCTCCAGCCTACTACGAGCCCATGACTCTGCCATGTGCAAAAGCTGGGTCCCAATCATTTGGACAGCCAGTCAGGGGCATCTTTAAATGCATTTGTATCATTTTTGTTGTCATTACAATGGTCTCCCAATGAAAGAAATCTGACTGTGGTACCAACAACCTGCCAGAGGAGTCTTTGTAAGAATTCACACTTTAAAAGATTAAAAGAAAAGCCCTTGTTTTCACTGAAGAGCAAGAAGAATTACTTGAGGGTGTTTTTCAGATAGTTATTTATTTTTAAGTGTTTTTAAGCCAACTTCAGTTGTGCTGTTGGCTTGTCAGGCATCGGTAACACAGAGCTACGTAGAACAAAAACATCAGTAAAACTGATAAGAAATGAAAATACAGTTTAGTTGGATGTTAGGGCTTTTTATAGCACTTCAGTAATTTTCCAGAGCATACAGGACCACTTAAAAGAATAGTCTTGCCTGAAACAGGGAACTATATAAATCTATGTACATAGTAATATTCAAAGATACGTATAAGCAGAACTGTTTGGAAGCAATTTTCTGAATTATGGGCTGCCCTTTAACTGGAAATAAGGTGAAAGTTGATGCACCTAAAGTTTGCAGTAGAGATTTAGCTCATTAACTGCACCTCATAATTACTTGCTGTGCCACGCTCTATAAAGTTCAAGAATAAGAATTTTTACCTCTGAGTCAATCAGTTGTGAATGTCTACAGGACTGGCTCACCAAGAACCAGTGGATATTGTAATCATTTATCTCATGTCTTGGCTCCAGTGAATTTAATACTTACCTTCACTGTCTTACCCACTCAGTGCAGTGTTCCTACCTGAGCTGGTTAGCTGTCTTATTAAAAGAAGAAATGGTACTAAAAGCCATAGACAGGAGTCTTTACTTCTACTAAAACCAAGTTCATCTAAAAGATAGCAATTCTAGGTTCTCTACATCTACATCTCTACAAAGCATCCCTTGTTCTGCAGCAGAGATGGAGGACACACAGAGGAATGAGTAGCATACCAGTCATTACTTATAATAATTTTTCTCACTTATACAAGGACAGCAAACTGCATACGTTTTTGTCCATTTCTCTCTTTTGCAAGACATCGTCAGCTGTTTGATGCAAGAACTATCTGCTACAGCTCATTCCATAAGTGGGGATTAACCACTTCTTTTCCCATGGTTCCACATTGTACTTATTTCTGCAGTGCACAGCTTAATTCTTCAGCGTGGTTTGACAATGTACTGCACCTGTCAAAACAACACTGGCTTTTAAACTAGGAATCAAAATTTTCTAAAACATATTAATTGCTTAGGAATTAAGAGTCCCATTTTCAGAATTTCTAATTCACTCTGCAATAAGAAAGTAATTTACAAAACTACTTCCTACTAAGTACGTTCTTGGAAAGGATAAGACACCATACATATGATGCCCCTCAGCTTGTAGACATCTTACAGGTTTCTGACTTGAACTGAGGATATCTAACTTCCCTCCTTGGCAGCTGATGGTGAGAAGGAGGTGCTTTTTCATTCTACACATCTCAGTTGCAGATGGGTAGATTGAAAGAGCTGCTTTCAATATGTATGGATTGTGCATGGACTACTCAAATAAGACTGATTGTCTCTGACTATCTGCCTAATTTTATGTGACTAAGATTGAATGAGTATGAACATCACCCTTTGGCTTCTTATACAATCAGAGGAAAGAACACCTCTGTTGTACTCAGAAGTTCTCTGGGTGGTGGCTTAGATCCATCAGATGGGGATGGCTCACGCAGCCACAGGCTGTAGTGTACCTGTTCACATATGAGCCAGCCACCCCGGTTCTTTTCCTAATAATGGAGACAAACAGTTCTGTGCACATTTCCACCCATCCTACTATGGACACCTAAACCAGGCCTATCTTCCATGATGTTCATTAAATATTATGAAATATAAGTCTTACAAGAGAGCAGAGTTTCAGTGACTGCTTCTAGCCCAGCCAGTCCCTTGATACTCATGGAAATTTGTTCATTTATCTCGTTTATTTCTCTGAGCAAATTTACATCAGGAAAGGGTCCTGACACTGATCTAAAGGAGCAGTTTATGCAAGTTGCATTTTCCACCTAACTACTGCATAAGATCTACACAAATTCTATCAGTGGTGGCTTCTGTAGCATTTCATTTCCACTGATCACCTGGAAACACCACCATTCAAAACCACCTTGTGAAAGCACATCACAGTTTTCACTTGACAGCTCTAATACTCACCATAGTCACAGAGCACTACTAACAATAGATTTGAAAAATCTTTCAACATATGTTTCATTCTGACCAGTGAGATCCTGGGTCCTTTTACTCCTCATGTCCTTTTCAGCTCCAAAGTGCCAGCACGTTTTCCAAGAACACCTAAAAGTTAAAAAATTACAGCTGTGTCAACTTTGCTTCATAAAATACAAGAAGAAAGACATACCATTAATAAGTAAAAAAAAGATTAATTAACTATTAATTAACATTTCTCTCATTTACTTAACAACTACTAACACTGTATCAATGCACCTGAATAAGCACAGCTACAGCTCACTGTACAATCATTTTCCATCCTGAAATGCAGCTCCTGAGCCAGAACAACAAAGACAGATAACAACAATTTTATCTTTGCACTGCAGGAAGTGCTGCTATGGATATCTTATATTATGACCAAGGCTCACAATAGCAAAATAATGAGTATTTTATATAAAATATAACTCTGAGCTCAGCCCATACCAATATTGGAGATTTATTGCTGGTATACAATTCATATCGTTTGTCAGCTGCTTTCAAGTATGAAAACAGCTCAGCAGCAAACTACTTTTTTGGTCATCAAACTCCTCTGTTATTCAGGTCTAGTAATACACTTAGTGATCTCACCAGATTTATAAAATATCTGTAACTGCCTTTTATGTCATTCCGACTGATCAGATGGAGAAGGTGCTAACTTCCAGTTTTTCCTCCATAATTTTTTAAGTTTACATTCACTACAGCCTTTGCTAAACCAATAAAAATAGACTTCTTTTGGCAAGTTTCCCAGTTTTATGTCCATGTGGTTTAAACTAGTCTTTATGAGTCTCGTAACAATTAGATAAAATAGGTTGAAAGCACAATGATAGCAGCAAAACCAAACAGTTTCCTTCAGAAACACAAGTAGGAGGAATTCTAAAAAGATAAATTCTACTCAGAGGCCATTTCAAAATATAAGAATTGCTCTCCCGTGTTTCATAGGAGCACCTGTAAGTCAGTGTCACTGTGCTCACTGTCACACAAACATGCAAGAAAGGTCTTGATCCATTAAGTTTACAACCTAATTTTATGAGAGAAATCTGGCACTGGAGCAGGCAGAAGTTAGGAATGAGCAAACTGTGGAGGATAACAATAAAACATAGGAACCAAGTACAGCAAAGACCATGTATGTCTTTAGGAATCATAAATAAGATATTTCAACAATTACACTGCTTGGCTTGTTGAACTAAGAGGCAGCAGATGTGTTACTTGAAACCTTTTTGAACTGCTCTCTGTGCCAAGTGGCTGGAGAGAATAATTTCTAGGAAGAGACTAGCGGCACAGCCTTGCTCAGTAAAAGCCCATTGCAGTAAGAGCTGCACATATCTGAAAGGAATAATCATCGTCTGGCCCAGGAACTTGACAGGGCTCCAGAAAGCATTTAGATAGGGATAGTGATACCGCCACCACCCTCAATTTCACTTGATACGCTGTAAATTACAGGAAGACAAACCTTGTCCCTCAGGAGAGGGGCGGCTGCTGACGGAGGGCGGTGGGGAGCCAGCCTGCCTCCAGGGACAGCCGCTCCCGACCTCCCCCAGCTGCCGGCAGCAGGCGCAGCATCACAGCAGGAACATCATTCCTTGCCTGTATCGTTATTGATCACTAATCCGTTACACAAAACAAGGAATCAAAGTAGTCCAAAGAAGAAAAAGGTTTTGTTTTAAAAAACTAATTGTGATAAATGTCTTGGCCTCTGGAGTTAACTGGTCAAAGAAAACAGAAGATATGTGGCATTGCTGTAAACTGCCCTGAAATAAAGTGGGGGAAAATTGCTTTGTGGGCCACTACCGTGATTGTGCTGGATGACTTTAATGACTCCTTTCCATTCCTAGCTTTCCTAGCTGCAGATTCTTAAAATGGCTTTTACAAATACTTCTTTCAGAAAGTCACACATTGATAGATGATTCAAAAATTCAAATAATCCTAATCTCAGTCTAATGAGCAACATACTGCACAGAGGAAATGAAGCTATGGAAAGGAGAATAAACACTCAAGAAAAAAGAAAAAAGCCTGTGTAGGAGAGCACTCTTGAGGTAGTTGCCTTACATCTTAATTTGCACATCAGCCCAACCGAGGAAAAAGCAGCGTGGTTCATGAGACAGGGTGCCAGCGGGAGGCACAGGGACCAGACGTGACTTCTGTTCCTATTCCTGCCACTGCCAGACATAATGTCAGCAAACTGCAGCATTAATCTGCTCCCCTCCTTTCCACCCCATCTTTCATGCTCTGTATTTATAGTAAAGACTTTTCAGGACAGAGACTCTTTCTAACCAAGCCCGTGGATGGAGCCCAGCGCCAGAGCCCTTGGGTGTTTCGGTAACACCAATCATTCGTCACACCAAAACCTCCTTCCCTCTCACCCTTCCCTCTGCGCTATCTTGGCTCGCTTGGGAAAAGATTGTGGCGTGCAGTGCGGGTAACACCCAGGCTAGAACCGGAGTATTTGAAACTGTACCAAAACTAACTTCCAATTAGTGAGATCAGGTACCTCTGGAAGCCTAGCCCGGGGCTACTTCACCCTCTGCACGCCTCTGCAGTAACTGGATTGCAGCAGGAGCCCTCCCACCTCACACACATACAGCTACTTCAGGCTACTGGCTGCCCTACCTTTGAACAAAGCTCCAATTAAAGTGCTCCATGAAGCCTCCCTGAGCTTTTGCACCTTTGCTAGCTGAATTCCTATAGCACCTCTAAATGCGAGGATTGCCGGCCCATTTCTGGTGTAGTAGTGCCCCGTACTCCTCTCCTTCTGCACAGGTTTGTTCCTCTCCCCTCCTTCACTTTTCCTTCCTTTTGCCTCATCTCAGTTTTGGACAGGCCTTACACTGACCTCTAAGTTCAGTTCAGAATTTTCCCAACTCCTCTCTGTCTTCTCTAAGCCAATTTCTTTCTAGATGTCTTCTCATTTTTAGGTCTTCTTCCAAATTCTTCATATATTTTCCCCCTGCTGAAATATTTTTCCTCTTTTGACACTCATATAAAATTTTGGTTTTTGAAGCAGACAGTACATTTAAATGGTTTCTACTCTATTCAGATCTTCTACCTCAAGTTCATTAATTTAATGAGATGAAAAATGATGGAACGGAGAAGGATATCGGACTTCAAATAATTGGCTTTTTTAATTTCTTGCTCTCGTGGACAAGCATGAACTGAGGCTCTATTGTGCAAAATGCAGCAGAAGCACAGCAACATAAAAAGATGCTTTCTTCTTCCAAGAGACAGTGTAATGGGCTGATTGGAAGTCGAAGACTTCCTCTCCAAAGGGAATTTGAAATGACACATGAGGGGGGCATAAGCCATAAAGCGCTTTGGAAGCAAAGACCAAGAGGCTTGTGTGCAACACAAATGACACGGGAAAACTTGAGTCCCTGCTCTGCAGCAGATTTCCTGCGCTATCTTGGTCACATCTCTTAGTTTTCCTGTGGCATAGCTCTCCACTGGAGACTGTATCTCACTGTCTGCTATGGGGGCTACAAGAATAAATCCTCATCAGCTGTGAGTTTTGCAAGCACCACAGTGTCACTAACCATGAAATTTGAAATTGTACTTACAATATTTTTTTGCAAATAAGTAACAGATTAGGCTATAATACTGCCTATTAGAATCACATATATTAATATATTAAAAAAATGTCCCTATTTGCCTACATCGTTAAAACCATAAAGTATATTTGGATCATTTTGGTTTTACAAAAAAACCTTAAAATAAACCAAACTAACCAACCAAACAAAAAAACTCCAAGCCAACTAGATTTATGACTCCTAGTATTTTTGCAGCAGTATCCAAGGCTGCAGCGCAGACATGACATTTCAGACACCAGCCACCTCTTCTGAGAGCCGTCACCTGCTGATTTAGCAGTTACCACCTTCACCAGCTGCAACAGCATTCAGTGCCTACTCCCCCTTCATTAGGGAGATGAGAGGCAAATAAGCCTTGTAGTTAAAAAAGGGCCATCAGGAATTCATGAGACACTCCATGACCAAGCATGGGGTTTAATGAGAACACAAACTCATGGCACCCAAAACCTCTGTGCCCTGGACCCTCATTCATGCAGAGAAGTGCCACGATGGATCCCATATTTCATCTACCCACAAGTACCCTCAGTCCTTTTCCTCTTTGCAAATCCCCACCAAGAGCTGAGCCCTCCCCTGCCCTGGCTCCCATCCTCCTTCAGTAACAGGCCTGCTCTTGCTCATCTCTCCTCTGAGCACAGCCCTGCTCTCTCCTTGTCCCACCAACCCCACAGCTGCAGTGAAGCTGGACCCAGCCATGGCACAGAAGCCCCCCTGACTCAGGGCACACGTGCAAGGTGGGAGAAGGGCTTGGGGAAGGAGTGAGTGTGTGTTGGGGCACCACGGTGTCAGGCTGAGGAGTGATCCTCCTGGCACCAACCTGCCCCTGCCCCAAGCACTGCCCCAGGCAGCAGCATCTACCCCAGGCACTCTGAGGGACCCAGCAACCAGTCAGAGTCTGGATATTTACTGAAATTAGGGAGAAAAAAAATCCTTTACAGCTGTTCACTAGTAAACATTTTTCAGTTGTATTTGCAGCCCCAAATCTCCATAGTTCTGGCTATGTATGAGAGGCTGACGGCAAAATAGGCTACAGACAGAAAAGCCTGAAAGCCCTAAATCCTCCCTACATTTCACAAGCAGCACTAACAGCACTAACAGCAAAAAGAAACATGTATCTGCAACATTTCCTCAAATGGATTTCTTCATTTTTTATCTGTATGTTGGAAAAGAGATTAATTATTTTCAACCATCATATCCTTATTGCAATGGGATTAGGCAGCTATTGAAGTGTTACCACCTGCTGGGAATTTCAGAACTTCCCATAAAATCTCTCCACTTTGACAGTGAAGGGAGAACACCTCAACTATGCCTCACATTTTATCATTTATTTAATCACTGCTGACCAGCCAGAGTGGTCAGGGCCAAAAATATGCCACTTCTTGGAAGATATTTAGTTTAGCCAGGAAAGTGTCTATGTGATGTCTGCCACAGCAGGGGGCTGGAGCTGACATCCTCAAAGGCATCTTTCATTCTTATTTACACATCTGACAATTTTACATTGTTATCAGATAATGACTTTATTAAAATTATGTATCTAAATTCACTAGGCTGAAACTGACAGCACCAGATCCTCCGTGTGGAAGAAAACAACAGCAATTAGCCGGTAAAGCCTATTTTTATTAATATTTGGGGTCAGCTCTCACAAAATCCCGGGATTTCTCAGCTCCTTGTGATATTAACATAGCAATTCAAGAGCAGGCTGGCCAGCAACATCTGTCTGTTGAAACTGAGGGGCTTACAATAGACAGAGTATAGGAATGATATTTACTTCAGAAAATGTACAGTGAAATAAGTTTATCAAGCATAAGGAGATTTGGGAAGGTGTTCAAGCAATAATAAATAAAGAATGCAAATAATTAAAACATTACATGAGAGCTTATGGCATAAGGGAAGGAAGGCAGTCATCCATTCTGTCCTTCCCCCTTCAGAGTTTCTTTAAAAAAAATATGTATATATATATAAGTACTGTCCACTGTTCCTGGAATTCCCCTTTTGGTGGAGTTTATAATGAAAATCATCGTATGGAGAACATATATGGCACAGCTGATACAATCAGAAGTTTGTTAGAGAAGCAGGTCTGAAATACCGTAAAGTATCAGTATTAAAAAGAGAATTGGGAAGCTTTCTCCTACGCTTTACCCTCGGTTTGCCGTGTACTCACACGGTTTCGACCGGTCTAGCGACTGATATGAAGCAGAAATCACCAAACATACTAAAAAACCCTAAAATTATTCCTACCTATTACTCGGGACTCGGATGAGGAACCCGGGCAGTCGCTCCCCGTGCCGATGCTCCCGGCACTTCGAGAGCGCTGGAGCACCGGGGCTCCGGGCGGGACGGCCGCTGCCTCCGGGACAGAGGCGACCACAGGGAACACCCGGGCAGGGGCAAACCCGGCACCTGCCGCCACTCGGGTCTTTTAAAACACCTCCAGCACCGCGCGTCACGGCGATCGCGGCGCGATCCCGCGGCACCGCTCGCTCCGACCGACGGCTCTCCCCGCCCGTGCTGCCGGCTCCGAGCGCGGGGCAGCCCGGGCTCCTCACCGCCCGGCACCCAGCGACCCGCCCGCGCCCCGAGACCCCCGGGCTCGGCTCCCCCTCCGCCCACCCCGCGCTCACCTCCACGCCGCGGGCGGAGCGGCCGGCGGGTCGGGGATAGAGCGCGGTCCTTCCCGTGGAGGAGACGCCGCCGGCGCTGCCC
>VXAX01003410.1:5247-44754 GCA_013399835.1 Leptocoma aspasia
TTATTTTCGTTGGCTCGTTGTTTGGAGGGGTTTTAATGTCTGGAATTGGTTGCTAATTAATATGCACGCGGCACAAAGCCCCATGGGAGGGTCTCCTCCACCTCGGGGAAGCCCGATTGCGAAAGCGCGAAAGGCAGAGGCGGGAACTCTCCGGCTCGGCGGGGAAACCCGGCATGTGGAAGGGAGGATACAGGAGATATAAAAGGTAAAAACACAGTGTAAGGAGGGCAAACAGGGGTACAAAGAACGTTAATTTAACAATTAGTAATAAAGCCCCATGGGATTGCCCCCTTCCACGTCGAGGGTGCTGCAGTTGCGAAAGGCGGTGGCGGGCCCCTCTGACCCGGCCTGGGAGGCCCCGGCACGGGGAAGGGAATACCGGGGGATACAGAGATAAAAACATGGTGTGGGGTGTAAACAGATTAATTACAGAGGGCAGTAGTTTAACAAACACTAACAATAACATTAACAATTAATAAATATTAACTTAATTAACTTATGACAACATTGTAACAATGGTAGAATTCACATTGGAACTGGGGATGTGGGTGGCACAGACCCAGAGTTTTGTTCATAACAAAAATAACTCAGGGAGCAAAGGAACCATTCCTACCATTTGTCAAGAAAATTGCAGCGGCTCTGGAGAAGCTGAGGATGATAATTTGAGCCAGGTTTTATGCAAGACCTTAGCAAGAGATAATGCAAATGATGACTGCAGAAAGATCATAAATGCTCTTCCAGGTGACCCATCGCTAACAGACATGGTCAAAGTATGTTCTAAAGTAGGTTCTGTAGACTACGCAATGTCTGTTCTGGCAGCTGCTTTGCAAATAGGCCTGACACCCTCAGGGGATGGACAACAGAAAAAAGGGAAGAAAAAGGGCAAGCAGAAACAGGGAACACAGATGCAAAGAGGAACGAATACTAATTTCCTGTGTTCAAGATGTGCAAAGCCAGGTCATTATGCAAACAATGTAAGTCTAAATAGCATGCCAATGGTCAACTTTTGATAGGTCGGGAAATGGGGGATGAGCGCACAGAGGAACTGCGCTCTGACACAAGTGGTTCCTCAGGGCATGACACTGGCACAGGTTTGCTCAACCAGCTCCAGGCCAGCACCCACGGATCAGCCGGGGTGGATGTACACACTGCAACAACAGTCATCTTAGAATCTTGTCGTGTACACAAGGTTCCTCTGAAGGCATTTGGACCTTTGGGTCAAGGACTGAGTGCACTGCTTGTAGGACTATCTAGTACCACCTTTCTGGGAATCTTTGTGCACCCAGGTGTTATTGACTCTGACTTTACAGGTGGTCAAATTTGTGCCATGGTTTCCATGCCCACCTCCCCGCCTCCCCCCGCCNTGCTTTTTCAGTCATGTGTCCCCAGGGCTGACCAGAGGACTTGTGGAGATGCTGGTTTCGGACCCACAAGACCACCACAAGTCTTCTGGACTGCGGACGTTTCTGCTCAGCGACCACAGACGACATGTACTGTGATCCTACCGTCGCCTCAGATTCAGCTTCGAGGTTTGATCAACACCAGGGCTGATGTGACAGTCATCTCCTCCTCTGCGTGGCCTCCTTGCATGGCCTTTGGACTCTATGGGTCCAACCATCGAAGGGTTGCGGGGTGCAACGCAGAGCCTTATAAATCAACAGGCTGTCTTTATCAAAAATGTAGATGGGCAGATGGCTACAGTTTGGCCCTATGTCACTGCAACTCCGATCAATCTCTGGGGACGGGATGTATTGGCAGCCTGGGGGGGTATGGATTGGGACTCATTTTTAATAGGAGTCACTGTGCTGAAGGGTGCAAAATATCCTACGCTGCCTTTATGGTGGCTAGTGACCAGACCCATCTGGGACAACCAGTGGCCCCTGCCAAACGACAGATCGGTTGCGCTTCGTTAATTGGTTCAGGAACAACTCCAGCAGGGACACATTGAGCCTTCTACCAGTCTTTGGAACACTCCTGGTTTTGTGATAAAGAAAAAAATCTAGAAAGTGGAGGCTGTTACAGGACCTCCGTAAAGTTAATGCAGTGATGGAAAGTATGGGGGCACTGCAGCCTGGTATGCCCTCACCTACCATGCTCCCTATGGGATGGGAAATTTTGATCATTGATTTGAAGGATTGTTTTTTCACAATTCCTTTGCATCCTGATGACAAACCAAAGTTTGCTTTTACTGTGCCTGCAATTAACAATGCTGAACCTGTGCAGAGGTATCAATTGAAAGTTTTGCTGCAGGGCCGTAGAAACAGCCTGACTATCTGTATGTGGCTCAGGCCTTGTCCGGAGCCTGTGAGCAATTTCCTGACGCATATTGCTATCACTACATGGACGACATCCTGGTGGCAGCATCCACCCAGAAAGAATTGCTGAGGATACAGCTGTTGCTATGAACATGTTATAANGTATCAATTGAAAGTTTTGCTGCAGGGCCGTAGAAACAGCCTGACTATCTGTATGTGGCTCAGGCCTTGTCCGGAGCCTGTGAGCAATTTCCTGACGCATATTGCTATCACTACATGGACGACATCCTGGTGGCAGCATCCACCCAGAAAGAATTGCTGAGGATACAGCTGTTGCTATGAACATGTTATAAGTTTCTCTGTGTGTAAGCCTTCTGATCATTTTCCCATGGGAGAACATCCTTTTGTTGTCTTTTACTCTGTATAAGCTTTCTGTAAACAAAATATCTGTGTCTGTTCTTCAAGGACATGGAATTGGTTGGCCTCCTCCTACCTATGAGGAGACTGAACTGAAATTACTTTATCTTTCTGATATTGTAAACTATTCGGACACATTTCCCTGGACGAAGCAGCAGCAGGAGCATGGAATGCTCTCTGCTGAGCAGATATAGAAAAATATTAGAATTATGGAGTCATTTTAATAAATCATGTTAGCCTTCTGAAATTGTCGTCAAGAGTCTTTTCTTCTACGTATGGACCACGACGATATACAGCTTCAGCTGTTCGCTGCTTTGCATTCTTATGGACTGCAAGTGGTTCTGTAGAAGGTTCAACGGCATCCTCCTTGGAAATATTTGGGGGTCAAAATTCTGGATCAAACCATTCAGCATCAGGAGGTGCGATTCACAGATTCTATTAAGACTCTGAATGATGCCCAGAAATTACTGGGGGTCATCAGCTGGTTACGTCCTTATTTGGGACTAACCACGGCATGAATGTCCTTGCTGTTCAACATTCTAGAGGGGGACCCTGATTTGAATTCACCTTGGAAATTGACTCCTGAGGTGTGATGTGTGATGGAGGAAGTCCAACAGGCTCTTTCTGCTCATCAGGTTTATCGAGTAGATCCTTCCATTGATATCATTACCTATCCAGATTTTCATCCTACAGGTATCATTGGCTAATGGAGTGACAAATGGTCTGATCCCTTACACATTTTGGAATGGGTCTTCTTGCCCCATCAACCAAAAAAGACAGCATCCATGTTGTTTGACTTAATTCCTCATTTGATAATCAAATGCTGTCNGGACCACGACGATATACAGCTTCAGCTGTTCGCTGCTTTGCATTCTTATGGACTGCAAGTGGTTCTGTAGAAGGTTCAACGGCATCCTCCTTGGAAATATTTGGGGGTCAAAATTCTGGATCAAACCATTCAGCATCAGGAGGTGCGATTCACAGATTCTATTAAGACTCTGAATGATGCCCAGAAATTACTGGGGGTCATCAGCTGGTTACGTCCTTATTTGGGACTAACCACGGCATGAATGTCCTTGCTGTTCAACATTCTAGAGGGGGACCCTGATTTGAATTCACCTTGGAAATTGACTCCTGAGGTGTGATGTGTGATGGAGGAAGTCCAACAGGCTCTTTCTGCTCATCAGGTTTATCGAGTAGATCCTTCCATTGATATCATTACCTATCCAGATTTTCATCCTACAGGTATCATTGGCTAATGGAGTGACAAATGGTCTGATCCCTTACACATTTTGGAATGGGTCTTCTTGCCCCATCAACCAAAAAAGACAGCATCCATGTTGTTTGACTTAATTCCTCATTTGATAATCAAATGCTGTCAACAGTGTTTGCAATTGATGGCAGCTGATCCTGCAAAAATTATTCTTCCGGTAGAGCAGGACACCTTTGAATGGAGCTTCATTAACAGCGCTCATTTGCAAAGTGCGCTGCAAAACTTTTCAGGACAGATGGCCTATCATCTGCCCAATCATAAGTTAGTGCAGCTTGCAAAAACAACCAATCTGTCTTTGAGGCTGAAAAATAGTCAAGTGCCGGTGCGGGGACCCACTGACTTCACTGACGGCTCAGGAAAAACAGGGAAAGCCATTGTTACTTGGAAGGATGAATCCGGGTGGTAAGTGCTGGAAGCCCACAAGCCAGGCTCAGCTCAGCTGGTTGAGTTGCCATGTTGCCATGGCATTCCAGAGATTTTCTCAGGTGCCTCTGAACTTGGTCACTGACTCTGCCTATGTCGCAGACATAACCCAGTGTTTGGATTGTTCACTTCTGAAAGAGGTCAATAACAGAGTTTTGTTTCAGTTATTGAAAACCTTGTGGTGTGCAATTCAAACCTGAGTTCATTTGTATTACATCCTACACATTCGGAGTCACATCAATTTACCAGGTTCATAACAGAAGGTAATGCCAGGGTTAGCTAACCCTGTGTGGGTAGCACCTCAGCCCAACAGGGTTGCACAAGCCAAGGCGTTGCATGACTTTTTCCATTAAAGTGCACATACTTTACAGAAATAATTTCAGTTAACGCCAACTGAAGCTCGTGACATTGTCAGTTCTTGTGCTGTCATGGACTTGTTGCACCTTTACCAGCGGGGGTAAACCCCAGAGGCCTAAGAGCCTTGCAGCTTTGGCAAACAGATGTCACTTACATTGCTGAGTTTGGTCAACTCAAGTATGTGCATGTGTCTATTGACACCTTCTCCTCTGCTATGTGGGCATCTGCTCATACTGGGGAAAAGCATTGTGACGTGATTGCCCGTTGGAGGATGGCCTTTGCGATCTTGGGTATACCTTCTTCCGTGAAAACTGATAATGGCCCTGCCTACGTCTCGCAGAAGACGTGGCAGTTTTTACGCTTGTGGGGAGTCTCACACAAACTTGGTATTCCACGTTCGCCAACGGGTCAAGCTATTGTTGAATGTGATCATGGCACTTTAAAGCGTGTTCTGGACAAACAAAAAAGGGGAATGCCTGGAGAAACCCTGCACAGTCGATTGGAAAAAGCTTTATATACAATCAATCATCGTACAGTGCCACAAAATTCAAATAATCCTGTCATTTTGAATCATTTTCTCTCATTGCACTCTTCAGGTGAGACACATTTGCCTCGAGCAAAAGTCTGGATACAGGACCTAGCCACCAATAAGTGGGAGGGCCCATGTGAGCTTATAACTTGGGGCTGTGGGTATGCATGCGTTTCCACAGATACTGGGGTAGGGTGGATACCTGCAAGGTGTGTTCATCCTGACTTGAGATACCAGAAACAGAATGTGGTCAACAGGCAATCTTAGAATGATGACCAAGGTGCCGACCATCAACCACAACCTTCAAACGGTGACCAAGATACTGACCATCAACCAGATGGCCCCTCTATGAGTGGGGAATGAACATTCTATCTTTGTTTCTGGAAACGGGGTTGACAAGTTAGACTGACGGTTCTGTGAGCACACTAACGAAGTTTTGTTACTGTATTAGAGTTAGTAACAAATTTCTTAGAATTAATAGTTAAGTCTGTAAAAAGGATGTGATCTCAGAGAATTCTATAGTATATATTGGAGGTATCTTTGACCGTTCTGAGCCAGTGTCTGATTGAGGTTTTGATTGACAGCTGATAAACCTCTTGAGCTGTGTTTGTTCTCCTTTCTGCAAGGGGCCCCGCAGAGGATTACAAACACCACCTCCTCCTTTAAACAAAAAGGGGTAATTGTGGATATTCTCAGTTCAATTGAAGAAAGAACAGAGATAATTTCTCCCAGGCTGAGCCTGGGAAACTTAGAGAAAAGAATTAAAACAATTATTATCTCTCTTTCTGCACCTGTTGTTTATAGAAGTTGTTTTTCAGAATTTGTTATTCTTCGTTCACCAATGTTGTGAGGGGCGTTTTCTTTAAGACCAATCAGGTCTTAGCTTCATGGGTCTTGTTATAAAAAGATGTGCAATTTTCTATTACATGTTCTTTTTGCCTTCTGAAGACTCAGAGTCTTTGTTCCCCTTCCTGACTCAACAGTGACAGAGATGTTCTGTTCACTCAGGGAGCAGAGTTTTTTCTCTGCTATGCTGTGAGGTCCCTTCCATGGGCAGTCTTCCCAAAACTGCTGTGGTGTGAGTAATTTGTGTCAAAAACGGGCCAGGAGACCTTCTGCTCCTTTAAAAATGCCTTTATTAAGGAGATCAGCTCGTGGGGGGGGGGCTCGGGGGTTCCCACCGCCGCTCCCTTGTGTCCAGCGCAGAGAAGGACTCCGGCAGCTCAGTCCACCGGGCTGAGCCGGGGCTTCCAGCCTTACAGGAAGGGTGCAGGAAAACGTTTCAGGTAGGTTGCTGCCCGAGGGTTCTGTCTCTTTAATGCTTGAAAGGTTATGGCGAGGGGTCAGGATGTTCCCACCAGCTCCCTGGGAGAGTCCCTCTGCTGCTGTGTTGTCCATTTTGCTGTTATTTTCGTTGGCTCGTTGTTTGGAGGGGTTTTAATGTCTGGAATTGGTTGCTAATTAATATGCACGCGGCACAAAGCCCCATGGGAGGGTCTCCTCCACCTCGGGGAAGCCCGATTGCGAAAGCGCGAAAGGCAGCGGCGGGAACCCTCTGATCCGGCGGGGGAAACCACGGCACGGGAAAGGGAGGATACAGGAGATACAAAGGTAAAAACACAGTGTGAGGGAGGCAAACAGGGGTACAGAGAATGTTAATTTAACAATTAATAATAAAGCCCCATGGGAAAGCCTCCTTCACCTCGAGGAAGCTCCGATTGTGGAAGGCGGCGGCGGGCCCCTCTGACCCGGCGGGGGAAACCCCGGCGCAGGGAAGGGAATACCGGGGGATACAGAGATAAAAACATGGTGTGGGGTATAAACAGATTAATTACAGAGGGCAGTAGTTTAACAAACACTAACATTAACAACTAATAAATATTAACTTAATTAATTTATGACAACATTGTAACAACGGTAGAATTCACATTGGAACTGGGGATGTAGGTGGCACAGTAGCTTATTTGGGGGGTACCCAGAGTTTTGTTCATAACAGTCAGTAGCTTATTTGGGGGGTACCCAGAATTTTGTTCATAACAATTCGCCCATGGGTGTGGCATCCTTTAAGGATAGGCTGCTCTAGTTTGGAAGCAAGGGCCCTCTCTCTCTCTATTCAGGTCTCCCACTGGATTACAGCTTTCTCTGGCATCCACCTGCTCCAGTGTGAGCCCTTTTCTCAAGGGCTGTAAGTGAATTTCTGCATCCCCTGTAGACTTCATGCATTGCAGGGGGACAGTTTGTTTCACCATGATCCTCATCATGGCTTGCGGAGGAATCTTGGCTCTGACACTTGGAGCACCTCCTCTCACCCTGACCTTGGTGCTGCCATGTTGTTTTCTCTCACATGTTCTCACTTCCTCCTCTTCTCTGACTGGAAGGAAAACTGCTGCTTGTAGGTACTCTTGCCAAGAAGTCCCTCTAATTCATGCAAGATCCTGCAGTGCTGAGAAGTTGATCTAGTCTAGGTTCCATGTCAGAGAATCGCTTGCCATGTTTCCGTTGCTGGTCAGGTGGCCCCACTGCCATTGCGCAGGCAGCGGCCGCCGCAGCGCTGGCACCATTTAATACCTCTTCTCATGCAGGGCACCAGGAAGAGGAAGACACCACCCCTGCCCTTCTGCCCACAGCAGTTGGCTAGGGGTTGCCAGGCAGCCAAGGCTCACTGCAGGCCACATCAGCATGGCGGTACCTCCCTACCCTTGGAGAAAAACTTCCCCTGTGCTGTTTTGATTTTCTTCTTAAATATGTCATCACAGAGGCGTTACCAACCTCTCTAACTGGGCCAGCAGCATGTCCATCTTCAGAGCCATCAGAGGTTGGCTCTGTCAGATATGGTGTAAGCTTCTAGCAGCTTCTCACAGAAGCTACTCCTGGAGCCCTCTCCCGCTACCAAAAACCAGGCTGTGCCACATCAACACACCTTTTCTTTTAAATATTCCAAAACCTCCACTCAACAAAATGGAAAAACAGATATAAATTAAAGCTTTGTATTTTATTAATATAATGGAATTTTCACAAAAAAACCCAAAACACCCCAAGGAAACAGAAACCCAAAGCTGGTGCAGCCCCTTAAAGGCCGACTCTTTCCTTGTACATGTGAGGGGGACAGTGACAGCCCAAAGAAAACAAAACCCCCTCAGGAATCTGGGTGGGATTTCTTCTCCTTCCTACTGATGTTAACCCCTTTCCTTTTTTGCATGGTCGATTCACTGCTGCTGCTTGTTTCGCTTTGGATGATTTTCTCTTCCAAAGGCTTGAAAGCCTGTGATGACCCAAGAAATAAAAGGGCTGTGAATAATTTAATTTGACAGCCACTGGAATACCCTGTGCTCCACCAAGGTCAGAGTCGACTGTACTCTGGCTCTTACACAGTGAGCCTTTGTTATTCTGCTCCCGCTGCTGGAATTTTTAGGAAGAGGGATGACAAGAGGGCAAGAGAGTGGCTGAGCAGAGCAGTAGAACACACATAGATGAGCCAGGTTGCTCCAGGGCTCTGTGTGTTGTTGCAGGGATGGCTTCACTCTGTGCCCTCCTGACAACCACAGTTAACTTGGAAATGCGTTCAGAGCTGGAGCAGTGAGCACGGCTCCTGCAGGGAAGGAAGATATCCCCATCCCAAAAAGAGTGTTACCCAAATCAGGTGCAGGGAGGGAAGGCACCTAGGGAAGGGAGAAGGCCCAAAGGTAACTGATTTTTGGGCAGAGGTTTTGATCTGATTTTATTTTTATGAGACTCATTAGTGAGGTGACAGAGAGGAAAGGAGGCAGGAAGAGAGGAAGGATGATGGGAGGAAGGCTGAACTCCATCAGGGAATAGGGAAACCAGTCAGTGAATGGATGAGCAGGTGGAGAATGGGCACAGGTGGGCATCAGACACAGGAGGACACAGAACAGAGCTGAGGAGAGCAGGGCTGCAGGATCCCTGGGAAGGGTTTATCCATCTGTCCCTCCTCCTCCTTGAGGAGCATGGCAGTTATTAGTGAATGAGCACATTTAATTGGAAGGAGAGAATGTAATGAGCTTAAAAAAATATAATGAAATTAAAATACAGATCCAAAACACAGAGCAGAAGGGGAGGAAGGAAAGAACAAAGCAACTGTGAAAGGGAAACTGAGACAAAAGGACTGTAGACCAAAAGGGAGCTACACCAAGTGAGCAGAGCATGGTCCTTACCCTCAGCTGCCCTGCGTATTTCTCTGTCCACTTCCGGGCGTTGAGCAGGAACAGCTGCTTGTTGTACTTGTACTCCGAGGACTAAATGGGAGGAGCAAGACAAAGACAGAGACTTGATTGAATACATGTCACTGAGAAGCTGGGACCAAGTCTGGCTTTAGGACTCCTAAACCAGACTAAAACCACAAAAAGCATGAAGTGTAAAATTAATTTAGCTTGCTTGAAGAACTCGTGCTGCCATTTGCACTGAAGATAAATGGCTTGAAGACAAGACCGTGACCATCTCTTCTGGCCTCAGCTGCCTCAGGGATGCCCCATCTGATCCAGGTCAGGCCACACTCCTAGTGTGTCAATCCAGAGTGAGTGAAGCAGAAGCTGAGCCTAAATCTAGCCCCCCACTCCCTCCCCACCTATGTCCATGGCCAGAAGAGAGGGAGAGGAGCTCACGTACGATATCGGCCATGAGAGGGTCGTCAGGGTTGGGCTCTGCCATCAGCAGCTGGATGGAGGTCAGCAGGGTGGCAATGCTCAGGGAAGGCCTCCATGCACCCTGTAAGGAAACAGGATGAGAGCAGCAGCTCAGAGAGAGAAACCAGCACATGGCAGCCCAGAGACACCTCAGAACCCACAGCACTTCAACCCAACCTGCCCACAGCTGCCTTGGGACTTCCAGCACCTAATGCCCCCTGGAACACACCAGACCCACTCTCAGTACAAGGCTCCAAGGAAGCCCAACTGACAACCAGGGCAGTGGTCATGGCTCAAAGGCTGCCAGAGCTCAAGGAGTATTTGGACAAAGCTCCCAGGCACATGGTGGGACTTTGGGTTTGTCCTGTGCAAATCCAGCTTGTGGCCTTGATGATCATTCCAACTCAGGAGATTCCATGATTCTATGGGCTGTATCTTGCACATATCTGCTGTGTTGGGGCAACTCATTTTCAGACATAATGCCTTTTGACTCCAATCTTTAAAGCCTTGGAAACTTATATGGAACAAAAAACATGTTCTGGCCCTAAAAAAAGGAGATGCCACTCAAAACTTCATTCCCTGCTCCCTGTAAATAAGTCAAGAGCAAACAGACATTCAATCAGGCTTTTACAAGAAGCAGATAAGGTGTTCATTATCCTGCCCAGGCTCACTTACCCACACCCAAACACTGTCTTACCTTTGGAGGTAACTTAAGAACATCCAGGCAAATCCTTCCAGCAGAGTCAATGTTGGGATGGTAGATGGGGGTCAGAAAGCGAATCTTTGGTGGCTCAAACGGGTACCTGAAGGGATAAGCATTAAGAAACAAAAGTTATTGTTATATCTATAGGCCCAGTTGTTTTGCCACCCAAGCAATGCCATAATTTCCTCCTCCCAGCCTACATGACACCATTCCCCACAAATCTTCGGAGGCAGTGCTCTGCCTTTGCTGCTTCTAGCTGTGTCTGACTAACATATGCCTGGATAGCCTTCCACAAGGGAACAACATAAGGAACTTTGTACTGATGAAGCTCTTTCCAGAAAGCTTTGAGACAGTATGATGAGGCAAAAGTCTTATCATTGCACTTTTAGATTTTTAATCACACATCTTTGATGTTCAATGCAAAATAAGTGTATCAGCTACTAGAAAAATTGCATTCCTTAAAAAAAGGGTCCCAATTCCTTGTTGAGAGGATAAAGGAAAGACACACGTTAGTATTTACAGCAAATACCTTACATCAGTTTACTTATATTTAAAGCAGGACTACACCAACTACTTAATCAGAGAATCAGTCTGGTTTGCGTTGGAAGGGACCTTAAAGCACATTTTGCTCCACCCCCTGCCATGGGCAGGGACACCTTCCACTATCCCAAGATGCTCAAAGCCCCATCCAACCTGGCCTTGGACACTTCCAGGGATGGGGCAGCCACAGTTTCTCTGGGCAACCTGTGCTAGGGCCTCTCCACCCCCACACGGGAGAATTCCTTCTTAATTTATCTAGGTAGTTTCTATTGCCCACTTACCTTTCAGGAACTATGATTTCCAGGTTGAATACTCCTTTCTCATATGGTGTGTCCATACCTCCTAAAATTTCTTTAGGAGCAAGATGAAAATACAAGAATTACATTCAAAATCAGAATTACGGAATGGTTTGGGTTGGAAGGGACCTTCAAGATCATATAGTTGTCCAGCAGTCCCCATGTACCTCCAACAGTTACAGAGCTGCTCAGGTGACAGAATCACAGAATATTAAGGCTTGGGAGTGACCTTAAAGACCACCCAGATCGAGAAACCCCTTCCATTATCCTAGGTTGCTCCAAGCCTCATCTAACCTGAACACTCCCACGGATGGGACAGCCACAGCTTCTCTGGGCAACCTGTGCCAGGGCCTCACCACCCTCACAGGGGAGAATCCAGGAATAAAAAATGTCATTTTATGTAAGACCAGTTCCACCCCTCAGCAATCAAAACTAAGGGCAGACCAGCCAAGGCACAGGCCAAGCTGTTTTTAAAGGAAACTACAATCCAACATTTCCACATAGCCTATAAAGCCCAAAGCATACACAGACCTAGCAGCAAACTGCAACCCAGCCCTGCCTTTGGGAACCCCCGAGGTACATACGTGCCCGTAGGTCATCGAGCTGCTTGTTCTGCCAGCAGGTGATGCCTGGAGGTGGCTCTGTAGCCAGGAGCGAGAGCTCCCTTGTCAGCCGTGAAGCTCTCTGCATGGTGCTGGAGCTCCGAGACCGAATTCTATTCCTGACAAACCTGGGTTTTCAGAAATAGGACTTTAAATTGAGATTTTTTTTTTTTTTTTTTTTTTTTTTTTTTTTTTTTTGCTAAGGACGTGGGTTTTGAGCTGTTATCCTGATGTGATACCAGAGTCACAGAGAGGCTGAAGCAGTTCTTGGACCTGCCCTTGCACCCAGTTGGGGGAGGGGCACAAGACCCTTTATAATCCATCCCCTCAGTCAACAGATGAGTCTAATAAACCCTGGGGTTTAACAAGTCCTAATAAACTGGGAGGCCAGGACCAGGCTCCAAACCCCTTATGGGACTGGAACACCTGCCCTAGGACCACCTGTGTCCTTTCAAAGTTAAGGTACCCGCTGCCCTGCTAGGGCCACCCATCAGTGCCCCTTCCGACCCAAAGGCCCCATCTCCTCCTTCCTGTGCAGGGGGAGACCTGAAAGCTGCTTCAGGGATGGGCCACTCCCCGCCACAGTGATGACCCTGACACTCCCAAAGCAGGGGTCTGCCCCCCCAGTCCCCATGGACAGGGACATGGGGACACCTACCAGTCCACCCCGAGAGGAACCTGGCTCGATAACCCACCACAGCCCTAACCACTCACCCTGAGGATGGGGGACACCCCCCTTAGGCCTAACTGCCCCCTCCTTTCCCTCAGGCACAATTAACACCACACAGAATCCCCCGCCCGACCACCCCTCAGTTTCACTGCACCTCTAGCCTGACTATTCCCACTGAAGAAGCGTTTCACCCCCCTCCATCAGCCTAATTAAATACCCCTCAGCCTGATTACCCCCGCACACGGACAGGAGCCGCACCCCCCTTCCCACTCCCCAAGGATGGGAACGGCCACCAACAGCCTCACTCCTCCAAGAGCCCCCACACAATCCCTTCGGAACGACCTCCACCCTCTCTGCTTACTAATTACCCCCTCACTCTAACTAATTAGCGCTCCCCCCACAATTACCAAGCCCCTGGCTCCCACCGCCCAGACCCGTGAGGCGGCGCGCGGCGGGGGCCGGACTTCCGCTATCACCTAGCAACGGGCGGGTGCCTGGCGGGCAGCCACGCCCCCTGGCCCGCCGCTCGGGCGCTGATTGAGCTGCCCTGGCGCTTAGCCCCGCCCCCTCAGTTGAATTGGGACGCTGCCATTGGGTGAGCGCTGCGGGCGAGAACCCAAGTCCCGCCCCTTACTGTAGCGCGCGCGGGGGGCGTGGTCTGAGGTTGTGGTGGGGAGGTGGGAGCGGAGCCGGAGTAGCTGCGGGAGTCTCCAGCATCCCCGGCTCTGGGCTACTCCAGCCCTGGGACCCTCCCACCCTGAACCACGTTAAACCTCCGCGGACAGCGGGCAGGGCCCCGCTGGGAGCGGTCCTTACATAACCCACCCGTCCGGGCCGGCGTTGTGTAACCGGCCCCGTGGGGCGAGGAACCGCTGCCGCGTCCGCCGCCACCACAGGCCGTGGGGAAGGAGGTAAAGGCGGGCTCAGGCAGCTAGGGAGGAGGTGGGAAGCCAGGCTGGCCCGTTCGCCCCCAGCTGCTGCAGGGCTGGCGCAGGGGCCGCCCTCCCCCATTCCCTCCTCGCCACTTCCCCGTCCGTCTCAGGGGCCTGGGCAGGGGGTACTGGAGCCCCAGCCCGTCTCCTCCACCTTCCCTCCACCCCGTCCGCCATGGGTGGAGACTCTCGGGGGTGGTTCTCGACCCGCTGCAGGAGAAGCCCCAGTCAAGCCCCTACATTTGGATGTGTTTGAGACTTCTTTCCTCCTCTAACTCAATATACCATTTTCTTGCATCAGAGCTGTATCCAGTACGGTATTTATCACCTAAAGTATTCAAGTAGGGGAAAGAACCTAGAGTTTGGAATCAACAGTAGCCTCAGGTCTGGCTCAGTGTGGAGAGTGGGATTATGGAACCAGATTTATGCAAAAAATTAATTCTTAGATCCCAATTAAGAATTGTTCTCAAGCCTGTTAAATCAGAATAACATTAAACAACTTAATGGGATGATTATTCCACTTCCCAAGCCCAGACTGTGGTGTTAGAAAGCGGTTGTAAGGCTGCTCTCTCCAGGTGTCTGACACCTATGTTTATGTGTTTCACTATTGCTTCTGAAGCAGCCAGGATACAGTCAAGGAGCATTTGACAATGGAGAGTGCCCCCACAGAGGAAATTAAACTGTTAAAAATTTCTCTTCCCAATTCCTAGGCCTTGGTCTGTCCCTGCCCCATCTGGTTCTGCCAGCTCCAAGGGCCAGTGGGACCAGAGAGTAGCTGCCTGCCATCCTCCTCCTCCTCTCTTTGGAATTACACAAAAGCTTGAGTGCCTTAGACCATCTTTGATGCAGAATCCACCTCAGTGCAGATATTTATGGTATTTAGGGGTGTTTAAACCTGGGAAACTCATTTCTGGATGCCCATAGGAACAGGAGAAGCACCATGGGTTTTGGGTAGTGCCACTGACAGCCTTTGCATCCCTCCAGCACATTCCTGCCTGTGGAAAGAAATGCTCAGCAGCAGGAGAGCTGGGATCAGTGACTGTGTGACCTCCTCTTTTTGAGGGGATGTGTTGTAAAGACCCTGGAGTGTCAGCTGTGCAACTCTCAAGGTAAGGCCTAGTTTTCCCTGCTTTCTGTCTTGGTGTACCTGTCCTAAAGAGCAGGGGTGTACCCTGTGTGAGGTGTATTTTCTGCCCGCCTGGTTGATTTTTGGGGAACAGATGTGATCTGGATGTCGCAGGGAGACTTCCCAGCCTTGCTGGGTTAACAGACTCGAGTCACTGGTTCATGGAGAGGTGGAAGAGTAACAGTGGATAAATCCCAACATGATGTCAATGACAGACAGCACCTGCTCTGCCTTCTTTAGCATCCTAGAGTATCTTTCCTTTCCTCGTGACACAACAGGAGTGTCTGAGAGCACACTTCCTTTCTGACACCACCCATGGCCTGGACAAGTGATCCCCCTCCCCATTTCTTCCCACCCAGCAGGGGGTCTCAGCTCCTTACCCAGCTTTGATAGCTCTTTGGCTCTAGGCTCCCTCCCTCCCCAGTGAACTTCATGCCCTTTTAATGGAGCCCCTGCTCTTCCCAGCCTGTTTTAATGAAATCCTTGTCCCCCCAGCTCTGATTCCTCCAGTCCCCTTTAGTAGGATCCCCAGAGCTGCCGTTAACCCAGACCCTACAGCCCACTCAGGCCTTGGCCTGGGGCCTGCCTGCCCTGTGACCAGTCCCTGTTGTGGTGTGATCCTGCTCCCCACTGCTCCTGCGGGGATGCCATCACTGGAAGGGATGGGATGAGATGGGATGGGTCCCAGCCTGGGGACATCTCTTGGGGCCATTCCATGGGCTGTGTGGGGCGCTGGGCTCAGAGCAGTCCCAGGTGTGTGAGACCAAGGGGCATGGGGGTGGGCATGATCCCACAGGCATCATGGGGCTGCAGGGCTCTGGATTTGGGGTGACGCTGCAGACCAAGTGGGGCCACAGGGCTTGGGACAGCCCCAACGGCTGTAAGGCTGTGGGGGCCTTGGAGCCCATGATTGGGGCAGTCCCTCAGTGAGGCCAGCTGGTGCATAGGATGCAGGGGACTCTTCCAGCACACTTTGTATGGTTTAATATCCAGAAATGCCAGCTGGGTGCTCCCCTGAGCAGCAGGAGTCACCTTGTTTTTCCGGTTCTCCCAGGAAGTGGGTGCAGGTCAGAGCACCTCACACAGCCCAGCCCTGCATTGGGCTGCAATCCATGCTCGTGAGTTTGGGGCCTTACTGGGGGATTGTAACAAAGTGGGTCTGTCTGGGTGCTGCTGGTGCATGGGTTTGGGAATGAAGCAAATCAGATTTATGGAAAAGCTGCTGGATGTGGGTTGAGCAGGGACAAAGACTGACTTGCCTAGTGCCGCCATTGGTGAGGGGGTGAATGGAGCTGTTTGGCTGGAAGAGTTGAGCTGGATTAGGGATTATTGTTTGGTTCTTTGCTAATCCCTAATCTCTTAATTCTCCTCTGGGGGTAAGACTCGAAATTAGCCTGTCTGGGGACCCACCTGGGAGGTGGGCGTTGAACTTCCCCAATTTTACATGGGAAAGCGAGTTTAGGAGGTGCTGCTGGGCTTCGTGCAGGCATGAGATGGCAGCTGGGCTCCTCCTTTGCTTCCCGGCGTCTGCTGAGTCCATTGTCCTGAACAGGGCAGCCAGAGCTTGGGAGCTGCTTCCCAAACTGTACCCTGAGCTGCCTCAGCCTAAGACCCAAGGTCAGCACTCCTGCCAACCCTCTGAACTCACCTGAAGTGGTTCAAAGGGGGATAAATGTATGAATCAAGAGTAGTTTTGTGTAGTTTGTTTTATCACACCCAGCTCTGCTCTGCAGGCAGGCTGGGAGAGCTAGGGATGTCCAGCCTAGAGAAGAAAAGGAGAGACCTCAGAGCCCCTTCCAGTGCCTAAAGGGGCTTTAAGAGAGCTAGAGAGGGACTTTGGACAAGGGTCTGGAGAAACAAGACGAAGGGGAATGGCTTCCCACTGCCGGAGGGCAGGGTGAGATGGGATATTGGAAGACATTGTTCCCTGTGAGGGAAGGCCCTGGCCCAGGTTGCCCAGGGCAGCCCTTGCTGCCCCATGCCTGGAAGTGTCCAAGGCCAGGTTGGACGGGGCTTGGAGCAACCTGGAATAGCAGAAGGTGGCCCTGCCCATGGCAGGAGGTGGAACTGGATGGGCTTTAATGTCCCTTCCAACCCAAACCAGTCTGGGATTCTGTGAAATCCATAAATTCAGATGTCTCCTACTAAAATTGCCTGACAGAGGAAGTATTGTACCAGGTCTCTGATGAGCTGATTGCTCCTGTGGACCTCCTTGAAATCAGCTGATGACTTCCAAAGGGTTTGCTGGCAGCCACATCTGTGAGGATAAAAAGTGTTTGTGCACTAAATGGAGCTCTGGCAGCTCCATCTGTTTTGATTCTTTCCTTCTGGTGAGTGTTATTGGAGTGTAATTTCATCAAGGGATTTAATTTAAGGATTTGAGGGACTCATTTGGGGCAGAGACCATTCTCTGTGGAGCTGGGTGGTGATCCTGCTGCTGAATGGTGGGGCCAGAGGAGAGGTTTGGTTTTGTTCCTGTGTTTCTCTCTCATGAAAACTTACCAAAGCAAGAAGTTTGTGGTAAAAACTGCAGAGATTTTTGGATTTTTTTTTGAGCTCTATTTATAATTGTTAATTGACCTTGTTCTTTATAGGGATTTAGTATCCTGAAAGCCAAGGGTTCCATTCCTCCTGTAGCCAGGATGCTGCATCGCACCATTCACCTTTTCCGGAAGGAGCTCCGGCTCCACGACAACCCAGTACTGCTGGCTGCCCTGGAGTCCTCAGAGGCCCTGTACCCTGTGTACATCCTGGACAGAGCATTCCTGACCTCCTCCATGCACATTGGGGTGCTGCGCTGGAACTTCCTGCTCCAGTCCCTTGAGGATCTCCACAAAAACTTGGGCCAGCTGGGCTCCTGCTTGCTGGTTATTCAAGGGGAGTATGAGATCGTTCTTAGGGATCACATCCAGAAGTGGAGTATCACGCAAGTGACACTGGATGCAGAGATGGAGCCATTTTACAAGGAGATGGAGGCCAACATCCAGCGCCTGGGGGCAGAGCTGGGCTTTGAGGTGCTCTCCCTGGTGAGCCACAGCCTGTATGATACCCAGCGGTATGTGACTGCCCCAAACCCAAAAGTGTCTCCGGGGAGGTCATTTTAGAAGAGAAAAGGCCAAGTGTCTTGGTTTTTCCTTTAACTAAACCAGCCCTAACACTCCAATTGTGTAAAACCCCTAAATTATGTAAATGAATGGATGTGTGTAACTTGCTGTCTTGAATTCAAGCTGTTTGCACAGGTGATTGCTCAGAGAGGACAGTCATTTTCTGCCCCGAACCTGTTTTTTGTGACACCAGAGGCGTCCCACACCCTGCCTTGTGTGTCCTGGCTGTGTGTGGCTGTGCAGGTGAAGCCATGGCTGGAATCCTGATCCCAGTTTTGTTGTCTTAGGTCCTGAGAAACTGCTCTTGGGATAGATGTACATTCACCCAGGGGAGTTTTACTTGTAAAATCTGTAATTTCTATGTTCAGTTGCACTAATGGAGTTGTTATAGCCTGTGATGTCTCCTTCCTGTCCACTAGCAGTTCCAGCTTCTTCCTTGATTTCTGTTGTGTGAAAAGAGATCTTGTTTTTTTTAAGGATATTGGACCTAAATGGTGGGAGTCCTCCATTAACTTATAAGAGGTTCCTTCACATTCTGTCTCTGCTTGGTGACCCTGAGGTGCCTGTCCGAAACCTCACAGCTGAAGACTTCCAGTAAGTACTAGCCAGTAAGCAGGAATTGCTGGTCCTCCTTCTCTGCCCAAAAGAAGAGCCAGGGCCAAATGATAATGAGGCCTATTAGATGTTTTCTAGTTTTATTTCTGTGCATGGAGGGTTATTGATTCTATATACAGGGGATGTGACTGTTGTTGGGATGTGGAATGGTCTGATACTCATCTCTTTTGATATTTGTGCAGCAGATTTCCCACCATGTGGGACACCTCACAAAACAGTGGTTGGATTCAGTGACTTAAAGGTCTTTTCCAACCTTAATGATTCCGTGATCCATAAAAGTCTTAAGCTTTTGCAAGGCACTTTGAGAAAAGCTTTTAAAAGATGTCAGACTCCTACAGAGGAAAGCCTGGGGAATTTACTCAAAGGCATGCTCTGCATTCCTCTCAAGATTTTGGACAGGAATTGGATGAACCACTGTAGTTTGTTTTACACAGGTAGTTTGATCGAATAATCCTATTGTTCCATCCTGGCTTTAAATCTCTCCTTCCCTCTGCTATATGGGAAAGAGGGACTGAGCTCGTGTCTCCCCGGACTTGAGAAGAAGGTCAAAGTCAGGGATGTCTTCTGTTTAGCTCTGCATGAGGAGAGGTCAGTGATCCAAAGGGAGGTAAGACTGGGGCAGGAGGGAGCTGGAATGGGACTACAGCTACTTGGGATTCAATGTCAGGTGCTTCCTGCATGGCCTCAGCTCAGTGCCACCAACCCAGGCTTGGATCTTCCCATCTTGGGGGAGTCCAGTTAATTCCTGAATGTTGTCCTCAGACAATTGACAATGACAAGACTCACGTAAGTACTGAGATATATAAGGATATATATGGATGTAATTTTTTCTAGCACTGTTTTTTTCCCTTTCTTGCATAATTTGTTTGTTTGGACTTTTAAAATTAATGCTGATGAGAGATAAGTGGTTCACATGCTTCCCAGAAGGCCTGAGCTAGGTCAGTGCTCTGAGAGCTTGTCCTGGTTTGACAACACAGGAGTCTGTTTAAAGAAGGCAAGAGCCTCCTGTGAAATGGAAAAGATAAACCCCCTCCCTCCGAAATACCACAATTTCAAAATTAAAAGGCTCTCAGGCGAAGATATGGGAATAGGAATAACAGTTCTTTACTAGGAAAAAGTTGAAAAAATACAAATGCAATTAGTACAAACAAAGCCACTGATAGAGTCAGGAACCTGGTACCCTGAGGAGTCAGGGTGTTGGTAACAGTCCAGTTAAAATGGTAGCTGCAGTCCTCCTGGAGGAGCAGATGAAGTTCTGTTGAAGAGGTGATTCTGTAGAAAGGTGTAGATTTCCTCTGGTGAA
Source organism: Leptocoma aspasia (assembly GCA_013399835.1). Classification (NCBI taxonomy): domain Eukaryota; kingdom Metazoa; phylum Chordata; class Aves; order Passeriformes; family Nectariniidae; genus Leptocoma; species Leptocoma aspasia. Next base: position 25,033 of record VXAX01003410.1, read on the forward strand.
ATGTCCAGTGCTGGCAGAGATGGGCCTGGTCTTCCTCTGGGAATCCAGTGGAGAACAGGTAGCTCCTCTTGGAGTAGAGGCTGCCTGGTGTCCCAGAAAATGCTGATTTTATGTAGGTAGGGGTGCTTGGCTCCTCCCTCTGGGCGGAGCATCTCACAATGGAATGATGTAATCTTATCAGTCATGCAGTGAGTCATTCAATGGCCCATTAACAGAAGAGACCTCCCCGGAGGGAGAGATTGTTCTTGGAAGAGATAAGGAAAACTGTCCAACTAACTAAACCAGCCCTAAAAACCAACTGACAGAAGATATCTGTCCCACCTTTAACAGATGGCAAATGGAATATGTGCTTATCTTGAGAGCCAGGACAGAGCTGCACTGGCCCCACCTCTGTAGGTGTCTGCAGCAGGGCTGAGCTCAGGTTTGCCCAGATAAGTACAAAGATCTGTTGATATCTGAGTTCATTCCTGGGTTGTGAGAAATCTCTGTGCCACCAGCACTTCCTTGGGCCTCTTCATCTGGTTTTACGGTGGGGAAGAAAAACCAAACTGATGTTCTTCCAGTCGTATGGGTGGGGCAGAGGCCTTGGGAAGCCTCAGCAACTGAGGCTGAGGAGATGTGGAGGGGCTGCTGAGGGGTGTGGGCTTGGAGAGCCCCCACCTTGGTTAGGAATGAGTAGCTGGGGTGGCCCAGGAAGCTGATCTGCCTCCTTCCCTACGAAACTGAAAGAGAGGAGGTTTGGATTAGATGTTGGGAAGAAATTCTCCAGTGGTGAGGCCCTGGCACAGGTTACCCAGAGCAGCTCTGGCTGTCCCATGTCTGGAAGTGTCCAAGGCCAGGTTGGCTGGGGCTTGGAGCAACCTGGGATAGTGGAAGGTGTCCCTGCCCATGGCAGAGGGTGGAACTGGATGGTCTTTAATGTCCCTTCCAACCCAAACCAGTCTGGGATTCTGTGAAACCTCTCCAGAGTGACCTCTCCTCAGAGGCACAGGAGCTGGAGCGGTCTTTGGAGGTAGCACCAAAATTGTGTTTAGAGTCTGAGGAGGCTCTTGGTATCGTCGTGGTCCATGCATTGAAGAAAAGACTCTTGACGATAATGTCAGAAGGCTAAATATGATTTATTAAAATGACTCCATAATTCTAGTATTTTTTTATATCTGCTCAGCAGAGAGCATTCTCCATGCTCCTGCTGCTGCTTCGTCCAAGCAATGTCCCGAATGCTTACAATATCAGAAAGATTACAGTCTTTCAGCTCCTTCTCCCACTCTCAAGGAGGAGAGCCGAGGAATTCTAAAATGTCCTTGAAGACACAGATATTTGTTTACAGAAGGCTTATACAGAGTAAAAGAACAGCAAAAGGATGTTCTCCCATGGGAAAATAGCTCAGAAGGCTTACACACAGAGAAACTTATAATATGTTCATAGCAACAGATTGGTTCCCTCCTAGGGATGGATGTGACAGCTGGGAGCAACTGGAGAGGAGCTGCCTCTGAGCCTTATGTAGGGCATGGGAAGCTAAAAGAGGTCTGAGCTGTGAGTACAGCTGACTGCTCTGAGCACTCTAATTTGGTGGGACTTTTCCCCCAGTTCAGGCTAGAATTCCCTGGAGCAATTGCAGGATGAACACTTCTCCCCCAGGAGAGTACAGCATGGGGTTTCTCACTGTGCTTTCATTCCCTGTGCTCTGGTTGGACTGTGACAGAGGAGACTTGGTGTATGCCATGGAGAGGGACTGCCTCCTTCTCCTGGCTCCTGTTGCTCCTTTCAAAGAGTTTTCTCTCTCATCTCAGGAGATGCAGGGCTCCTGACCCGGGCCTGGCTGAGTATTACAGGGTGCCTCTCCCTGTGGATTTGAAGATTTCCCCAGAGAGCCTTTCCCCTTGGAGAGGAGGGGAGACTGAAGGCCTGCAGCGCCTGGAGCAGCACTTGACTGACCAGGTCAGCTCTGATGGACCACAGGGGATGGTGGTTGCACCAGATGGGCTGAGTGCCCACCTTGGCTTGGAGGAAGGTGGCAGCTTGGGTTCAGGTTTTGTTCTCCTTGATTTCTGGGAAGCGGGTGTGTTTTCCAGGCACGACATCAAGCAAGCCCCTGTGATAGTGAAGCCAGTTCTAAGAGCTTTCCTCTGTTTATTACTGGCCATGTGTTGTCTTGTGCTGCCTGAACCCAGATTTCTGTTTTCATTTCAGGGCTGGGTGACAAGTTTTACTAAACCAAGGACAGTCCCAAATTCACTGCTTCCAAGCACCACAGGCCTGAGCCCATATTTCAGTATGGGCTGTCTGTCAGTTCGGACATTTTTTTATAGGTTGTCAAACATCTATGCTCAGGTAAGCAAATAATTGGTCCTAAGTAAGCAAATCCAAAACTGTGACATGTCTGGCATGGGAGGCAGGATTTAACACTCGGATCGTCTTGGCAGAGACTTTAGTGTATCAAAAAATGCTGCTTGTTAATGTCTTCTCACAGTGTCCCATGAAATCTGCAAAGTGGCTTCATGTTGTGTGAAACACCTGTGAATGTCTGCAGCTCTTCCCAATTAGGTTTTATAAACAGGATATTGTATTCTAAGTTCATATTTTCATCAGGAACTGTAGTGACAGGACAAGGGGGAATGGCTTCAAACTGAAAGAGAGCAGGTTTGGATTAGATGTTGGGAAGAAATGCTTCCTTGTGAGGGTGGTGAGGCCCTGGCAGGGGGTGCCCCGAGAAGCTGTGTCTGCCCCATCCCTGGAAGTGTCCAAGACCAGGTAGGACAGGGCTTGGAGTAACCTGGGCTAGTGGAAGGTGTCCCTGCCCCTGGCAGAGGGTGGAATGAAATGGGCTTTAAGGTCTCTTCCAACCCGAATCATGGTTCTATGAATAGGGAGCAAGCAGACCTGGAATCAGCAGGGAAGCCCAGGAAAACCTTCCTAAATTTCAAGGATTTAGTTTGTCTGTCTGGTGGTTAATGGAAGTTTTTGATTGGTTTATACAATTTTGTTTCTGGAAATCAGCTGGTTTTGTCTTGGGCAAGTTTTACCACTTTCTGAAGCAACCACTTTCTGAAATCTTCTTTGATTCTTAAGAAAAAGTGAGATTGAAACCAACCCAAGAAGATTATCTCTTGAGACATGGTTGAGCCACCTGAATTTAGTTAACATGTTAATGAACACATGCTTGGTGTAAGATATCCCAGCATGACACTGTTTTGGAAGGTAGATGGAGTATCTTTAAGGTAACACTGAGGTCTGGCAGTTTGGCTTTGCTATGGGCCAGACAGCATTGCCTCAGATCTTTGATTTCCTTGACTTGAACGCTAAAGTGCCTTGAAACCTGCATTGTAGTAAGATTAATCTTTATTTTATAGGCCTGACAGTCCCAAAATGAGTGAGGCTACAATGATATGTATGAACTGAAGCTGTCACCTTGTGTCTTTTGCAGGCAAAGCACCACTCTCTGCCCCCAGTGTCGCTCCAAGGGCAGCTGTTGTGGAGGGAATTCTTCTATACAGTAGCATCAGCAACCCCCAATTTCACCCAAATGGCTGGGAACCCTATCTGCCTCCAGATCTCCTGGTACAAGGATGCAGAGAGGCTCCACAAATGGAAAATGGTAATGAGGTGCATGGTCACAGCAGCTGCATTGGAGCTTGGAGTTTTCCCCTTCCCTTGATCGGTCCCTGCTGGTGGCTTGAGGGGATCTTGCAGTGGTGTGACAGGCTGTGAGAGCTGATAATGTTCAGCCTGGAGAAAAGAAGGCTCCAGAGAGACCTTAGAGACCCTTCCAGTGCCTAAAGATGCTCCAGGAGAGCTGGAGAGGGACTTGGGACAAGGGATGGAGTCACAGGACAAAGGGGAAATGGCTTCCAACTGACAAAGGGCATGGTTAGATGGGATATTGGGATGATGTTCTTCCCTGTGAGGGTGGTAAGGCCCTGGCCCAGGTTGCCCAGAGAAGCTGTGGCTGCCCCTGGATCCCTGGAATTATCCAAGGCCAGGCTGGATGGGGCTTGGAGCAACCTGGGCTAGTGGAAGGTGTCCCTGCCCATGGCAGGGGGTGAAATGGGATTTAATGTCCCTTCCCACCCAAACTATCCTGTAATTCTGTGAAAGCAGTGTATGAGGGGAGAACTGATGTTCCTGTTCTGCTGCAGGCACAGACAGGGTTTCCATGGATTGATGCCATTATGACCCAGCTGCGCCAGGAAGGCTGGATCCATCACTTGGCTCGGCATGCTGTCGCCTGCTTCCTGACACGGGGGGACCTTTGGATCAGCTGGGAAGAGGGAATGAAGGTTCACTGCTGGTTTTTACTTTCCTCTGTACTGTCTGGCCCTGAGAAATCCTGCACAGCCTGGGTCTAGCAGTGGAGGGTTCTGCAGACCAGGGTTTAGTTCTGCCCCTTCCTGTGGCTCTTAGGGTTTATGGAATCTCTTTGTCACTCAGTGCAATGGTGAGAGGTCATTCCCTTCCCCAAATCCTCATGATTTTCAGATAACAAGGATACTGGTGGAGACCTGCTCAGTCTGTAGCAGGTTCCAAACCCAGAGTTTTTGGGTTGCTCTGTCTTCCTTCTGTCTCTGGAGAGCATTCCTGATGTGCCTGTGAGGAGGCAGCCCAGGCCCCAGAGTGCTGTGCTTCCAGCAGCAACCCCCACCCTTCACCTCCCAGCCTGGTATTGTCTAGTTTTTGCAATGTAGCCATTTCAGGGGTATTTCTCTCTCTCTTCCCATCCCTGACGTGCAGGTGTTTGAAGAGCTGCTTTTAGATGCTGACTACAGCATCAACGCTGGAAACTGGATGTGGCTGTCAGCCAGTGCCTTCTTCCACCAGTACACACGGATCTTCTGCCCTGTCCGCTTCGGGAAGCGCACAGACCCCCAGGGTGACTACATCAGGTCAGGGGACAGCCCACCCCACCATCTCCCTGAGAGCTTCCCAAGCTCCTATGACAGCAGGAGGTGATGAACTGGATCAGTTTGAAACACACACACCTGTTAAACAGGGCTCATACAAATGGTTTTGTTGAACACTTGAGGAAACTGAGGCCTGGAGAAGCAGAGACATATCTGTCATTCCAAGTGATGAGCAAGGCTTGTGTTAATTTGTGAGCACTTGTTCCCTCCAGCACCATGTTTGATCACTAGGCTGGCTTCTCTTTCTAAAGGATTTGAGTAGAACTTCCCTGCTCCACTCTGCACTTTGTTTCTTTTCATAGAATTCTGGGGTGTGCTTGGAAGGGACCTTAAACCTATCCAGTTCCACTCCCTGCCATGGGCAGGGACACCTTCCACTATTCTAAGGTTTTTCCAGGCCTGGCCTTGACAATTCAAAGGGTGGGGCAGCCACAGCTTTCCTGGGCAACCTGTGCCAGGGTCTCACCACCCTCACAGGGAGGAATGTCCCAATATCCCNAGTAGCTGGAACTGCGGGACGTCCCAGCAGGGCATGGGGGTGCAGAGGCCCAGCAGCAGAAGAAAAGCAGCTCCCAGCTGGGTTATGGCAGTGGCAGCAAATTCCNCTTTAATTGCACACACATAGGTTTGATTTTCCACTCTGAGTCGTCTTTGCTTTGTAGTCTATTTTTGTTGTCTCTCCATATTGTGCTGATGGGCTCTCTCAAAGCACTGGGGGGTTTCCTGGGCTCACTGTGTTAATGTTGAGCAAACAGCTTGTCTTGGTTTGCAAGACAGGTGTCTGCTAGGGAAGGCAGAAAGCCTNTGAAGCCCAGAGACAGCGAGAGATCTCCAACTGCCCCAGTCCCCCTCCTTTACCTGCTTCTAATCTCGTGGTATCTCTGTCCCTTCCAGAGAAATTGCCCAAAGGAGTTCCCCCTCCCTGCTGTCTTCAGCACCCAGCCATCAGTGCTTCTTAGCAACTCAGTGGGAAAAAATTCCACAAGTAACAAGGAAAGAAAAGGAAAGAAAGCCCAACCCCCCAACACAGCTCAATTTCCCCACATCTCTTCCTCCCATCCTGTCTAGGTTTGGGTATTGCCAAGGAGAAGCCTGTGCTGAGGTACCTCACAGAGTGGGACAGAAAATGACTTTGCCATTCTGCAACAATTTTTAAAAATTAGTTTGTTTTTTAGATGTATTAATGTTTAGGATGGAATGTCAGTGAAAATGTTTAGAATATATTTTGGAGGAAATCAAAACTGAAGTACTGTTTAAATCACCCCATTTATTCTATGCTGTGAACTTAACTTTTGGAAGATATCACCTATGGACGTTTGAGAACATAAACCTGATTTTTTTGTGGAGGGTGAACCAGAACTTTCTCATGGATTGTAATATCAATATTAACATGACACAGGTTGGTTTACACTTCTTTGAATGTATGAATATTTGTCTGCACGATTATAAGCCCCCCTATTATCCCTGTTTTGTAGGAAATACTTACCTATATTAAAGAACTTTCCCTCCAAGTACATCTATGAGCCCTGGACAGCATCTGAAGAAGAGCAGAAGCAAGCAGGATGTATCATAGGTAATTCATTCACATTCCTTGCTAAGGATTTTCCTGCTGCTAACTATCCAAAATAAATGTGTATAAGATGGAAGCATCACTCTTCCATAAGCCAACATAAGCCATTTATCTTCTGAAAATTGATTAATCCAACAGCCTTCCTTCTGTTCATTCTCCATTAACATTTTTTTATTGGAGTCTCATTTCACAGTACATATTTTTGCCTCAACTTTGTCCTAAAACTCTTTGATCACTCCACACTTTTGCCTTTGAATTTAACCATCTTGGATGCTTGGCTGCTTTAAATAGTGTCAGAACATCTTGTGCTTTTACTCCTGCTCTAATGCATCTTTGAAGGCTCTTATGTCGAAGTAGGAGCTCTCTTTGATGGAAAGGATTAAGCACTTCCATTTAAGAAAAGCTGGAAGTATTTCAAATCCAGGAAAGATGTCCTTGCCGAGTGTGGTAAAGGCTCTGTCTCCATGTTACCCAGGTCAGGATTACCCCTTCCCCATGGTGAACCACAAGGAAGCCAGTGACCACAACCTGCAGTTGATGAAACAGGTCAGAGAGGAGCAGCACAGAACAGTCCAGCTCACGAAAGGTGAGAGGTGCTGCAGCACCCACATTCCCTGTGCTGTGACACACAGGCTGTCCCCAGGAACCCAGGCCTCTTGGGCTTGGCTTTGGGTGCTTTTCCAGGGTGCTTTTCCTCTTTGGATACCAACATCATGCACAGCTCTTCTGGTTACTGTTAACATTCTGTTCTGAGTGTGAAAACAAGAGTGTGAGCCTTTTCTTCCTTCCCTCTCCCCTTAGAGCATCCTCCAAGGGAAGGCATCCTCCTGCCTGCTGCAGAAATGCCTTCCCAAAACCAGATCTTCTCCACCTGCCCTGACTCCCCAGCCCTAGGCTGGCTGGGTGTGTCTCCAAGGTGCAGAAATCTCTGCAGCTCTGCCCATGCCTCTTGTAAACCAGAACATTCTTGTTTGTCCTTGGTACCGTGATCTGCCCTATGCCATAGCAAAGATTGAGATTCCCACTGAGCACAAAGCTCTGGAGAGGTGTGTTCCAAGAAATTCACCTTTTGGCATGGTTAACCCTATGGATAACTAACAGGTAGTTATTAGGTAAGGCTAGAACACTCAAACTGTGCTGAGCCTGAAGTAATTAATTAATTAGGTATTTCCAGTCACACAGATGTGTCACTTATGGCACCTGTGCTCTTAAAATTGAAATCCCAGGGTCTGTGCAGAGCTCAGAGGAATCCTTCACAGTAAAACATGGAATCTCAGCCTGGATTGGGTGGGAAGGGACATAAAAGCTCATCCAGTTCCCACCTCCTGCCATGGGCAGGAACCTTCCACTGTCCCAGGTTGCTCCAAGCTCTGTCCAACCTGGCCTTGGACACTTCCAGGGATCCAGGGGCAGCCACAGCTTCTCTGGACAACCTGTGCCAGGGCCTCCCCACCCTCACAAGGAAGAATTTCGTCCCAATATCCCATCTATCTCAATCTTCTGGCAGTGGGAAGCCATTCCCTCTTGTCCTGTCCTTTCAGGCCCTTGTCCCACGTCCCTCTCCAGCTCTCTTGGAGCCCCCTTTAGGAAGAGTCTGTAAGGTCTCCCTGGAGCCTTCTCCAGGCTGAACATTCCCAGGTTTCCCAGCCTGGCTCCATAATGAAATTTAAGGAACAAAATACCTTTTTATTTAACAGTGGGCCACAGCAGCCTCTCTATATTATCGAAACCCATCATGGAGCAGCTAAGGGGAGCTTTAACTATTCCTTCCTTCACCCCTCTGATCTGAGGGAATGAATTGTCCAAACCTTGGAATGGATACCTGTTAATGTGTCCACGAGGTCGCACACTGGAATAGTACAGTGTCTTGGTTTACAAGACAGGTGTCTGCTAGGGAAGGCAGAAAGCCTTCCTTGGAATGGAGAATATAAACCCCCTCCCTCNCTGGGTCCCAGTGGTGGCAGGGGAAGGCAGCTAGGACGGAGTCTCGCAGTGGTGGCGAATCCCCCGCAACCTGTATCCCCTCCAGTGCCAAGAGAACGAGAGAGAGCTAGGAACTGCCCCCAGCCTGTATATCTCCTGGTATCTCTGCCCACCCCCAGCCCTGAGAAACTCCCAGAAACCAAAAAAGTTCCGCCTCCTCTCCCAGCTCAAGCCGTCAGTTTCCATTAGCAACTCAATGGGAAGAAATTCTACAGGTGATAAGGAGATAACAGGAAAGAGAAAAAAAACCAAACAACAAAACCCAACTCCCAACATACAGATATAACCACTGTATGCTGGCAGTTCTTCCAGCAACCTTGTGGTACCAGCGACTAAATATTGGGAATGCTGCTGGAGATAGATGGAGCCAAAATTTTGAGAGTCCCTGACTCCAAGTGTTATCCCAATGTCCATCTCAGTATGAAAACCAGCTCATACAGGTGAGCAGATGTTGGAAGAGAGTAAGGGTTAAGGAGTTGGATGAGACTTGGAGCAGTCCGGAAGATGTTCCTGCCCATGGCACAGGGTGGAATAAAATGAGTTTTAAGGCCCCTTCCAATCCAAACCATCCTGGGATTTCATGATTCTTGTTGCCTATGAACAGAAGCATTTTCTGATACTTTGTATCTTCACCTGACTGAAGTCAGAGAAGACTTTGCAAATTTTAATCATTCTTTATTTCTCGCTGTAGATGATGCAGATGACCCCATGGAAATAAAGGTAAAACGTGACCATTCCGAAGAAAACATTTCAAAAGGAAAGGGGGCAAGAATGACAGAATAAACCAAAATTCCCTCAAGGGTTACCTGCTGCGTACCAAAAAACAGCCAGAGAGGAGAGCCAGGGGCCAGCTGAGCTGGCCAAACCGGTGTCCTCCGTACTTTTCCCTGCTAATGGTGCTTCTTGCTTGTGACCTGACCTCAGGAGACATGTTGGATCTTGAGTAGTTTTAGTGCAGTTATTTTGGATGGAATTGTTTGTCTTCGAATGGCTTCTGGACCATTTATTAAAGCTGTTGGGTGATGCAAGAGGTGCCTGGTTGTGGTGGGTCCTGCTGCTGTAGCATCCTTCAAATCCACGTGTTTCATGCACCTGTATAAATAGATTTTGTGACAAATACCTTAATGTCAGAAGACCACATTCACATTAATGTGGTTGCACATTAGTATTAGAACCTTGATTTGCTTGCCTTGTAGAGACAGACTTAGGGATGTTCAGATTATTTATTTTAAGTTCCCAGTTTATGATTGTAGTCCCCAGTATGGGGATACAGCGCAAGAGTGCAGCCCCTTGTACCTTGTGTGTAGTTTTTAAGTCATAAGTAGGAATTATTATGCATTTTAAGGACAAAGTTGAAAATATCTCACTAAATTAGGGCTAATATACAACTTTGTCACCATAATTCTCTTCCTTGGCTAACTAGAACTGCAGGGCAGAGATTAATTCTATCATGTACCACATGGAAAATTTTCCTTTCTACTGAAATGTATTGTTGTGAAGTTTGACAAGACCAGATTAGTGAATTATGTTTGGGGGTTAGGAGGTGGGGAAGTGCAGTGGGGTTTTCCTGGCTGCAGGTAGTATTCTGGGTTTGGAAAGAAATAAAACTTATTTCTGACATGAACAATGCAAGGGCTCTGGAGCAATCTGTTATCACAATTGATATTCATCGGTCCTCTTGGTTAGTAAAAGGTATTTTACTGGTCCATCGAATCTCTCTATTCTTAAATTGTTTACATATTTTCTTCACTGATTCTCATAGGATAGATTTAATCCCATGCAGGTGCATATGCAGGTGCTAGTTGTTTTTCACCCAGGAATAGATGTTAATGAACGATTCACACCAGGATTGTTTTCACATAGGAACTTGAAAAGTGCTAGCTGCACTTAGAAGAAATGACAGGCCAGCCATTGATCTAACAGAGCAGGCCTGATTTTATGAGGCCTTCCTTTTATAATTTTTCTACTTGACTGCAACAGCAGAGTGTATCTGTCTCTGCATCTTTTTCTCTGCTGAGGGAGAAGCAGGAGGCAGCAGGATTTGATGTGGAATTGTTCAGATATTGACCTACAAAAATGCACCTGACGCAGCTCTCTGAGTTCTGGGGTGTGGAGACAAGTGATGGCATCTTTGCTGGGCATTCCTGGCATGATTCAAAGCCACTCAGCCGAATTTGGGTCACCTTGGGTGCTTTTATTATAGGAGGGAAATGTGTTTGATGTTGTTGATTTTGTTTGATTTTTCTTTTTTTTTTTTTTGGACCACTCCTGCCCCTCTCTTGGCTTCTTCACCCCTCTCCAAAATGCCCAAAACTTTTCTCTATGCTTGGGTGATATTCTCTCTCATTTTTGCTTCCTTATGAGATTTATCTTGTAAAGTTTTCATTTGGGGGTTGTGAATTAGGGCTTTAAGTGTCTTTTCTGATCTCATTTCCTTTGGTTTGATCCATGGTTGGTGGAAATAAGGGCAAGACATAAATTAAATCACCTGTTTTGGGTCACTTGTGCTCCAGGGAGCCTTTAATGGAATCCCAGACTGGTTTGGGTTGGAAGTAACCTTAAAGCTCACCCTGTTCCACCCCCTGCTGTGGTCAAGGACACCTCCCATTAGACAGGTTGCTCCAAGCCCTGTCCGGCTCGGCATTTTCAGAGCTGCTTTAGTGTTTTGCCAACAGTGGAGCTGTTAACAAATGATGAGCTATCTGCCCTCCTGGCTGTTGAGGAAACTTTCACTTCTCATAACAGGGCAGAGCTCCTGGGGGGCTGCAGCTCCTCCTGAGGGGCAGCTCTGATCTCTGCTCTCTGTGAGCAGGGACAGGACCCAAGGGAATGGCTGGAGCTGTGCCAGGGGAGATGTAGGCTGGATATCAGGAAAAGGTTCTTCCCCCAGAGGGTGCTGGGCACTGCCCAGGCTCCCCAGGGAATGGGCACGGCCCCAAGGCTGCCAGAGCTCCAGGAGGGTTTGGACAATGCTCTCAGGGATGCACAGGGTGGGATTGTTGGGGTGTCTGTGCAGGGCCAGGGGTTGGACTGGGTGATCCTTGTGGGTCCCTTCCAGCTCAGGATATTCTGTGGCTCTATTCCTACAATTCCTTTGGCACATGAAGGTGACCAAAGCAGCTGCTCCCTGGACTGCTCCCTGCAGCCGGGCTCTCTCTGCGTGCTGCCATGTCACACATGATGGTGACAGCAGAGCTTTTGGGGTGGCACTGGCTCCACAGCACCTCTGTGTCCCACCTTGGTGTCCCTGAGGATGGGATATGCCATGATGGCCCTGCTCCCTTTACCCCAGCTGCATCTCCCCCCTGACTGGTTCTTTCCTTGCTGGAAGTCCCTTTGCTCTCAGGAGCATGGTGGGATTCTTAGGGTGGTCCTGTGCAGAAATAGGACAGGTCCCTTCCAACTCAAAATGTTTTGGTTCTATGATTAAAAACACTCACCAGTTCAGACAATTCCGCTGCCTGTGTTGAAGGACTGAAATCACAGGCTGAAAATAGGAACAGTTATGTAACCTTATCCCTGAGGGCTTGCTCCTGGATGGTGACAGCTGGAACTTTGTCAGGAGTGACAGCAGAGGGAAATCCCACCCCTCACCTTGATATGGTCCCTCCAGGGCACGGGGTCTGCTGTGCTCTGACCAACCCTGGTGGTGCTGTACTTCCAATGCTGGAGCATTTGTGTCCCAACACCTTCCCTTCCGTAGAGCAGGACATCAAACAGCAAAATGCAGCAAAGAGCCACCAGGGAGATGTTAGACGCTAGGCCATAGCTGACCCTCGAACCAGAACCACCTCTCCAGGCCTCTGATGGATGATCCTTTCCAGAATAAACCTGTGCACTGCGAACCCAATGCACTGAGTCACAGCTCCAGCTGAGCAGGGTTGGTGCCTCTGGTGCTGTCCTTGAACTTTCACCAGCTGGAGAGAGGGAAGGACAACCTGCCTGTCCTCCAGTCAACACTGTCTTGTTTAGGATGGATGTTTATGGGAGAAATAGCTGAGTTTTAGACTGATCAGGTTTTTCTGGAAAATTAAACTGTGTTTTCTCAGGTTCCTGCTGATGGGAGAAGTTCTGGGTATTAATCTTCCATAGAAGTTTAATATAGCTTTTTTATAAAATCTGAGTTTTTGTATCTTAAAAATGTGCTGTCTGAGCTAAATCTAAATCCTTTCCCGTATCTAAACTCCAAGACCACAGAAATCTGTATCCTAATGTTTTTAATTATATTACATGATTAAGTGAGATATCACTTTAAAAATGAGATTTTTGATTTCAAAGTCATTTACTCCTTATTTTATTTGGTTCATTAACAGGAATGATAATTACCCTCCTCTGCCGTAAACATTGGTGGGAGGCAGAGGAGCCAAGGCAGTGGAGCCAAGGCATGGGACTTTTGCCCACAATTCATTTTTTTCATGGTCCAAATTGTCCTGTCAAAATTACAACTTTCCTTTTTTACTCAACTGGTATTCCTTAATCCTGAAACTTCAAGCGTGATGGTGATGGATCTTCAAACAGCCCATTGGCATTTCAGACTTGGGATGAGTTTTGAATTTTAATTCTTTGTGGTTGAGTGGAATTGGACGAAGAAATATCTTGAACAAAATAATCAGTATGACCCAGGATTTGGTGGGCCTTGAATAGGATTTCAAACATTCATTTACTTAATGTGTAGAAATCAGAAATGGAAGGTAAAATTCTTGTGAACCCTCATGAAGTCTAATTTTAATTAAAATAATGGGATCAACTAATCTCAGCCTGGTTTGGGTGGGAAAGGACATTAAAGCTCATCCAGTTTCCACCCTCTGCCATGGGAGGGACACCTTCCACTACTCCAGGTTGCTCCAAGCCCTGTCCTACCTGGCCTTGGACACTTCCAGGCATGGGGCAGCCACAGCTTCTTGGGGCAACCTGTGTCAGGGCCTCACTGCTCTCACATGGAAGAATCTCTTCCCAATATCTCATCTAACCCTGCCCTCTGCCAGTTTTTATGGTTTTTGTGTGTCTAATGCCAACCTAAATGAGGTGTTTGTGTGTCTAATGCCAACTCTACCTTTTCAAGCTGCAAAACTGGCAGTGAATTTAGCCAGTCTTACTACTTTATATATACAAATTTGTTTTACGTGGTGGAAAATATGAATTCAGATGTGTCCCCAAAGAGGTGGAGCCCTGCCCTTGTAGGAGAGGTATGGCTTTGTGGACTCAGTCCTAAATATTGCACTGAGAACTGTAAACCAGTTTATAATTGATGTAGCACATATTGAATAGGGAACACATGGTAAAGTCTAACTCAGCATCATTTGGTGCTTTCAAGACTCCAGATGAATTTTGGCATTAGTTCTGTTACAGCTCAATTTTCCATCTCGTGATATCTCAATGGCACCAAGTTGGACAAGAGCAAGTATTCACAACATCCCTATTGACAGGCAGTGGCTGCATCTCTCTGGCTGCTTTTCCGCTGAAATTTCAGACAAAGGTGCCAAACAACCCTCTTGAAGAGCAGACTGGACCAGCCTCTGACAAATAAATAGCTAATCAGCTCTGCACACAAGTCTTTGCTGACACCAGACCTCAAAGTCAAATCCAAATTATGCCAAATGAACAGGCAGGAGAGGAGACAGCTGAAATATTTTTTCCCTCAAAATGTTTGTTTGAAGCGTGTGGCTCTGTGGTTGGCAATTTAGAGGAAGCTGAGTTAGACCTTGCTCAAAGTGTTTGGATTCAACATGAGGAAAATTTCTGACCATGAAAAAACCTGAGAAAAATTGTTAGCCTGGCATCTCATAAATGGGCAAGGCAAAGATCAACCTCCAGAGGCTGGAGGACTTCGCCAATTCAAAGGGAGTTGAAAGACTTAGCAAAAATTACCCAAATCTGAAGGAATTTGAATTTTCCAAGAGACCAGCTGGCATCCTCTTGCTAAAAGGACTGGCAGTAAATACTGCTGGCAGACAGTGATCCTGGGAAATAGCAAAAACTTATTCTCAAAGCCTTTACCTCTCTGTCCCGGTGACAGGTGACATCCAGAACATGCCAGATGCTGTATTTCCAGTTCAGTCAGACACCTAACCTTGTTCATTTTTTAGGATTAGGATCCAGGTGGGAAAATAAGGAAACAGGACAAAAAGCTTTTGACTAGGTAGAATGAGGTGCTCTGGTGAGGCACCTGGAAAGCTGTGCTCAGTTCTGGGCCCCTCCTGGAGAGAGAAACATTGGGGGAACGTGTCCAGGGGAGGGAATGGAGCTGGGAAGGATCTGAAGCACCAGGAGCAGCTAAGGGAGCTGGGGGATGTCAAGATCCATTGGTTGGTTCATTGTAAATCCTCATCAGGCTGAACAAAGGTCAGGGAGCACTTGTGCTTTTATTGTACGCTTGCCTCAACTCCAACAACCAGCCAGCTGAGTCTAGGGTATAGACTCCAAAGGTGTTGGCCAACAAGCTCTTGAATATTTACAATGCACTTCCACAGGAGTGGTGGCTACAAGCCCTTAATTTTGTGCAATTCTCTTGAATGAGTCATCAACTTCCACAACAAACTCCTCAGAGGAGCTGGTTCACAAGCCACAGTACCACTACTCAGTCTCCCAACTCCCACAACAAACTTCCATACAGAGCGTAGGATGGAATTTGAAAACCATGCTTTGCCCAGGCAAAGCAAGGGAGCAATTCCAGAGCGCCCTGAAAACTACAGACATGTCAGTGTCACTTTAGTGCCTGGTAAAGTTGTGGAGAAGGTTACTGTGAGAAGTATGGAAAATACACCTGAAGGACAATGCAGTCATTGGTCACAGTCAGAATGGCTTCATGAAAGGAAGGTCCTGCTTATCAAACCTGATGTCCTGTCATGACAAAGTGACCCACCTGGTTGACCCAGGAAAGCCAGTTGATGGAATCTTTTTGGATTTCAATAAAGCTTTCAATACTGTCTCTCCCAGGATCCTTCTGGACAAAATGTCCAGCCCACAGCTGGATAAAAACACCATGGAATGGGTGAGCAACTGGTTCAAGGGTCAGGAACAAAGGATGACAATGACTGAGGTGACATCAGACTGCTGACCTGTCACTAGCAGGGTTCTACAGGTCTCCACCCTCAGCTCTGTGCTCTTCAACACCTTCATAAATTACTTGGATGCAGGACTGAAAGGGATATTGAGCAAGTTCACAGATGATACAAATCTGGGAAGAAGCTGTTGACTCCCTTGAAGGCAGGGAGGCCCTGCAGAGAGACCTCAACAAATTAGAGGTGGGCAATCACCAAACGTATGAAGTTCAACAAGGGAAAGTGCTGGATTCTGCACCTGGGATGGGGCAAACCTGGATGTATGGACAGAATGGAGAATGAGAGGCTGGAAAGCAGTGCCTGGAAAGGGAGCCAGGGGTCTTGGTCAATGGCCAGTTGGATCTCAGCCAGGAGTGCCCTGGACCCAGGAGGGACATCCCTGTCCTGGGGGGCATCAGGCATTGATGGGTGAGCAGGGAGGGGATTGTCCCGCTCTGCTGTGGGCTGGGGTGGCCTCAACTTGAGTGCTGGCGGCAGTTTTAGCCACCACAAGATAAAAAAGACATTGAGCCATTGCAGAGCATCCAAAGGTGGGAAACAAAGATGGTAAAGAGCCTTAAGGGGAAGCCCTCAAGCCTATGAGGAGCAGCTGAGGGCTCCTGCTCTGTTCAGCTGGAGGAGACTGACTGGAGACTCATCACAGTTACAATTTCCACGTGAAGAGAAGAGGAGGGGCAAANTTATGGCTACTGCTTCACTCTAATCACAATTCTGCTGTCTCTGAGGCCTGCCTTTTGCAGCTTTCCCAAAAACTCTCTAAATTTATGGAATCCCACACTTCTCTGTGGTGACTAGGGTCAGGACCAGAGGGAATGGCTGGGTCCTGGAGTGTCAGAGGAGGTTTCGATTGCATATTAGGGAAAGGTTCTTTCCCCAGAGGGTACTGGGCACTGCCCTGGCTCTCCAGGGAATGGGCACGGCCCCAAGGCTGCCAGAGCTCCAGGAGTGTTTGGACAATGCTCTCAGGGATGCACAGGCTGGGATTGTTGGGGTGTCTGTGCAGGGCCAGGAGTTGGACTCTCCTTGTGGGTCCTTTCCACTGCAGGACATTCTGTGGTTCTGAGAAATAAAGACAGAAAAGGGGGAGAAAGAGAACAAGAGCAGAGTATCACTAGTCCTTAGATCTCACCTTGTTCCTGGAGCTGGGTTTCTGAGACAAAGTGAAAGAGAGGAAAAAGAGAACCAGGGGGCCCAATCCACTTCCTTTCATAGTTAACCCGGTGCGGACTCTTATGCAAATTAGATTTTTTGTTCTGTTTTTTTCACAAATGCACAGCCAACCCTTTGAGTCCTCCTCAAGAGGGGGGACTGAGCACAAGTCTCTGGGACTTGGCTTAGCTCCATGGGACTTCCTTTCCTGTTTGACAGTCACAATGTCTTAGACAAATCATGCCTGCGCCTGATCCTCCGCAGGGGAGGATCTAGTGAAAAAGGAGCCTCAGGGGGGACCTTCTGGCTCTGGACAACTCCCTGCCAGGAGGATGCAGCCAGGTGGGGTCAGGCTCTTGCTCCCAGGGAACAGGGACAGGACAAAAGGAAACGGCCTCCAGCTGTGCCAGGGGAGGTTTAGTTTGGATATTGGGAAAAATTTCTTCACGGAAAGGGTGGTCAGACCCTGGCTCAGGCTGCCCAGGGCACAGGTAGAGTCACCATCCCTGGAGGTGTTCAGGGGATATAGTTTAGAGGTGGCTTTGGCAGTGCTGGGTTAACAATTGGTCTTAATGATCTTAGAGGGCTTCTCCAACCCAAATGATTCCATGATTCAGTGATTCTGGGTTGTGACTCGGATTACAGGTGTTGTAGAGAAATGGAAAGAAGTTCACAAACATGAGTTTGGGCATAAGCAAATCCCACTGACGAGTTGCTGGCCAAGAAGTACCCACAAGGGCTTGTAAAGACTCCCTCCTGGGCTGAAATGGTGGGGTGTTTCTCCAGGTAACCTCCTGATGCAGCCCAAGGGTTGGATCAGTGCAGGATCATCTCAGAGTGGTGACATGGAGAGACTGTGACCGATCATGGTGCCTTTGCCTGGTGTCACATGCCGGACACTGTTCTCAAGTGTTGCCATGACACCTCTCTCTGTGTAAGCACACCACTGGTTTTATGGCAGGTTCTAAACTCAGTCTTAGTTTATAAAGGAATAGTAATTTTAAGGTGTATCAGGAACCACAAAGATCAGAAGATGGTCTAAACCTCTGTGTCTTGAACTTCAAGATGTGCCAGTGGAGGTTCAAGTTGGACATGAGGAGCAATTTCTTCATGGAAAAGGTGGTCAGGCATTAGAAGGGGCTGCCCAGGGACGTTTGGAGTCTCCATCCCTGGACATGTCCAAGGAATACCTGGAGTGGCACTCAGTGCTCTGGTCTGGCTGATAAGGTTGGAGTCAATGGTCCTGGGGAGCTTTTCCAACCTGAATGATTCCAGGATTCTGTGGATGACTTTATAACCCAACTCTGCCTGGATCATGGCGTACATAAAATAGGAGAAGGATGATTGGGTTGGGTATAAAGTACCCTAGTGAGGAGGAAGACCTTGGAGAGAAATCAGTGGGTGACTCTGCTCTCCTCCTTCCCAGCTGGGGATGCCTTCTTGGTAACATTTTGCATACAATTATTATTACCAATGTTAGCACATCATTGTTAGTATGGTTGTTGTTGTTGTTCATCATCATCATCATTTGTCATTGTCGTCATCATCATCATCATCATTCTATTGGTGCTGGTGCATTTATCAATGGCAATTCCAAACCTGTATTTCTGTTGTTTCAATAATTCCTATTGTTTGTGAATCTGTGATTATGAAAGTCCTCATTGAACAGAACCAGACTTATGGTGCCCAATTGGTCATGATCAGAAATTCAACCCAGCTGTTCCCAGCCCCTCTGAGGACCAGTTGGGACACAGGGGGATTATTTTCTGTCAAATTCCTATAAATCTCCACATGACACCAATATTTGTCGTGAGCAAACACTTGATGTTGGAAAAATTAAATTAGTTTATTGCAAATTAAAATATGTTTGGATGTTGAGAAATGAAGACAAGACTTTAACCACTTTTTTCCCCAAGCTCAGCTTCACATCCCCAAATCCTCTCTTTCCCCCCAGCCTGGGCAGTGCAGCGGAGATGGGGAATGGGAGATGTGGTCAGTGCATAAAAACTCCCCTCTGCTGCTCATTCTTCCTTGCATTTCTCCTGCTCCAAGTGTGGGTACTTCATGGGATGGATGTGGTTTCTTCAGGACACACCAACCTTCTCCTGTATTACCCCAACACTCCGTTGTCACCACAATCTGGATGTTCACAAATCCAGAGAGTTTTGACTCATTCTCTTGCTTGGGGTGGAGGGGGGAAATGGGGGATCCATTGGTGGTGGAGTCATCGTCCTTGGACATTTTCAAGGAGTGACTGCATGTGGAACTTAGTGGTCTTGTCCAGCTGGTGACTGGTCACAGGTTGGACTTGATGGTCTTGGAAGTCTTTTTCAACCTTAGTGATTCTGGGATTCTGTGATCCTGGTCATGGAGCAAGAGAGAGGACAAAATAGGGTCTTTCAGTCTGTTCCCAAGGAGCAACATGAAAATCAGTGACAAGAATCTCTCAAGCAGTTTTGTAACATCTCAGAATCTCAGAACCCCAGACTGGTTTGGTTTGGGAGGGACTTTAAAGCTCATCCTGTCCCACCCCCTGCCATAGGCAGGGACACCTTCCACTATCCAAGGGGGCTCCAAGCCCATCCATCCTGGCCTATCTTTGTGGATAACATGACATGGAGCATCATGTTTGGCCACACTGGTGACTGCCAGTGTGTTGGCTCTGGGCTGGGGAAGCAGCTGAAGCTCTGGGAAGGTGGGGTTTGGGCTGACATGGTCCTGCTTTACCATCCGAGCCATATGGGCTCATCCCTACCAAAGGAGGAGAATGAGCCTGGTGACACAGATGGAGGGACTCAGCTTCCAAAGCTTTTCCTCCACATGTGGAGAACAGCTAAATGTGTCCTCAGCATTTTGTGTCACTTTGGCAATTCATGGTTGGTGAAAGCAAAATTTTAACAGGTGATTTTGAAACTCTTCCTTTCCATGGAATAGAGAGTCTGACACTGTGAATCATGGAATTGTTGAAGTTGAAAAAGCCCTCCAGGATCATCAAGTCCAACCTGTGACCAATCCCCACCTTGTCAACCTGATAAGTATAATATAATATAATATAATATAA
>VXAX01003410.1:45301-58434 GCA_013399835.1 Leptocoma aspasia
CATCTATATAATACAAAAATATATTTACTTCATGTAATCTATAATACAGATTATATAAAATGTAAGAGGATAATAATGATATATTTTTATTATATTTGATTATAAAATTAATTATTTATGACTTTTTAAACACAATTACGTATAATTATACAATTATATCATTCTAATATTAGATGATCTATTCTATTTTGTTATTAATTTTATATATTACATAATGTATATTGCATATATAGCTCACTGATCGCATAAAAGGCTTCTCACGTATGTGTTCACCCCGCTCTGACAGACACCTGTCCTTGCATACATTACAGCACACATTTGCATATGCACATTTCCGCTGAAACGCCCGNCTCCATTCCTTTATTATCCCTTCCTTTCCCATCTCTTTCTTATCCCTTTTTATCCCATTCTTCTCCTTTCCCATTCCATTCCAGGCGGAGCGGCCTGGGGGCAGTTCCAGCTTCGCCGCACGTGCGGTGCCGTCTCCGGCTCGACGCCAGTTGTGTTTTGGTTGTGTTTTGGTTGTGTTTTGCTGTTGGAGACTCTTGATATTGTCACTGCGGCCACATCGCGACGAGGGTGGGGTGTGCTAGAGGTAGCCGGGGAAGGGGGATTGGGGATGTGAGACGAATTGGACTTTTCAGTGCCACAGAATTATTTTCGTTGGAAAAGCTCTTAAAGATCAATGAATCTAGCCATTCCCCCAGCACTGCCACATTCACCACTAACCCATATCCCCAAGTGCCACATCCACTCATGTCTTTTAACACTTGTACGGATGGTCACTCTACCTCTGTCTTGAGAAGCCTCTGCCAGTGCTTGGCCACCCTTTCCACGAAAAAATTTTCCCCAATATCCAACCTGAACGTGCCCTGGCATAGCTTGAGGGCATTCCCTCTCCTCCTGTCCCTTGCTCCCTGGGAGCAGAGCCCACCTCCCCCCTCAAGTTGGCCCCTCCTGTCAGGGAGTTGTGCAGGGCCAGAAGGTTCCCCCGAGCCTCCTTTTCTCCAGGCTGAGCCCCCTCAGCTCTTTCAGCCACTCCCGGGGCTCCAGCCCCTTCCCCTGCCCTGTTCTCTTCCCTGNGCTGCCGGCCCGGCCCCGCCCATACCCGCCCGCACCGGAAGCGTCAGCCCCGCGGCGCCGCTCGCGGCCGCCGGGAGGCGCCACTTCCCGGAAGCGGCATCCCGGAAACGGCGGTGGCAGGGGCGAGGCGAGCGGAAGTGACGCGCATGCGGAGCGGCGGCGGGGCCGCCCCGCCATGTCGCGGAGCCCTGAGCAGCGGCCGCAGTTGTGAGTACGGGCGGGCCCGGGGGTCCGGCTCGCAGGGACGCCCCGCCAGGTACGGTCCCGCNTCAATGAATCTAGCCATTCCCCCAGCACTGCCACATTCACCACTAACCCATATCCCCAAGTGCCACATCCACTCATGTCTTTTAACACTTGTACGGATGGTCACTCTACCTCTGTCTTGAGAAGCCTCTGCCAGTGCTTGGCCACCCTTTCCACGAAAAAATTTTCCCCAATATCCAACCTGAACGTGCCCTGGCATAGCTTGAGGGCATTCCCTCTCCTCCTGTCCCTTGCTCCCTGGGAGCAGAGCCCACCTCCCCCCTCAAGTTGGCCCCTCCTGTCAGGGAGTTGTGCAGGGCCAGAAGGTTCCCCCGAGCCTCCTTTTCTCCAGGCTGAGCCCCCTCAGCTCTTTCAGCCACTCCCGGGGCTCCAGCCCCTTCCCCTGCCCTGTTCTCTTCCCTGGACTCTCTGGGTCAGTTTCACTGATCAGGTCCCTCATTACCATCAAACCACGTAGAGATGTCTGCTGAGATATCCTGGCTGGAATCGTGCTGAGGGAATTCTCTGGGCTGCCCAGCTCTCTGTGGTTCCATTCCTGCTTTATGCTGGGGAGCTCAGCACGCCCAGTGGTTCCAGCCATGGTTCGGCTCCTGATGCCTTTCCTTGTTTCTCAGGAATTCTCAGGGCGCTTTGTGTGTTCAGGGATGAGTTCTGGGTGATTTCAGAATCCCGGGGCTGCCGTGGGATCCACGTTGTTTGTTTTTGATGGTCACAGATTCTACCAGAGGTTTTGTGGCTGGAGGAGGATTTGGTCATGGATCAGTAGAGCTGTGGTTGATAGCAGAGTACAGGGAGTGTTTCCTGGCAGTTTGCACATCCAAAATTTTCTCTACTCCAGGGAATATTACACACCGGATGAAAAGAGTTCCCAGAAATAACTTCTGTCAAACAGAAAGCTTCTGGTTTAGGATAAAACCTCAGGTCATTAGAGATGGCTTGAACTGAAATTCTGGTCAGGATTTCTCCAAATTCAACATCAATTTCTTGATTTCCTTTAGATGATGATAATGATAATAAATTATTATTGTATGTTATCTAGATTATATGTCACTATATATTTATTGTTATCATTATTCTTATTATTTTGTTACAGTTTTCAGATAATCTATGGAATTAACACAGCTGTATAAAATAAATATGTATCAACTACAATTAATTAATTTTACTTTGTCCCTGGGTGCATGTTTCCAATTGACAATAAATTGTTACTTTGCCACTTCCTGGATCCAACTGAAACCATTTAAATTAATTCTTTTGGTTCTCTTGAGTGGCCCATAGTCCCTGGTTATTTATTCACATTTGTAGGTGAAAGTTGTGCAAAAGGAACAGTTGGAAGTGAAGGCAGATGGAAAAGTAGCTCATTGTTCCTTCTGACGACTTTGCAGGAAAATTGAGCCAGTCTGTCTCTTTGGTCTCCACGGATGCATTTTTTAATGGCACAGTCAGGATTTCTGTGGGAATCATGTACTGGTGTTTGCACTGGATTTGGTAAATGAATTTATTTGGCAGAAATAAATACTCCTATTTCCTGAAAATATTCCAAGGGTTTTTTTTGTTAATGCAAGCATAGAGGACAGAAGGTGAATGTTTGAATATTCAGTATTTTGTGTTTTGTGCTGCTTACTGAGAGTAATGAACAGTGAGAGAATTTTAGACAGTAAAACTGGTGTGTCTGGTCAAGAAAACAGGAATTCTGGTGAACTGAAGGAAATATAGATTATTCCTTTTTTTTTTCTGTCTTGAAATAAATAAGTAAAGAAATAAATCTCCCAGTTTCTTTCTGTTCTCTCTGCTTTCCTGCCTTCCTTAATGCCACAACCATAAGGAGGTGTTGGTGTTGCCACACACAGACTATTCACCAAAAGAAATCTCCTTTTTGGATCAAAAAAAAAGTGATCTGGTTGACAGATTCCTCTGTGAATGTCACAGAATTTTATTTGATTGTTTTTATTGAATTTGGTCATTTCTCTGGTGATGTTAAATAAGAGTTCTACTAGTCCCCCTTTTTTTTTTTTTTGGTCTTCCATGAGCTTATTTCACTCAGGGTTTCTTCATGGATCTGCCTTAGGCCTTTCTAAAGTATCATAACAACACAATTATTTCTGAGTGTTCATATATGAGACTTGAAGAGGTTTATTCTTACAGGGTTGGAAATATAGGAGGATGAAGAGGAGAAAGAAAACTCTACTTCAGTAACTATGGGAGAAATCCCCAAGGACAACCTGACATGATTCAGATTTCATATATACTTTTTTTTTTTTTTTGGTTAGTAAACAAATTAACCTGTTTTTTAGCCAAATTAATCTGACACCCTTAAAAGGGGATATTGAGGAAGTTTTCTTCATTCTGCTTAAGACACTCTTAAAGATTCATTAATTCAAGGAAGCAGTGACCTTGAAGACTGGAGCAAACAACTTCTAACTCTCCTCTTCATCACTCAAAAATGTATGGTGACAGTGCTTTGTTTTATTCTAGTAACACAAATCCTCATGGTTATTTCTTTGTGTCATCTGGGAAAAGCTTTATGATGTGAAATTGTTGCAATGAAGCCTTTTCAACTTAGAGAGCTAAAAACACTTGCAGTGATTCTTTCTCTCCTCTGTTGTTTGAGTAAATCTGTGTGAATTCCACTTCTCGGTATCTTGTTGGACTTTTCCTTTTCTCTTGCCTATCCTTTAGCTTTTAATCATTCTCCAAACATGTAAATACCTGATATTTGTTTCAACTTAAAGAATGTTGTTTCCCAGACAATTATGATTTTGGGGCGTCCTGCTCTTTCTTACGGAGATAAAAAGGTACAGTTGCCTTCTGTAATCATTAAAAGCAGAATGATCTGAAATTCAGGCAAATGAGATTTTTTCATGGTGCTTTTTTCCCCCATCTACTTTTAAAGTTCGTGTTAGTAGCACAGTCAAAACCAGTTTTTAAGTCCGTCAAGTTGGAGGTGAATGGTGATTCCAGGTGGAATGAGGAGGCGAGCACTGGGAACTGCCAGAGGAAAATATTGATGCAAATATATCTTCAGCTCATCTCTCCCTGTTCTTCTTGCTTCCTCTCCCTCTTATCTGCTCCCCCTCCTCCTCCCCAAAAGTTAGAAGTGTCCCCTTGCTTTGACAGGTGGAGGAACAAGCCTCTTTGGAGGTTTCTTCTGCCCCTTGGTGCCAGTTTGCAGCCCTAGTTAGTTGGGGGTGCAGGTAAGTGCCTATTTCTCTGCTCAGCAGTTCCATGTTTGTGGGACTTGCTGAAAAATTCCTTCTGAATTTGCCTTTACTTCTTATATATAGAAGCAAAGTTGAGGCTGTAGATCATGAACTTATGAAAGAAGTATTGAGGAATTCAAAGCACAGAACAGGCAAAGGAGCTGCTGCTGTTCCTCATTTGCATTGTCAGTAGTGCTAGAAGGTTTAAAGTGCTCCAAAAGTCTTTTCTCTCTGCTTAAATTATGTTCAAACACACAAATATTTCTACTTCTTCTTTGTGTAGGCAAAACTATTTTCTGTCAGATTGTTTCCTGTCAGTGCTAGTCCATCTCAACTCTCGTTTCTGATTCCAAAGCATCCAATTCCATTTTGCTCCTAAGCCCTTTAGTGACAGCTTCCATTAGCAACCATGTGATATATTGCCCATATTTTAATTTTCAGTACCTTAAAAGCAAAAGTACTGCAGAATTTCCTGTGCACTGCACTGATACCTCATGTAAAAATCTCCATTTTCACACATTGTGACCAGAAGTGAGGCATTGTACCAAAATACTAGGTGTGGGAGTGAATTCTAAGGTCACAGCAAGGAAAGCTCTGTGTCCCTGATGCCTTTGTGTGTTGGGCAGACAGTAGTGGGGTGTTTGTGTCAGTCCCCAGAGGAATGGGACCCCCAGCAGCAACTGCCCAACTTTGGGAGTCAAGAGCATTCTTGTGATTTCCCACTTGATGGGAAAACTCAAAAGCTGGCTGACTCCTGAGCAGACATAATGGTGGGATGTAGGACTGAGCTCTCCCAGGCACTGCTCCAAGCTGAGTCAGAAACCCAAAAAGACAAAAAAAATGCTGGTTTGAAAACGACCTGACAGAAAACAGAACACAGCTCTGATGTCATCTGGATGGAACTGGGAACTACTCCCATGTCCGTCTTCCCAAGGCATTTATTGATGTAGGAGATTGATGGGATGGAGCTGGTGCTCTTGGTGACTCCACGTGGAGTTGGCAGCTCTGCATTTTAATCGCTCTGGATCTGCTGTCAGGAAACAACTTCCAGTGATTTGGTCTCTTCATTCCAGTGAGGGCAGCTCTGTTTGCCCACACGTGTCTCTGCAGTGCTTTGTGCAGTAGATTGTTCTGCTCAGAGTCCGGGAGCTCTTTGCAGAAGAGTCTGCTTTGGGCAAACTCCCTTGGAGTGGGAAAGGTTCTTTGTCTTGCCAGGGACTCAAAAAATCTTGGCATTTGGAGCAGTCACAGCTAGCTTGTGTTTTGACAAGATCTGAGTCTTGTTGTTGTGAGTTGTTACCTTCACTTGCAAGAAATCTCTGTTTTCTCTCTGAGATGTCCCTGGTGCTGTTTCCATGTGTTCCTCCTTGGTTTTGAGGCCTTTTTCTTTTCCAGACTTAGACTTCTGTTGTCAAAAATGTTTATAACCCAGTAGTATTTGAGGGTTTTCCATCTCTTCGAGGAGAAACCACCTCTGTGGTCTGTATCTGCCTCAAGAATGGCCAGGCAGGTGCGATGGAGGCACAAGAGCCACCTGTTCCACAAGATAAACCTATCCTGCTTCCAAATTCCTTTGTTGTGTCTGAAGTAATTTCTGCTTCTATCTTGCCGTGCAGCTACTCTGCCTGTATTTTCCTGAAGTGTTCCTGAAATTCATAGTTCATAGCACTCAGGAAGGATATAAATAGTAACAGGGAGGTGAGAAAGGGAAAACTAAGGCTTATCTGGGAAATCAGGAGGTAGTGGTTTCATTTTCATAATGAAAGGCCCCATGAGGGGAAGAAGAGGTAATTTGAGGTGTTTCCTGGGGTCTTTTAACTTATTTTTAATCTGAAAAAGATGCCATTTCTTGCTACTCTGGGGTGTAGAAATTGGACACTATTTTCAGACAGTCTGAAGTGGTCTGAAATGGAAACCCAGGTAGGTCGGTAGGAAGCTCCTGAAGATTAGCTCAGGCATTTTCCAGGAGTTAATCTGCTTCAGCCCTGAGTGTAGAGTTCACTGATGTTCATGAATTAAAGTACCTGTGCTTATTCACTTACACTGCCTTTCATTTTTCTCTCTTTTCCCTTTTCTTTGTTAAGCATTGCAGGCTGTATGTACCGAGTCGTTCAGACAACGGGACCAGATGGAAAAAACCTTCTGAAATTGCTTCCCATTTCTAAAACTTCTGGAAGCTTTGTGCCAATAGTTCAGTCTCCAGCCATGCCAAATAATTCTAATGCAAATGTTTCTAGCCCAGTCCATCTTACTTTTAAGACACAGCTTGGCAATACTGCTGCACCGTCATCTGTTAAGATACCTATTTTTCAGCCTCCTAATCCTGGAAAGATTATTCTTACGAGGACATTAGACAAGCAGGAAAGTGCTAGGGCAGGTTCTGAAAAGGAAAGCTTGATTCCAAGTGCAGCTGGCAATGCCCAGAGTAGCTGTGTGCCCATGGATGGTGTGTCCTTGCAGAACATGGCCATCACGAGTTCCTCTCACCAGAGCAACACAACATACATGGTGGTGAACACCAAACCCCTCCCAGTGACTGTAAAGTCTCCAGTGCTGCCCTCCGGACACCACCTCCAGATTCCAGCTGATGCAGAAGTGAAATCTGTCCCAGCATCTCTTTTGCCACCTGCAATACAGCAAAAAATCCTGGCAGCTGCAGCCACCAATGTGTCTGGAGGGGCCGACAGTACAAAAGCACCAACAGTGATTTATGTGTCACCCGTGAACACGGTGAAAACCTCCCAAGTCCAGCCCAAGCGCTTGCAGAACTTTTGCCCCAAACCTGCCACAGAAGTTTCAAAGACACTGATAGTGACAGCTGCCCAGAAGGGATCTGGTTCTTCTCCCGAGCCAGTCACATCCGAGGGGCAGCAGTGCCAGCAAACTCCCATGAAATGGATCGTGCAAGAAACTGTCCCACTCTCAGCAGCTTGTCTTATCCCTGTAAAGTCTTCAAATAACGTGGCTTCCAAGATCCTGAAAACTTTGTCAGACACGAAGAATGTAGAAGTTAACCCTGCAAATATTTTGCCGCTCTGTTCTAATGGTCTTGGGGGAAGCCAAACCAAAATCACACCTTTAAAAGACAATGCTCTGGTCATGTACAATGGGAAAGTCTATTTATTGACCAAAAGAGGCTCTGATGTTCTGTCACCCCAGGCTGACAAACAAACATCTTCCTCTTCTGGTGCTTTACTTAAAAAGGAGACACCCAAGCAAATTGATTCTACTGAAGTCAATAAAATAACCAGTAAAGTGGTGAATCTGGTGTTGTCAAAAAGCAAAGGAGTGGTGCTGTCTCAGAAAGACCCAAAACC
Organism: Leptocoma aspasia; assembly: GCA_013399835.1. Taxonomy (NCBI): domain Eukaryota; kingdom Metazoa; phylum Chordata; class Aves; order Passeriformes; family Nectariniidae; genus Leptocoma; species Leptocoma aspasia. The sequence continues at coordinate 53,169 of VXAX01003410.1, forward strand.
ATGTACAGTCTCTAAAAATTCATCACCAATTGGCTTAAGAAATGACTTAAAATTCAGACCTGCAGCTCTGCTGACACCAACTACTAATCAGCAGGATCCCACTGTAATGCAGAGACAGAGATTGCCCTTCACCAAGAGCGTTTCTTGCAGTGGAGTGATCTCAGTTCCAGTAGCAGGGATGCAGGAAAGTGTGTGGCAAAAGGGCAAAGACATGAGTCATTCCCCAAGAGCAGCAGGGGCTGTGTTACCTCAGGCTGAGCAGGAATTTGCTGTGAGTGAAGACTGGCCAAAGGTAATAAATCATGAACATGCCACCTCAGTGTCTGGTCAGTGGTTCTGTGGTCCTGGTTTGAAGTGGATAAAATGGCTCTTGATGAGTTCACACATTTTTTCCAGGTATCCTGGAAATGCTGCTCTAAGGTTGGAAAAATCGCCTTTTTCCCAATAATTTTGCACTGTGCAAGTGAGAAATGCATAGTAAAAGCGCAGAGGAAAGGTGGCTTTTGATTTCCTCCCAAGATAAGTGGTCAGCAATAACTAAGCTCCAGGGAGGCTGTTCATGGTTTGAGCTCTTAGATGTTGATGCCACATGCTCACAGCACAACTATAGAGCTGTAGGGATAGAGATGTAGGGTAGAGAAGGACAAGTTTGTGGCTTCACAAGAGGAAAATAAGTTGGAAGAGCAGAGTTTGTCTTCCAGAGACAGCTCTGGTGTGGCACTGTCAGCTCCAGGCTCCACTCGCTCTGGCAGCCACGGCAGGAGCTGTGTTTCCTTCCTCCCCTGTCCTGGTGGGGAGGGTCCACCTCCTTCACTCCTAGGTCCACACCAGGCAGAAGGAACTCTTGAGATCCTTAATGGCTGCATTGACATGTTCTTTTAAGGCCATAATGTTGAAAATACGTTAAAAGTTGTAAGCCTCCACTCCCCAAACTTCCCACACAGGATTTGGGGTCATGTTTTTAGTAGCTCCAGAGGCCAGGATGAATTTGTCTCCAAAGAAAAAAATCTGAAATTCATTTGTGTTGTCCAGGAAGAACAGAAATGTCAGCTGAGTGTATTTTTTCAAATTTTAGACATTTAATTGTTGCAACAGACTGTAAGACCTAGTTTTTTGATTGATTGTCATGTGAAAAATGGTTGAAATACCATTTATTTTCTTCAGTGCTGTGTGATGCTGAGTGTCAGCATTTGCATTTGCTTTAACTTTGGTGAGAAATAGCTCAGCAAATTTGGTGTTTTTGTCCCTAAATTTGCAAACCCCTGGATTGCAGAGTTAAAGACACTACCTGCTCTTCCCTCCTCTTTCTTTGGTACTTTGAAGGGGTAGAACAAGTGATTCTCATGTTGCTTCCTTTATTTCTGTGGTTGCTGGTTGTCCTGGACATTTTCTGGATGTTCCACAATGTACTTGGGGTGTTAAATAATGGGTGTTAAACCTAATTTGCATGTAATTTATCAAAATTGTCTTATCTGTGTCAAATGTTACCTGTGTTAAATGTAGCTCTTGAAGAATGGCAGACAAAATAAATGTTCACCTGTCTTTCTAGTACCTATTTTTTGTATATTAATATATTTTATCTATCTATAGATACATATAGAGAGAGAGAGTGAGAGAGTGATTGATGGCTCTCTCACTGTTTCTGTATTTCAGATCCAATGTGAAAAGATGGATTCACCAGGAAAGGTTATTCAAATCAAACACCAAGAGCACCCACACTGGAGACTATACTTGGAATTAAGGAAAAAATTTGGTCTCTTTAAGGAGGAGAGAGTTTACCTTACGAGAATACCATTGAGGGCCTTCTGTGAGAAGCCAGAAGAAAGGGTTTGTTCCAGTGACAACTTGGAAAGGAAAAATGATTTTTGCAGTTCATCCTCATTGGATGTGGAAATGAGTCATCATCAGGAATGTGTTAAAGAGGAAAAGGTACCTGGGATTTTTCAGTGCTAAACACACTCAGAAAGCAGTGTATGTTTAGTCAGTACAGAGCTGGGGGTGTTTGGAGCCTCCCACCTCTGGATTCACTAGGAGAGTCAGGAGTTGTTGGGATCTTTGTGAAAATCATTCCTAGAGCTTGTTTGAGATTTCTGTGTGACTCGAGCACCCTCTAGAAATTTTTATCCTCATTTTTGGATTCTGCTGGAGGAAACTTGAACAACAAATGCTTTTGAGAAGACTGTCTCTACTACTATGGTGATGGTCCTTGTTGGAATAGGGACCAGACCTCCGGATCCTGATTTATATTTAAGCCTCTGCAGATGGTTATGTTTGTCTAGAAGTGCAGTGGGTACAGGCAGAGGAATGGGTTTACTTGAAATTAAAAGAAATTTACTGGTGGATCTGTCCAATCTTTAGAATTACAAATGTTGCTACAAACTTTGTCATCGGTTGGGTACTCCTGGAAGGAAGAACTTCCATGTTAATGCATGGTTTTTATCCATCCAAGTACTTCTGTTCAGCTACATTTTCTTCTGTGTGATTCTACTCAACTCAGTCAAAGACTTTCTCAGGTTTTATTAATTTTGTGCTAATAATTGAGCAGATCCGTGGCTGCTCTTAACATTAACATCAGCATTAACCCATTCCTTAGAAGTGTCCAAGGCCAGGTTGGGTGGAGCTTGGAGCAACCTGGTCCATGCACCATGGAAGGTGTCCTTGCCCATGGCAGAGGGTGGAATGGAATGGGATTTAAGGTCTCTTCCAACTCAAACCGGGATGTGATTCCATGATTCAAATAAATAAAACATCTCTGAGGAATTTAGTCTGATAATGGACATTACTCAGATTGAGGTTTTGGAAATGTAGACATGAAGAATTCTACACTGAATTTTCCCATCAAATCAGAAAGTTTTTCTCTTGCAGTAGTGTTAATTTAAGCAGCCACAGGAGATTATGGACGTGCCCAGGAGAGGCAGACATGCAGTGTTGACTAAGGAAGGAATTCAGTGTCTGGAATTGTTAACTGGGAATCTTTGCTAGAAAAACATCAAACGCAGAAATATGTTTGTTCCTTTGCTGAAAGAAACTTCTTCCAAGCAGTAATTTTAAAAAGCTTGGAACAAATAACCTGTAATTTGTGCTTAGATAACTTAGTGTTATAATGTAGCTGATGCTGAGTTTAACAGAAGTGAATTTTGTCTGTTTCTAACTGTGCAGATAATTGTGGATCTGGAAGAGGATTTGCTTAGGAAAAGGAAAATAAAATCCTCGCCTTTGTCGGACAGTGGCAAGAGGAGGAGAACTTCAATCAAATCAGCCACAAGTCCTAGTTTAGAAATCACCAGCTCAAGTTCCAGTGCACTTAACAGGAGTGTTTCACCTCCACCAGCCTCACCACAGCCAACTGTTCCCACTGGCTCCGTTGGAGTGTCCCAAGGGAGGGACTCAGAGCAGGACGTGTTCCCCCAGTACAGTGACACTACCCGCCCAGGGATTTCAGTTTTAATGACTTCTGAAGAGGATACTTTTGTTCTGGAAGGTTCTTTCCGAGATGATGCTTTCCCTGTGGCTCCCCCAGACCTGGATGAGACAATACGGGATGAAAAAATCAAGCGACTGAAGCAGCTCCTGCGGGAGCGGGAGGCGGCGCTGGAGGAAATGCGCCGGGAAATGCAGCAGAGCTGAGACGCCTGCCCTGGGGATCCCTACCTCATGCATCACCTCTTCAGTGACTTCAAGAGAATATTGCTTAAATGAATATTTCTGGTAGATGGAAGAACTAGATGAAGTTTGTATGAATTTAGAGAACTGTAGGTTTTTGTTAAATTCCAGAAATAAGAGACTTGGACCATCCAATTCTACTTCTGGTAATGATCCAAGGGCACAGACAAAGGGCATTTTTACCAGCATATTCCCCATATTTTGAATTGAGGGGGTTCTGTATTAGTCTTAGCAAATAAACTTTCCCCTTCCGAAGTCCATGGCCTGGCTCTTGGAACCCCAGTGCAAATTGCAGACCCTAGTTGTAGATACTTTTTTGTTTGTTCTTCTCACATGCATGAGAACTTTGATGAATTCCTGAGAACTGTCAATTTTCAGAAGAGGTCAACAGTCAGTGGTTAATAAATGCTACTTAAAGAATCTGGGAATTAGACTATAGACAGTAACAATGCAGATATTTATACAAAACTTCTTGCAGATGTGAAGACAGAGGCAGGAGGAGCCCTGTGACAGTTGTTTGGATTCATGGCTCTCTCTGTCATTATTGTGAGCCTTTATAAGGCCATAGCCAGCTGTGCAATGTGGAAATTTGGTTGTGGGGTTGTTCTGGAAGGGTGAGATGTATTTTTTTTTAACAGAATTCTGTTAATAATAATTTCTTGAAGCTAAAAGCCTTCTTTATCCCTGGGTGGTATCTTTAACAATCCTCAATGAGTGTCTTTTAATTTGTTGTTGTTTGAACATGTCTCTTGCCACATTCAATTATGGTACCTTAGTTTGCTTTGTAGGAGGGGGTGTGCTCTCAGACTGTCTTTACATCCTAATTTTTATAGAACTTTTTGTATATTTTGCCACCATGCTCTGTTGTATGTGTAGGGACACCTCTCCTTGTGCTCTGTTGTCCATGTCTTTGATCCTTGCAGGTTCCTTCTGCAGTTTTTCAGTTCCCCTTCTACCACTTAATAACTTTTTTGCCAGCAGAGTTTGTCATTGTTTGTTCTTGTCTATTTATATTTATGTTAAACATCACCAATCCCAGCAGAGCTCCGCTGTGGATTTGTGTTCATGGGAGGCTGTGTTTTACTGTCCTTACTTCTGTTTTTATTCTTATTTTGCTTAATTTTAATCTAATTTTCATCTGCAAGGTTTTCATTTATTATCCATGGATGCCCAGTTTATCTATAGGGTTTTGGTGGAGGATGGGTGTTTCTTGGAGAGCTTAGTCCCGTATTCCTTATTTATTTAAGTTTTGACAGTGGGAAAAAATTCCAGTGGATTGGAGAGGCAGGAGAGGATTTTACAATGGAAGAAAAAGGAAGTTCTAGCTCTGAAGAATCACAGAATCAGAGAAGGGTTTGGGGTGTAAGGGATCTTAAAGCTCATCTCATTCTACCCCCTGCCATGGGCAGGAACACCTTCCACTATCCCAGGTTGCTCCAAGCCCCGTCCAGCCTGGTCTGTGACACTTCCAGGAACGGGGAGAGCTGTAGCTAGACCAAGGTGATGGACCAGATGCACAGTGGTGGGTGAGGAGGGAAGATGAATAATGGAAATAAACTCTGCAGTGATTGAGATTACTTGGTATCGCCGGCCGGGGGCTGTG
>VXAX01003411.1:0-36519 GCA_013399835.1 Leptocoma aspasia
TGCACAGAGAATGTCTGCATAGATGCGCCCGGGGAATGCCTGCATAGGTGAGCACAGGGAATATCTGCGCAGGTGAGCACGAGGAATGCGTAGTTGAGCATAGAAGATACATAGGTGAGCACAGGGAATGTCTGCATAGGTGAATATCTGCATAGGTGAGCACAGGGAATGCACAGGTGAGCACAGCCCCAGCTGGGTCCTCACTCTGTCAGTGGGCCTCTTTCAGCCCCTCTCTGGACGGTGTGGGGCCCACCTGCATGCTCTGCAAGGATGGCAGCTGGTATGGTCTCTGCAGCCTGCCAAGATATCTCTTCCCTGAAAACAAAGCTTAAAAATTATCATAGAAGCATAGAACAGTTTGAGTTGAAAACTGTCTAGTTCCACCCCTTGCCATGGGCAGGGGCACCTTCCACTATCCCAGGTTGCTCCAAGCCCCATCCAACCTGGCCTTGGACACTTCCAGGGATGGAGCAGCCACAGCTTCTCTGGGCAAATCATGCCAGGGCCTCAGCACCCTCACAGAAAGGAGTCTTTCTGACTGATTTCAGATGCCTGGCTCAGCCAGGAAGGGCTCAGCTCCAAAGAGGGGGTGGCCTTTGCACCCGTGGCTATTTGCACCGTTGGGGCCTCTTAGGCCGACGTGTCCTGCCAGCCCCTCGGTCTCTCAGCTCTCTTCCATAGCACATCTCCAGACCTTTCCAAAGCCCCCAGCCCCTCCCTCAGGGGACAGAACCCCAGGCAGGACAGGCTGTGACCTCCCTTTCTTTGGCCAGAATGTAACTGCAACCAGATCGGCTCCATGCACGACCGCTGCAACGAGACCGGCTACTGTGAGTGCAGGGAAGGTGCCACGGGGCCCAAGTGTGACGACTGCCTGCCCAACTACTACTGGAGACAGGGCTGCTTCCGTGAGTACCTGCAGCGCCACAGGAGCTGTGAGATGGCTCCATGTGAGGTTTTTTCTTTCTTGGTTGTTGTTTGGACCCCACACAGTTGGGAACTTACCCCCTGGGCCCTTGAAGGAGGTTCTCTCTCGTGAGTTCTTTGCTAGGGATGAAAGACGAGCAGGACTCACTGTTTCTTGGTCTTTGGGTTGTTGTTTATTTTTTTCTTATTTTAAGTTCAGTACGTTGTCTACACACTAGACTGAGCGTATGAGAAACGAGGCATAAAATGGACAAAATGGCCTCGATACCTAAAACTAAGGTCTTTTTAAAGCTAATCAGCCCAATTACTTTCTAACACGTATTTTGTTTTTACTTTACTACTAATAACTTCTACTAATCTACACACGTAACACCTATGCAACTGCTTTCACTAACTAATGACTTCTTGTTACCAGTACTACAGAAAATGGAGTGGAAGAAGAACAAGAAAGGGATGAGACAATACCCAAAATCTTCCATTTTGTCTTCCATTCACTCTCATACTAAAATCCTAAAACTCTAAATCTTTCACCCTGTGAAAGACTATTACTACTACTACATACCACTACCTAGTTCACACCTATGTTCTCCAACTCATCCCAAAGCCTTAGTAATTTTTTCCCTGGAACAGAGGTTAAAAGCAGTGTCCTGCTGAGAATCAGGGCTTTCTAAAACACACAGAAAACATCCCCTGTGCTGTTGGATGGAATCCAGACAGGAGCAGCATCTCCAGCACTCTTGGCTTGGGTGCCCCATGGTGCTCGGGGTGCAGGGTGAGCAGATTCCGGCCATTCCTCCCAAATCCAAAATTACTTTATAGCTTTGGCCACGGAGTTTGCATCCCTCCTCTGCATTCTGCTGGCCTTGGAACTGCTCTAGCGCTGGGAGGGCTGGATAATTTAACCCCTAGGAGCTAAAATCCAGTTCCTGCTGCAGCCAAGGGGTTTTTAACACACCGCAGGTGACACCTGCACCTCTCCCTCTCTCCCTGCAGCCAATGTCTGCGATGACGAGCTCCTGCTCTGCCAGAACGGCGGCACCTGCTACCAGAACCAGCGCTGCATCTGCCCCGTGGGCTTCAAGGGCGTCCTGTGCCAGCAGTCCAGGTGTGAAGTGGACAAAAAGGACTGTGACCGTGCTCCCGGTGCCGGCGGCAGCCTGGCCACCGTGGCCCTGGGGGTGCTCGCCCTGCAGCTGCGAGGCTGGGTGGATCTCTGAGGCTGCACAGGGAGCCCAGCCCGGGCGCGTCACCCGAGGGCCCTGGGGACACCGAGGTGACGGGTGGCCGTCCCCACCGCCTCCTCCGCCTTCCTTCACGCTAGGACTTGCACAACGTCTTTGGGTCCACTTTCCAAGCAGAGAGGTACGCGGGGAGCCCGGCGCTGGTTCCTGCCCGCGGAGCCAGCCCGGGGTCCCAGCGGGTGCCACGGGGACCGCAGCAGCTGTGCGGGACACGGCCCGTCCGCCCTCCCTGCGCACAGCGACTCTGTCCTGCTCCGCACAGGGCGGCCCGGCGCCGCCGGGGCTCCGGGCAAACAGTGCCGCGATCCAAGGGATGGTTTTTTTATTATTACTTTATTTACTTTGGTATAGGCTGGGGTGTTGTTTTTATTTTCCCTCCTCTTAGCGTCCTGTTTTGGAAGAGCCTGTCACAACTGCAGAGCCCCAGCACAAACAGGCAGGGGACAGGAGGGAGGGGAGAGGGGACTCTGGTCCATCCCTGCTGCATTAGTCCCACATCCCACCACGGGCCGGGCCTGGCCACGCACATACTGTTGCCTACGACTGTAGTTGCTGCATTGATTTTGTATTTTCATGGCTGGGTTTTGTTTTCTTGCACTTATGGAGAACACAGGGGCCGTGAGGCGTTTGGAACGTGAGGAGTGCAGTGTCTTATCCACACACGTCCGTATGGTGTACGGGTCAAATACTTCTTTTGGTAGAGACTTATTTTTGTTTGGATTAAATGTTATATCAGAACCACGACCTAAAGGGACATTTTACCATGAGCATTTGATTCTGGTGTATCCTCCTCCAGTAAAGCAACTATTAATGGCTGCTTGATCACCACGTTTTCCTTTTTGTGTGCACAGTTAATTACAGGTAAAGACTTATTTTTTGATTCATAATGTCCTCTTGTGTTTTCTGAGTCACTACCAAGGTGCACCACATGGTGAGGGAGAGGGGAGGGAGAGAGAGGTTGCCTCATCACTGAGAGCTGTTAATTATTTCTCCTAATTACTTCGCTGAGTCTAGGTTAGACTACTAACTGTAGACAATGAGCAAAGTCTGAGTGATGTATTAAGCACTGGTCTTGTGTGAAAAGGCCATTTCCAAATGAGCCTGCAGCAGGAAAAAGCTGGCTAGTGCAGGGATGTTTCTCCATGGGGACCTCAGCTGTCCCAACCCCATTGCAGCCCCCTCCAGCTGGTGCCATGATGCACCTTTGCAGAAAATGCTGTAGTTTAAAGCAACCACAGCCAGGATTTTTAAGCAGCAATATAGAGCTCACAGGGATTATATTAACTCATTACGGCTCATCAACATGCTCCTGCCTGAGGGAGCTTTTACAGTCAAGCACATAAATGAAGGCAGGAGAAACCAGAGATAAGAAGAGAGGTAACTCAGTCAGATCAACAGGAATGTCATAAACATAGGAGCCCTAGTGTTGTCATATCCAAATACTTACCAAGCCAGGAGATGACTGAGTGCAGGTTTAGAAGATGGGGGACACCCCCAACTTCAGCTTGTTCAGTTCTAGGCTGGTTTCTTCGGCAGGTGAGCAGCCTTGGTCCCAATCCCAGTTCTGTGACACTCCCAGAGCCAGCCCAGGAGCCCCACATAATCCAGGCTTCAGCCCCACTGGCATTTCCAGGTGTCCTTGCCTGACTGGAGCTCTGCTCTGAGAGCTTCTCTGTCAACATCTGCTCTGTTCCAACACCTTCTCTCCGTGGCCCTGTCCCTGCAGCCCATCCTGCTCAGGGATGCCAGGAGCAGCCTGTGTTTCAGAAGTGCAAGAACCCACAGCATCTTCCAGCCCCAGCTCTGGATACTGAGCACTCAGCCAGTGCCACCAAAACCCAGCCACCTCCACAGAGAGGGGACAGTGAGTCTGTGCTTTGGAAAAGGAGAGAAAACCACGAGTGAAGGTGCAGGATGGATAGTGTCACTTCGAAGAGCAACATGCATTCTGAGCAGGATTTAACATCACAGAGGCAGAGCACAAGGTTTAGTTAATCCACCATAAAGTAAAAAGAGGGTTCAACTCACCCTGATGTGATCCTTGAGGCAGTGGGCTGGCCCCAGCATTGCCTCCCTGGCTTCAGCACATTTGGGTGCTCTCTGTTGGACACTCACTCTTTTCTTTGTCCTTTCTGACTGCAGCAGACCTTAAATATGTTACTGTTCTTAAAAGTAATAGCAAAGACTGTAACAAGATCAAGCTCTCTAATGGCACTTCTGGAGGGTGAAGTAACATTCTCCTTTCTCTGCACTACTGCTTTTCTCTAGAATATTAGATTAAGCAACAGAAAATTTACTACTTCATAAAGCCAGACAAACTCAGCACCCAGCAGATTCCCTGCAAATACACACTCTTATTGCAGGAACGTGCCAAGCAGCAGCACCAAATTCCTGTAGAAAATAACCTCAGGAGGGCACACCAGTCCAGGAATGAAGGCTGCTGAAAACTACACTCGACCTTTCTAGGTTTGGGGCTTTGCTCTTGGTTGGTTGGGTATTGGCTGTTTGGCTTTGGGGTTTTTGAGTCACTGAATAGCCACATGTGCTGTAGAACTTGGAATCACACAATGCAAGCCACTGCAAGGCAGAAGAGAAAGTCTGTCACACAAAACTTACACTTAGTATTCAAGAGAACAGTTTAAAGCTTCTGAAAGCTTCAGCGCTGAAGACTCGTTAACTGCAGGCATCGTTAGCACGGGTGTCTGCACAAAGAGAACAGAGCATTATTGAAATAACACAGAGAAACCATCACTGCAAGTACCCACAGATCCCAAAGCTCACCTTTAAGGCAGAAGTTCTGTACATCAATTAATGCTTCCAAATGGGAGAAGTTGTCCAATGAGCTTCATACTTTACTTGTGGAAAGGTTACCCAAAAGGTGCTTCTCCTTCTGAGAAAAGCCACTTATGCTCTTTCAAGAGGTTCCATGTGCATCCTGTCACCAGCATTTGATTAGTTTGGAAAAGTTTTTAAATTACACTTCTGCCTGCAAAAAGTGACCTCTCCAAACAGCACAAGTAGAGCTTTTGATTTTTCTTGTTTACCTCAAATTCTACTCTGATTTTAACTACTCAGAGTTCTGACAAACGTAAACAACCAAAAGCCCCAAGGCAACAAAAACCTGCCTGATGCACATTTGCTCACTTGCCAGGTAAAATGTTAAAGCTACAGTTCCTGGGAGCTGGAGACAGGAGGGGTGAAAGAATTCAATTGGCAGTTCCCAGGTATGTTATTTGGTTTTTTTTTAAAGATGAGGCAGCAGACATCTCATCTGCAAGTGATTCGTGAGGAGCCCTGCAGAGGCTGGAGGAGTGAGAGAACCAACACTTTTTAATGGGAATAAAATGGTCTCACTGCCCTGTTCTGCTCTGTAACTGACTTTCATGAGAAGCCTCAAATGTAAATAAAACAAAGTATAAAGGAGGAGCTGAGTGTTCTTGCTCAGAAATAAGAGCAGAGCTGGGTTTTGAAGAGCTTTATATCCACATCTTCTCAGCCCTTCTGGCTGGGAGCTGGAGAGTTTGGCCACAATCACACAGAAAATGACTAAAAATCACACCCTGATTTGAGATGCAGAGAAAAGCTTCAGACCCTCCTGAAGGCTCCTTTGGCATTTTGATTCTCGAGGTGCTGTAACAAGTTTCACTGCAGGGTGAAACGTGTGAGGAAAGCCTAAACCCACCCATTTTCACCACCTAACTGCCAGCAACAATACCTGAAGCTCCCTCCCGACCCCACTGTGTCACTCCAGGGGTTAAAACAGAGGGGAAACCGATGGGGTTTTTCGGTAGCAAAGGGGGTTCTTGCTTCATGCCACAGTGAAATCAGTGGCTATGCTGCCCAGCTGCACCAGGCTATAAAATCAGGTTTTCTATGTTTTCCCAACACCAGATGCAATGTGCTCTCAGGCCACCTTCATTTCTATAATGCTTTTCCTGGGAGTTGGTGGCAAATGAGCCAAGGGCTGAGCAGCAGACAAGTACATATGGCCAGGAGGTCTCATGTCAGTGATATTCCATGTACAAGGCTGCTTAGCTTACATTTATTTGCACTAAAGAATAAGGCACTGGGCTCCTTTCCAAGCAGCTTAAAAAGACAAGAAAGGAGACCCATTGTGGCAAGAGACTGTATTATATCATTAACATTATAAATTCCATTTACAATCCAGCAGTCATTTCATCCATCATTTATTCATGCACAATGGAGAGAGAGTCTTGCACTTTTAGGACCGTGGTTCTGCTCATCCACAGGACTGCTGTGAATGAACAGCCCAGCTCCAGTTCTGGCTACTCTGGTCTCTGCCTTCTCACCACACTTCAGAGACTGCCAAAAAGCAAACATCAGCTCTGGAATTACTGGGGTTCCATGTTATTTTTCAGGTCTTGACTGGGAATGTTGTTCAGCCCCAGCTGATGTATTTAGTCACAAGTTCTGTGTTGCTCTGGAAGCCCAGGCTGCTCTGTGCTTCCCCCACATGAGTGTAGCAGGGGTGGGGGCCATTCCCATTCCATGGATTTGGGGGGAGGAGAAGTGCCTTGCCAGCCCCCAGCCCTGGCTCCCAGCTCCTGTGCCACCACTCATTAGACTCAGCTGCTAATTAGTTGCTGCCCCAGGAGACAGCACTGGAAGGACTCGTGGTCCCAGCAGCACTGGGAGTGTGAGTGGAGGCACTGGCAGGAAGGAGAGGCTGATGTCCCTCATGTCCCCACAGCAGCCTGGCACAGCTCTTGTCAAAGCCAAGCACAATCCAGTGGCATCTCCAGCTCTCAGCACCCCTTGGGCCCACCCACCAAGGAGCCAACACCTCCCTCCTGCACTTCCCAGAGCAGATCACGCTCCTGGAGAACTGCTGGTTTCCCTCTGGTGCCCCACAGACAGCCCAGAGCAGCTGGGAAGGCAGCACAGGGCACAGTGACCCAGAGCTAAGGAACACAGAGCAGACAAGAACCTGCCATGCTCCCACATCACCATGACTGGGAGGAATGACATGGAAAACAATTACAGCAAACCTGAAAGGAAAGACCACAGTTACACCCCCCCTTTACTGCAAAGCCTATTTGTGTACAGAGAATAAATTTAAAAATCTCCACTCTGAAAACCCCTGAACAAAACATAGTCCAGCACTTACAAGAGACTTTCCCTCCTTCCCACAAACACAGAGGGGACTGGCTTTGCACTGAGAATCAAGCTCCAAGCTTGGAAGCCTCTCTATAAAAACCTGGATACTGCTTCTTCCAAAGGGTTTTGGCACAATCTCCAATAAAATGTTTTACAGAAAGTTGAGTATGTTTCTTTACTGACTTTTCCAACTTTAACGCTCAGTAACCACTGAAAAGCCTCCTCCAAGGGCCACCAGCTCTGAGGAGTTATAAATGACTATAGCAAGTCTCTACTCACAGCTTACACACTGACTGCCCATCAGTACTTTGTGCCACACAGTGGGAACAGCAGAGAATTTACAAGAATTGTACCTGATCTGTTTGTTCCTCATTGCAGATTTGAGTCAGGGAGAAGTGTGCTTTGGATTGGATTTTTTTTTTGTTTTCCGTGTTACAGGTATAAACATGAGAAAAAGCTAAAGCTACAAACCTACTCTGAGTGGTCTGTGAAGAGGGAAAAGTGTTGTCAGTGCAATAACCCAAGCATTTTTTATTGACAAATACAGGACTAATGATACAGACTGATACGGCAGCAATAATCTACTGCTGAAGACTGACTAAAGTCAGATAAATCTAGTATTAAACCAGCAAAAAGGTCTGAGCCACTGAACATACCCCAAAGATGATTTATGGAAAAACACAGGCATTATAGAGTACAACAAAACTGAAATGTTAAAACAAAATTCCTTCCAGCACGTGGCAAGTACTGCTCTCAGAACATGTTCTGAAATGCAGACTAAGGAGGAAGAAAACTAGAAGAAAAGTTGCACATTCTTGTGACCAAATTGTATTTAATAACCAGAAAAGCATTCCCTCGTTCATTTTGTTGCCAGCTTCACTTTATTTGCCTCAAGACAGTCCAAATGGCTTCCACAGCTGTGGGGTTTGCTGAGCAGCAGCCTCTTAATGTGCTAAGTACAAACAGCAGGCAGGGCAGCACAGCCCTGCCAACAAGAGCCAAGAGGCTTGCAAGATGACAGTTTTTAAATGTTCCTATTAACATAAAGGGGAAATAACACACAGGGTATGGAGTCTGTGATGGGGAGTGACTGAAATGTCCAGTTTGTTAAGGTCAGAGTCACTCAGCAGCCTCACAAGAGTCAGAGCAGCAGGAGAAGAGCACACAGGGCTGCCAGGAGGAGGCAGGGGTCACTGAAGGAATCAGAATGCAACATAACAAATAACTAAAGCCGAACAATGCACAGATGCTGATCTCACCTCACAGGGATCTCCCAGATTCTCCCCATTACATGGAAACACTCAGCCCTGCTCAGCACAATGAGCTGGACAGAGCCAGCCAGCAGTAAAAGCCTCCCCACACACCTCCAAGGCAGCTCCTACCAGTAAAACACGTTTGTTCTGGGCACGGATGCATTAGGGATGAGAGTTTTCCTGGCAATTCCAGCCTGAACCAGCACCTGGTGCTGGGCAGAGTAAGGCACTGGTGTCTCCCTGAGCTGGAGCACTCAGCCCTGCCTGGCAGTGGGTTCAAAGGACAAAGCTGGAATTATCTCTGCAATAACAAAAATGGAACTGAAGATGATGCCTAAACTGTGGCTCACTTGCTCCAGCAAAGCCACTGCCACAATGCTGTGACAAGGGACAGCAGGACACTCCCTTGCTTCAGGCTGTCCCTGAACACACACCTGGAGATGGCACAACCTGGGCCACTCCGTGCACCCAACTGGTACCAACCCTGCAGCTCCTCCCTTCCCTGACACCTGCGCTCTCAGCATAGCTCCACACAAAACTCAGTGCATGTGAAATGCTGCTCTTCACCTCCTGAGACACACACAAGCTCCAGAAAACAAAAAGTGATACTTCACAGTGACCCAAAGGAATTCTTAGTAGAAATAATTCCGCTTTTATTGTGAAATGTTATGATGTGAGGAAGGTTTTCTTAAAAATAATTTGGTTTTTTGCTATCCTCTTTTAGTGGCTGCATATTCTTCATCAGCACAGTGGAAAGAATCCAGCAGTAACACCTAAAAAGAACTACCTGCCCTTTTTATCCCTGTAGATCCCCAAAAACTCCATACAAAGAAACTCAAGCGATATTACCAATAACTGTTAACTAGATCTTGGACCAAGATTCCACAGTGCTGCTGATTCCTCCTCACAAGGACACAGTGGGACCAAACAGCGCTCACAGGTTTTAATCTGCAGGTTGTGTTGCCACTTCAACAAGAAAGGGATTCCAACTGAGAGAGCAGCAGCAAGAGCAAAACTCAAGGCACGTTTGTATAAACAAAAACTCTTCTGTTCCTATAAAAACAGGCAATAAAATATACAAAATAAGTAGAATTTTCTCCATTCAACCAATGTACATCTGCCTCACTCTTCCCTGAGGCAGTAGTGGAGCATGAGCAAGAACCACTGCTACCACATTTTGAACATTCAGTTTTGCTACGAAATAAATTAGACATATTAGTGCAAAGGGAAAAGAAGTCTGTGTTTTGGATTTTGGGGTTGGGTTGCTGGGTTTTGTTTTTGCTTTACTCTGGTTCTTCATAAAAAATTACATCTCTAAGAAATTAGCATTTATACAAGGAAACAAGAAGCTATGCATTTGCCAAATATCTTAAAATAATTCTGTATACTGTACAAATATACACCGTTAAACATTTACAACCTCAGCTTCCTAGATGACTAAACCCACTTCTCTTCCAAGCAATGCAGCTACCCAACTTCTCTTTTCAAAACCTCCAAGGTACCATCTGTCAGGTATTTAATCCCTTCACAATTAGGGACAGGATGGGAAAGAGATCTACTGATAGTAGTGGTATCAATATATGGGAGCTCCAGCTGTGCTAAATAATTTAAAATACAGTCCTTGCTAGACAGAAATCTGGGAATAGATTTTCAGTAATGAGCCGATAGTAAAGTCAGGCAAAGAACTTCCTCCTCTTGGCAGAGCTTGATTCTGTGTTCTCTGGTGATGCCTGCGATGGTCTCCTTGATAAACCACGAGAGTCTTTGTTCCACTCACTGCTGCTGCTCTGACCTCCTTCACTGCGGGCTCTGGAACTGCTTTTGGACACAGCTGCCCTCCGGTCACCCTCGTGCTGAGCTGTGTGAGGGGCTGTGGGCAGCACACTGCACTGTCCTGCTGTTTGCTGGGCCCTCTTGGCATTTTCTGTTCTGCAAATCTGATCCCTGGCAGCTGAGGACACATCCAGGCCTGGCTGTGGTGTTGATCCTGGATTGCTCTGAGCTGACCGATGGCCGTCTCTCAAGGGCTGCTCCTTGCCTTTGGCTTCAGTTCGACAAGCCAGGCCTGCCAGCCTTGGGTCCCGTGGTTTCTCTGGAATGGCAGCAAGTGCTGCAGCCCCCGAGGGTGCAGGGGCACTGCCCCTCCTGGAATCTGCAGCTGGAGCCCCCATGGAAGCAGGGGCACCTCCCCTCCTGGAATCTGCAGCTGGAGCCCCCATGGAAGCAGGGGCACCTCCCCTCCTGGAATCTGCAGCTCCCATGGATGCAGGGGCACTTCCTCTCCTGGAATCTGCAGCTGGAGCCCCCATGGAAGCAGGGGCACCTCCCCTCCTGGAATCTGCAGCTCCCATGGATGCAGGGGCACTTCCCCTCCTGGAATCTGCAGCTGGAGCTCCCATGGAAGCAGGGGCACTGCCCCTGTTGGAATCTGCAGCTGGAGCTCCCATGGAAGCAGGGGCACTGCCCCTGTTGGAATCTGCAGCTGGAGTCCCTGCAGGCTGTGTGGGCCCTCGGCTTCCTTGGGGCACTGCATGGCCAGGGCCAGCAGCAAGTTCCCGTGGACTGTTCCCAGAATTTCCAGGCTCACTCCTCTTGCCACTGGAAGAACCAGCCTGCACCACAGGAGACGTCACCGTCCCTCCTTTGGCTGGGGGCTGTCCTGGTGGCCGGAGCTTCAAAATCCTCAGAGCCTCTTTCTTGTAATTTTTTTCTGTTGTCCTAATAATGGCACCTCTTTTCTGAGCATCCTGAATCAAGTGATTCCAGTTTTTATCTTCCTTTAAAAAAAAACAAAACCAAAAAAACCCCTGTTATCAGCAAGAAATCAACACAAATGGACAGAGGTGTCAGAGGATGTATAACCTCTTTAATCAAGGTACCTGACACAACTGTCATGGAAACCAATGTTATGTTCCTTCTGGAATGGAAGAATCTTATGTTTCAGGTGCAAAACAGCAACAGACACTCTGGCTGCTGTAACACAGGGAAGGCACTTTGAACCATCAGAACTTCCAAAAATGACAAATTTCTCAATTTCCAGGGGCTTCCCTCACAGGCGCGGGGCTTTAGCGCCCCCTAGTGGCGAACCAACACCCTCCCCGCCCTCCCCACACCGCCCCCCCCCCATCNACAAAAACCAAGGACTCTCCAAGACACAAAGTTTATTCCCTTGCACAGCCTGAGGATGGTGCTCGGTCCCCCAGCCCAGGGGGGCTCACGGAGCCCGTTCCATCGCCCTGCACCTACCATGAGCGTCTGCAGCCGGCCCAGGATGAAGAGGCTGAAGCGGGCTCGGGTGATGGTGACATTCAGCCGCTGCAGGCTCGCCAGAAACCTGAGTGACAAGACAAAAACTAAGCTCCTCAGCTACTTCTTCCACAAGGAGGTTTAAAAGGGTTAGGAGAAATAGACATAAAGCTAAATGTCACTGAAATGAACAGCAGCAGTTCCTCCCCACCCCCAGACCCCGCAGCAGCAGCCCTGCCTTACGTGAAAGGCTGAGCATGAATTGTGTTTTCTTTCTTTCACCACTGATTTCTTGCAGGGAATTCCAGTTCTTTCCAGCTCTTGCCGTTGATGTTTCCTTTCTTAGAGCAAATCCCCTCTTAATGCCAACTACTGCTTCCTTAAACGTTCCTCAAAGTACTGAGGACATCAACCTCACTTCACCTATCAAGACTTTAAGCTTCTTTTTGACTCGAACTGAAATAGATTAATAATATTTGGCATGATTAATGGGAAAATACCCTACTGAAATACTGAACACTGCACATGAATATTTTATTTTAAAGGTGACCTGCACTGGAAGCACATGAAGGCAGACTTTTGCTTTGTCATGCTTCAAGAGGGGAGAGTATATGCTTGCAGAAGTCTGGTTTTGCACTAGGAAAATTGCCTAGTTTGGTTTTCAGGGACCACAAACCAGGTACTGAAACCTAAACAAATGCTGAGTGTATTCTTAAAGGTTGATTTCTGTCAGCACTCACTTACCAGAACCCAAAAAAAGGTTTGTGAGACTAATATCAACTATTTCTACTCTAATGAAAAAGCTTCCAAAATACACAGCTTATTCTTTACTAACAAAATCCACAATTCAAAAGTCCAACCTAATTTGAGCAGGTTCACCATCAATGCCTGACTCTGTGGTCAGTGAGACCTCATCTGCAGCAAATTCACAACCCTGCAGTGAAGACTGCAAAAACCACAGAGTCACCTCAAAAAATCTGGACAGTGCAGGAAATAAGAGAAGCAGGAAGCAGGGGAATGGATCCAGCAGCACAGATAGAGTTCTCTAGGTCTTGAGAAATGAATGAGGGGGGACCTTGAAAGACTACTAAATATTCCTGACAGCTTTTACAACTGAAAGACAAGAAGATTATTTTCTCAGGGAGGAGAAAAAAAATCCACTGTCATCCCCTGGAGTTTTCTTCTCCCAGTTACTTTCAGAGTAAATTTAATTCTGGACTTGCAACCCTGGAGAACAAGATACTCAGGCTACAAGATCATAGGTAAGGGTGTGGCAAATATTCCATCACACCTTGCCAAGGACACCTGACCCTGAAACAGAGATGTCCAAGCCATCAGCATGTACAGCTGCTAAGGCACTGCACTGGCACAGCTTGAATATATAAACCTTTCTATATTAATGTATCAACACAGTAAGCTGCAAAGTTTCTGCTGAAAGAGCAGACAGAGGTTAAGTTTCATGTCAGCCAAAAGAACTGGCAGGTTCCAGCTGCCTTCCATTCCCAAACTTATACAGTCAGATTAAGAAATCTTCAAAAGGCATTATTGTTGTTTACCATAAGATTTGGATTCCTTCTCTTCCCAAAGTGGATCAGCACAATTAAAAGCCATTTTTCTTGCAGAGAATGGGTATCAGAGAAACATAAGCAGCTTACTGAAACTTGTGTGTAGAAAGAAAGGTTTTTGTTTCTGTGACCAGATTTTTCCTAGTTTAACTTAGAAGGCAGTGAACTCTAAGAAGGCATACTTCAAATTTTCACTACCATTTTTTAAACAAAAATGATCTGCAAGTTACAGAAATCAGCAACTGCTCTAAGTGCTCTGGGGGTAAACAGCACACTCAGTTTAGTTCCTTCTGCTTCAGACAGAAAAAACCAAACATATAAAATTAAGAAATCTGCAATCCTGAGTCAAGACTTCCTGCTAATCTGCCCCTAGCTTAGAAGTCAAGCATGCTCATCTACAAATCCCAGATCCAAGTCTGCTACATCACATTCCAAGTGACATACACAACTAATCAACAAGACTTTTACAGACATTAACAGGACAGCAACAGCCACAGAAAATGGGTTTCATTTTGAGACCGGCATGCAGAAAGTTACAAGGTGTACCAAAAGCCACAAGAACAGTAACTGCTGCAGTAATAATGCAAAGAGCCAAGATCCCAAGGCCACTCCTGCCAAATCCAGGCAGTGGCAGGATAAAGGGCTGTGCAAAGGGATCAACACATAGTACAGAGCACACCACCACCATTTCCCTGTCCCTCTTGCTCAGACATCTCAGCCCAGGAACACCAATTCCTGCCGAGATACCCTTTAATTCACTGACTGGTAGAAGTGACTTTTCTCTGTAACTCTCTAACCAGTCCTATTAAAAATATGACTTCCTCTACAGCATCCCTGGAAAAGGGAGTGCAGATCCCTGCAGGACACGTACCCAATGGATCCTTTTGTGCTGTTTGCCTGCACATATGCCAGGCTGGAGCCCTCGGAGCTGTTTGCCCGCACACAGGACACGATGATGCAATCCTTCTCTCGGCCCTGGAACGCATCCACTGTGTCCACTTCTCCTGGGCTGTTGAGGAAATAGAACTGAGCAGCTTGCTAATTCTGAGTTGGA
The DNA here is from genome assembly GCA_013399835.1 of Leptocoma aspasia. Classification (NCBI taxonomy): domain Eukaryota; kingdom Metazoa; phylum Chordata; class Aves; order Passeriformes; family Nectariniidae; genus Leptocoma; species Leptocoma aspasia. The sequence goes on from VXAX01003411.1 coordinate 14,405, forward strand.
TTTTTAAGCAACACACTGATTCAAACAGCCCAGACACTATCCTTAATGCTCGTGCGTCAAACCACCCAGGTTAAGTTTCTCCTTCAGTACAGGAGCTGAAAGCTGAATTTACTTTTCTGAGATCAACATCATTACTGAAAATCTGTTTGGGTCCACACAGCATGGAACTTTAGGTTCTTTTAAATCAGCTTCATTCAGAACAGCACTATAATCAAAGCATGTGGGTAATAACTAAGAATGGCACAAAGAGACCATGGCTGCTTTTAAGCAAAAGGATTACATGTCCACTTTAAAGGCAAAACCAAGTGCAAATTTTAGCAGTACAGAAAGAAGTTGGAGACTTTTTGCCACTATTTAAGAGGGTAAACAAAGGATTAATATGCAAGAGCCAAGGCCCATTTGAAAGCTTGTGGTTTCTTTACCTGTTATTCTTAAACACACTGTCCAGTTGTTCCTGAATTTTCTTTTTCTGTGCACTGTAAGGAGTAATTATTCCAATGCGACGAAGGCCCAGGTCCTTCCTTTTTTCTTTAATTGTCCTAATTAACTCCATCACCAGCTTCACTTCCCGAGGATTGCTGTAAGAGCTGCACAGGACAAAATGGAAACATGACAGGAACACCTTTGAGAGATCTTTCCAATTCAATGCTTTGGCCCAGTTTGTTGGGGGATTTTGAGTCACAGCCCCTGTTTTGAACTTTTGCAGCTTTTTTCACACAGAGGCTCAAAGAACTTGGCAAGCAGACCCTGAGGAGGGGCTACCAAGCCTGGGAAGTGCAGGCAGTGAAAGGCTGCACTTCCACATTCCCTCAGCACCTCCCAGCTGTGCTCTCCTTACAGAACAGGTGAAGGGGAGGACTGAGCCTGCCACCTCCTGGCATCTCCTCAGTGTGCACCTGGGAAAGGGAAGTCACTGATAAAATCAGGAACTCAAACTCTTACTAAAGTGAACAGAGACTGCAGGCATTTACTGGCATCAAACAGTGAGTCAAACCAGGATTAAAACCAGTTTCAGATTTAAGAAAACCTCTGCTTTTTTGTGAAATTAAATCTTATCAGCTAGAAAATGCAGTTCTAGCTACTTGACAGCATTTTGGAACAACAAAGGAGAGAACACAACTCTTCTGTAGGTGAGTAATTCTCAGAAAATCTGAAGTTTGGCTGAGTTAGAATACAAGACTTACTCATTGTCTCGCTCCTCACGACCATCAGCTACATCAAAAATCAGATAGGGCTGGAATGGCCATTCTGAAGAACATCTGTTCTCCTCTATTGCCCTGGAAATAATATTTTTATCATTAGGCAACCACACAACTAAGAAATTCTAAGAACTTATACTCCATTAATTTACATCATGGTTATCAAACACAAGCAACTCTCCAAGAAGAGAGGAACTGGCCTCAAGTTTCACCAAAGGAGGTTTGGATTAGATATAAGGAAATTTTTTTCACAGAAAGTGTTGGTAAAGCATTGGAACAGACTGCCCAGGGAAGTAAGAATCACCATTCCTGAAGTGTTCAAAAATCATGTGGATATGGCACATGAGGACATGATTTAATGGTGGAAATGGCTGACATGTGGGCTTGATGGCACTGAAAGTCTTTCTGACCTTAACCACTTTATGATAGTAACTTTCAGCTCTTTTCCTCACCAGAATCCTTGATTTTCCTTGCTACCCAAATAGACTGAGGCTTGAAAACGAACTCTCAGCACTCTGAATGCATAATTTTAAGGGATCTTACCTCACCTATCACACCCAGCACTAAAAGAGATGGAATGCACATTTTCTCCCATTAACCATCTTTCCCCCTCCCACAACCCCAAGCATTTTTAGACTCACAAGAACACCCTGACATTAAAACATTGCTTTGAAATACCCTCTGCTCAGAAAGGAGAATGGAGAGCCACTCACCTGGCAGTTTTTAGAGTCCTGCCATAAACATAGTTGGATGGGAAGAGGCAGATGTCTGGGTGCATCCTGTATTGCACAGTCAGCTGCACCACAGGCAGGCTGTGCAGCAAGTTCCTCTGCACTTGCTCCTCCAGGTGCCTCTGCAGACGTGCCATCAAAGACTGGTCATAGCCATACTGCTGAGCTTTCTGCCACAGGGAGAACAGGAGATTTCATTTGGGATCTCATTCCCCACCAGTCCAAGTATTTGGTGTTTTAAACTTCTAAATTGCTGACAAAGTGACAACCACTCGTGCTTCAGTTTTCTACGTGTGTTGGTCTTATTTCAGTAAAGCCCACCTGCACAAATTTGAATTTTTGTGTGTAGTCTTTAGCAAGACAACTTCTCTTTGTGACTCACAACACAGTAGAATTTTTAAGAATATCAACCATAATGAAAAGCAAGACTTTCCAGGTGGGATCTTGTTAAATAAACATACAACCTCTAGACAATTTACCCCTCTAAAGAAGCCAGCTTGGTTTTCCTCCTTTCTTTACCAGGTGTTTAACACAGCCCTTACTGTGGGAGACAAGGATGTGCTCTGATATATTTATCCTTAAACACCTGTAGGATCAGGAAGTTCCATACAAACAGGAAGTTTTTATCCTCCTTAAGGAATAGGGTAGTGAGTGAAGCCCCCAAAATGAGAAAACAGAGCCTGCCACAACACAACATCCTCACAAATCAAGTGCCCAGCTTGAAGTTTGTATTGCCCCATTAAAATGTATCTTTTTCCCCCTCTAAATACTTTCTATAGATACTGTTCTTTAACCATGTCCATTCTATGGCAAGAAAAAAGCAAAGAGCTTGAACACTTACTACTGATTTGACAGTAGGAGGGAGCTGTTTGGGATCTCCAACGAGGACAAGTTTATTACAGCGATGGATCAGTGGAATCAGTGTTTCCACCTCACAGGACTGCCCTGCCTTTTGGATATGCAAACGGGACAAAAGTAGAAGTTGTAAGCAAAGCAGGGAAGTACATTAAATTTCTTGTAACACAGCCAGAATAACTCAAATGCTTTAAGTCTTCTAAAAAAAGTTAAAAAATAAGAGGAAAAAGAAGATCTTTTCTCTAGTAAAAAACTAAAAATGGATTTATTTTATTATTTTATATGCAAAGCTCTCCAAACAGATATAAATATAACCAAACCATCCAGAAATCTCTAAAGCAAAAAACCATGGCTGAAGTGTGGCTCTAAATAAAAGCTGTCTGCCATTACAGCACCAAACAAGTCAGGAAAAGAATCAATTAGAAGTCACTCTTTCTCCTCGTGGTTCTACTGGGGACAGGGCAGGCAACTCACAAATATTGCAGCAGCAGCCAAAGAGGCCCAAGCAGAGCACAGGGCAGGCCTGGAGGTGGCAGAGGCTGGATTGCCCTCAGCTGCACTGACCTCATCCACGATGACACAGCTGAAGGGATCGAGCCCCTGGCGGGAGAAGGCCGATTCCAGCAGGCTCCCCCCGCTGGTGCTCAGCGTGCAGCAGATGATGTCAGACTCCAGGATGATGTCTGCCTGCACTTTCTGGGAGTGCACCCGAACCTTCAAACACAACAGGACACCCTGGTTAAAATTCTGCCTTAACTGCAACAGTGAATGCTCCTGTTTGGGCTTTTTCCCCATATGCAGCCAGAGCCATTTCACAGAGCCATACCCAGATTTCACAGCTGCCTGTCCATAACTTACACAGCTTATGGCCTTGATCCATTTACCCACTACTTTATAAATGCTCCCAGCTACATCAAAAACAAATTTCACCACCCTTAAAGGACACCAGGTGTAAAAATACATCAGCTGAAGTTTATTAGAGATAAATTCTCCTACCTCCTTTAGCTGAGAAGCGAGTTGTTGTCTCTCCTTTGCAAGTCTGCCAATTTCATCATTTAACTTTTGACTCTAGATGGGGGAAAAATTAAAGAGGAATCACCTTTAGCACCATTTCCCATATGCCTCTTTTTCTCCCATGCCCTAATTCATTTCCTAAACGTGTAGACTTGCTCAGACTGTCTTTTAGTATCAAATGTGTCTGAAGAAGCCAATCAGTGTCTTGGAAAGCTGTCACCATATTTGGGCACTGCAACACACAATACCAGATCTTACATATTTGTGCAACTGAGAAGTGGTTTACCCCCAGAAATCTCTCATTTGGCATAAATGCCAAATTCTTAAGACAAAAAAATGGAAAACTTCAAGTGCAACACATATTCAAAATCTCAGATCACGAGGCATCTTCCAGTATTTTCAGTGAAACAAAAACAGAGCTTTGAAGCATATACTCAATTTAAACCATTAAGATTTATAAATATGGTTACTTTAAAATCTAACTAGTGACAGGACCAAGTGAAGGCTACTGAATGATAGAGCAACAAATGGCATGATCAACCAGTGGGAAATGCTGGCATAAATAAATAAAAAAATTCCTGACGTAAAGTTCTCCATTCCCTTTCATGGTGCTACCAACTTTTCCATTAGTTGAAAAAGTAGGTGAAGAGACAGTGACATCAAAAACCAGAGTTCTTTTTGTATTATGAACACAAAAACACAAAGAGGATTAGAAATTGTCTTGCTACCTCTCTCTTCTCACATCTGTGCATGGCACGCTCTCGAGAGAGCATGTCCAGCTTCTGATCCAGAGCTTCTTTCTTCTTCTGGATGTCCTGGTCACAGTCTGGCTTTCGTTCTGTAATAAACCAAAGGAGAACATAAAAGGAGGAATAGAAAACTGTTATGGTAACTCCAAATTGGAAAGATGCATTTTTTGCTGCATTTTCCCATTTCCTATTGGAGTTTTATCTTGTACAATGAAGACAATGAGAATTGCTTCCAACTATAGCTCTCAAATGCTGCTTCAAAATTTGCTTCAAAAATGATGGCTTTAACATGTATGCAATGTAATTTCTTAAAGAAAAAAGTCACCTTGCTTATTTTTTTTCCATAGATTCTGGCTCACATATAAACTGCCACTTCCCCACTAGGACTGAGATAAACAATATTTTATGAAATACTACTGTAGAAAAATCTTCCTTCTTACAGGACACATAATCCCATGTGGAAAACATCACCAAACTCCTAAGGGAAGACTGAAGAAAAGTCTGATTTCCATGTTACTTACTCATTCTGTGTTCAACTTGCTTATCCAGGCTGAATCCCCGGACTTCATTATTGATTGATTTTTCAGCACCAAGTCGCACTAATTTGATATCACCACAATTTCCTGTTTACAAAATCAGAGTCAAAATACTCTTAAATTACTCCAACTGTCTCTATGCATTGCTATGACAGTTTAAAAAATGTAAACATCATGAATATCAAACAAGGCTTTTCTATTTCACTGGAGTTTTCAACATTTGACTGGTACTTAAATGCAGCTACAAAAAATTCACTAATTCCAAACTCTAAAAAATAAAGATGTTGCCCACGTTTTAGTGGTGGCTAACATTAAGATTGTTATTTTGAATTAATGAAACTATCTCTTATTCTCAGGTTTATCTAAAACTTCTAGAATTCCTAACTTAGACAATGCTGAGTCCCATCAAGTAATGCAATTGCTAAGTCAATACCAAAGTAACATTTGGTTACAATGCAGATATTTTTTCCCTTGCCACAAACTAGATGTCTTATACAGAATTAATCTACTTTGTATTAGTCACAAACTGGGAGGAGGAAAAACGAGAGGCTTTGACACATCAAAAATTTCACCCGTCTGTTTCCCATGACCCACAAAGTCCAATTTTATTCAAAATAAAGGCAAGGAACTTGTTTTCAAATCCCCAAGTAGTACTTAAAAACTGATTAATTTAAACTAACAGTATGAGGAAAGGGTCAATGTCTATATATAACAAATGGTAATTTATTAAAAAAACCCATAATACACCTTTCAGAAAAGCACATTAAAGTTAACAACAGTAGGAGGACGTACCATCATGCTCTGCAAGAGGAACAAGCTGCTCAGAGCAGTGTGCAAGTACAGTACATAATCAACTGCTTCAGTTCCTCCTCCAGGTTTTGCCCATTTAACATTAAAACAGAATTTAAAAACAAACCATACCCAAAGGCTCCTGTTTGTTTTGGCATTTTTCCTTAAACGCAATGATGATCTTTTTCATGAGTTCATCAACAGCAGCATTTGATGGTGCACAAACTAGAAAACGGTTTGGCTTAATCTTGGAATTTTTTTTCCGTGCTGTTTTCTCATTCCTGGTATTCTGTAGATTAATTAACAACAAACCAAAACAAGCTCTTTAGATTGTTTTCACTTGAGACTGAGAAGCCAGACTGTACATTCATCTAAACCAAACCCCAGCACATGACCATGTTCACTTACTTCTCTCAAAACACGGGACAGGAGTCCTACAATGGTTTTTGATTTCCCTGTCCCAGGTGGTCCATGGATAAGGCAGATCTTGGGAAGTCCTGGGTGTTGCTTTACCATGGCATAAGCTGTCTCAATGGCTCTCTTTTGATCTTCATTGTATTCATTCATATATGAAACCTGAAGGAATACACAGGGCAAAAAATAATGAATTAATGTTGATCACACCTTCCACATCAATTTTCTATACTTTCAGGATGTCCTCACCCCTCTAGCTAGAACTCAACAGCTGGAAGGGCAGGGAAGCTTTTGATTCTAGGTTTGCTCTAGATGCACACCCAATGGTTTTGTTCACTCCCCACACCTTTATTTTGCAATACCTTTTCCATCCTATGTTTCATTTCCTGAACACTTCCCCAGTAAGGGGAAAGAAAACTGAAAGCAGTTTGAAGCTCACTATAACAACAGAGCACAAACACCCAAGCAAGTTCAGACTCGTCTCCTCCACCCCAGCAGCCAACTCTGAACAGGACAATGTCTCAGTGCTTTTGAAACTTGACTATTTTCCCTTGAAAAATAGCCAGCATGAAAAACCAAACCTGCAAAACTCGTGAGGCCCAAATGCTTTTTCTGTTACCCTGCACTCCCAGCTGCAGGACTTACAGAACTTCCTGAGGCAACAGGCAGATCTCTGGGACAGAAGTCATTGTAACTTGGATTTATGATGGGTCTAAGCAGGGGGCTCCTGCTCAGCAGCAGCAGACCTTTGAACTTTCTGTGTGTGGTCACCAGGGAGCCAAGCACCACACACTTCACTTGCTTGTGGATGAAGAATGACAAATTGCCTCGGGTTTGCACAGTAAGCTGACAGGCAGTTTGCTGCTCTTTTTGTCCTGTTAAAGAAGAATTAAAAAAAACAAGTTGTTAATTCAAAAACTATCCAAATCATTAGCTGAAAGATACTCCAGTAAGTCACTCAATGAATTCACCACAACAAGATGCTGTCTTCTGCTAGGGAATCAACAATGAATTCTTGCAAAATCCCAATGCTTCCTCACCCCACAAAAGAAAAAAAAAAGACCAAACAAAAAACCAGTGCTCTGTACAACTACTCAGATCCCTGCTTCAATAAGGCAGGTTCTGGGTACTTGGTAATCCTGGAAATTCAGAGTTTCAATTCCCAAAGACGGTGACAATTTTAGGCAGAGAGATCACAGAAGTTCATGGCACTTCCTATCTCCTGGCAATACCATCCTAAAAATGCATGCAGAGCATTTACTCATCACTAGTTTCTGTTTTTACATGAAGTTCTAGAAAAACGATGGACAGCAGGGCTGCAACTTCAGTTCCTGATTTTTACAAAGCTTCTAGCATGGAACAGACCTGCTACAGAGGAATACCAATTCCATTTCCTCTGAGGCCAGAGGTACATTACAATTACCAACAGCCAGCTATAAAGAAGCGTTTTATGGTGTCAAGAAGGATCCCATTTTTATTTCTAGCCCTGCTACTCACTATTTGCGTAGCCAGATGGACGAGAAAAACGTGTCACAAGGCCAACATGATTCACTGTGTGGCTCTCCATCCCACTTTCTTCCCCAAAAGTGTCCTTCTCCTTGTAGACCTTCAAAAGGATTAAGTCATCCTCCTTCGGATGAAGCTGCCTCGACAAATCACTCTCTCGTAGATGAGCTACCCAAAAGACAAATTAAGATCACAACTTTGAAAAGAAAAAATTACATTTTCTACATGACTGCAGAAGCACTGTTAACTTTTTAAAGCTGTTAAAGGCTATAGCAAAAGATTGTTGTGAAAATTTTAACTCCATCCTGCACTCTTAAGCCTGAGCACAGCACTGTATAAAAAGAGAGCAAGTCAAGGACAATTTTATCTAAACAAGTGAACAAAAAAGATCCCAGATGAGAGAGATGGAAGGCACAAATTCCTTGCAAAATGGAAGGAAATCTCTTACATGCATTCTGTAGAATAGCAAAGTCTGAATCCTTTCTATATTTAAAGCAAACACAAAAAACTCTGCCTCTAAGTGCCAGCTCATTATAATGCATCATCTATTTGAAAACCAGATTTTATTTAGAAAAACCCCTCACCTGTGAAATGTGCTGTATTCATGTCAGCAGAAAAGTTCTCTAAGTAGAAGCAATAACCTTTCTCTCTTACTTTCTGGTTTTCTACCCATTCTTGTGCCAGCTACATGTTGAAAAGGAAACAATAATACTTTGAAGGGTTTACTGTGTCAGAAGAAAAGCTTATCATGACTCAAAGGGCAAATAAATGAAATAAAACTATGAGACTGTCAAGTAAATATATCAAGAGTCTTACCCATTTCTTTTCTTTCACATAAGTATACATATAAACACACAGGGCAAAAAAAAGTTCTTCCTTGCCACTCACCCATTTCAAGTACTTTCTTATACCTCTTCACAACTACTCTGAGTTTTCCCTGACTGCATTTTCACCTTAAAATACCAGTATTAACCTGGCATTGGCTTTATTTTCTACCTTATTTCTATAGAAGTGATGCAATGACTGAACTTGAAAGCATTCAGACATTAATTGAAGGAACACTGTGTTTTGTCACTATTAAGCTATAAACTAATAAAGACTGGGAAAAAATACTTCCTGGATTAACCTACCCTCTCATGTAAGTTCTCAACAGAAACCAAAACTAGGTTTTCATCCTGTCATTGAAAGACCCCAGTTTCTTAAAGATTTCTGTTTTGAGATTTATATACTATAGAGAGAGGAACCACATTCTTTGCCACTCCTCTCATTGTGGATGTGAACCCAGGCAAAAAGAAACACTTCACTGAGGTGAGTAACTCTGGTAGTCCCCAGTCTTAAACACAGCTGTTTGGATTATCTACCCCAAATCATTCCTCTATTCTGATCTGTATTTGAATGTTTTCAAAGGTAAATAGAGGACATAAACCAGGTTTTAATCTCTTGGTAAAATTTATCAGTGTTGATGAAATCAAACCAAAAGGCAGAAAGCTACTTACTGTTTCAAAGGCGTTGAGCATCATCAAGGGAAAAAATGTATCAAAATAGCCATTGTAGTCCTCAAATCGGACAGGAACAGAGGCTACTATGGACTGCAGAAGATCATTTGGAGTTCCAAAGTAGCTGAAGTTTGCAAACATTTCGTAAGTCCACCTTAGGACTTGGTTAACAAAAATGCTGTAATTGCGCTGCTGAGCACCGAGAAAAGAGGAGTAGGTTTCTCGGCCAGGCCCCCTGGAAATATTTGAAGCATTGTCATAGTGTTTATTTTGTGACTGGAGAACGTTATTGGAACCAAAGGGTTGAGGTACATTACTGAAACTTGGAGATATGCACGTTGGATTTCCTGCTGGAGCAGGTTTTGGATACAGTGGTGGCCTGACCACCGCCGGCTTGGCCGCGTTCACTTTGCTTTTCGAAGGTGGGGGCAACTTTCTGACATCTTCGAGATCTTTGCTGAAGGCTGCGTTCCGTGAAGAACTTGCTGAGCTGAAAATTTTGGTAGTGGAAGGTTTTATTTTAGGTGGTGGGAGAGAAGGCTTGGCAAACACGTGATCTGCCACTGGGCTGGTGGTTGAGTGTTTACTGCAGTACTCTCCAGGTTTTTCCACCTGTTCCATACAGTCTTTGTCCTTACATTTCACAACAGCTGAGGGTTCATTCTGCTGAAGGCTTTCATCAACATCCATTTCTTCTGGGGTCTTACTATCTATAGCAGCATCTTCAACACTCTCCTCCTGAGAACATAACTCCATATCCACAGGATCTAACTGGGTTAGAAACAGATCATCATCACCTTCATCACTGCTTTCATCTGATTTACACCCATTTTGCTTTGAAGTTTTCATCTCACACTCAGGCAGGAGAGTCCAACCTGTTCCTGAAGACTCATCTTTATCATCTCCAAGTGCAGTGGAACAGAGACTTGAATCCATAGGGACAGGAGGAACCACCACACTGTTACCCTCCCATTTTCTGTTCCAGTCTGAACAACGAGGCATTTTAGAGGCACTTGCCACCTCCTCCACAGAGAGGCTCTCATATTTTCTGTCACTGGAAGAAGGACAAGCAGTCTCTTCTCTTTTTTTCTCCCTTTGGTTTTCAACAGATTCTTTTATAGCTGCCAGTTCAAAACTTTGAGGCTTTTGTTCCACAGGTTTTGCACACGTTTTGGTAACTTTGTTTCTGCTCTCTAAACTTCCTGCTGAATTTTTCACACTTCTTTTGGGCCTTAGATACTGCCGGTCTTGGCAGCTTAGCAGTTTTTTATTCCGTTTCACAGACAAACGCTGAGCCTCGATGTGCTTGGTCCTCCTCTTCTGCGTGACTCCAATCCTGCCCGCAGCTTTGCCGTGGCTACGCAGCTGAGCCAGGCTGTCCAGGGAGGGCTGCGACAAGTCAAAGGCCTTGCGGGGGCCCTTCTTCAGGCCAAGCTTTTCTGCAGTGGATGCTGGAGCAGGGCTCTGCCGAACCTTCCTTGGGGGAACCACAGCAGGCATTGACCTGCCAGGCTGAGAACGTTCTGTCGTGCTTTGGAGGGGTGTTTTGGTTTTGGCTGGTTTAACAATGGGAGGTTTTTTAGGACTTCTCTGAACAGCCAGTGCTGATTTACATTTTGCTGTGGTCTTCTGTGGGCTTGTGCTGTTTTTCTTAAGGGCCAACTTTGAAGCTAATGAGATGGGAGATGTAGATGCTCCGGGTTCAGGAAATTTAGCAGCATCTTTGTCTGCACATTTCTGCAGTTGGCCTTTTGCATCTTCCTTGCCAACTGATTCTTCCAAGGTTGAATTAGTCGCTTCTTTTGTATCATCAGCTTCTTTCTGATAAGAAGTATCGTCTGTCTGCTTTTCTATTGAGCTTGCTGCCTCTTCCACGGCATCATCACTAAAGTAATGCAGATCATAGCCCCAGTCATTTAAGTTATCATTCAGGCAGTCATCTGAATTACTTGTCTCAGGGGCTGGTGAAACACGATCTTGTTTATACTCCTGAGTTGTTTCCACAGCATACGCTTGAGTATCTTGCCAAGCCGAAAAAACCTCAGCTTCTGTTTCAAACTCAAAGTACTGAGAATCACAGTCATCCAGTAACATGGGAGAGCCTGGAGACTTTGATTCTCTTTTAGTGTCACTATCAGAAGTGCTGCTGGAAGTTGAAGATTGCTCTGCACACACACTTTCATTTTTGGCTTTTGGTTCCTCCTTGTCAGCCGTGCTTTTTTCTTCATCAGAAGAATCTGAAATGACAATGACTTGATTGCTAGGGCCATCTGCACCACTGGGACACTTGGTACTTTGGCCCTCGTTGGAAGATCTTACAGAACCTTTCACTTTCCTTTTAATATCAGACATGCTGTGGTACGCTGAGCTTTCCTGGTTGGATGCAACAGGAAAATTAACACTTTTAGCATAAGCAGCTAAAGATAATTTACTGAGTTCTTTATCAACCTGGGAGTCCGATAAATCATCATCTTTAGAAACTGTCTTCACAAAATCCTCCTCTTTCTTCCCCACTGAACTGTTTTCCTTCCTGAAATATTCTGAAAACTCAAACAGCCTGTCACTTGATTCACGCTTCACTGACAGTGGCCTGATCGTATCCCTCTTGTTTTCAGAGCTAAATGGAAAATAACCATACGCTGAAATTTTATCCCTACAAAAGGTTTCCGAAAATTGATTTTTGCAGTCATGTTTATCCAAATAATTTACATTAGGCTGCTCCTGGTTTGAAGTTTGCACGTTAGTGTTTTTCTTAAAGAAAGACATCAACGATGAACCTGATTTTTCTTCTGTTGATACTTTTTTCAGTGAGCTGTCATTACGGCCTAAAAGCAAAGTACTGTCATCTTCCTTCCCCTGCACACCAGGCTCATTTCTAGAGGAGTTAGAGGAATCTAGTGATGCTTCCTTGGACATCTGTTTAGTGGGGACCAGTCTGGACTGGAACACACTGTTTGCACTTGTCTCTTGCATACTTTTGCAATTCCTTGAAGATGGAGAATCAAGATGAGTTTGAGCAGACAGATACGGTGGTGTTTTGGATTCCGCTTGGTGTTTCATTTCTAGCTCTCTGCCTCTCCTGAAATCTGAATGCTGGGTGTTTGAATTGAAGCACTGATCATCCATATTGCATTTCCCTGCCACAAGATCAGAGTTCCTATTTTCCTGAACTTTCCCACATACTTTTGCTGCCAAAGAGTTCTGTGGGAAGATAAATTCCTGAGCTGTCAAGTCATTAGGCTCCTTTTTAATATTCATCAAGAGACCTTCTGTGGATGTGCAAGATGATGAACTTCTACATGCATCTCTACATTCCTCCTCCCAGGCATTCTTTCTCCTATGGAAAAGGTTCTCTTGACAATCTCTGCCTTCCTTTGACATGACAAATGGTGAATAAAGGTCCCTCCTCTCATGTCCACTCATCTGGTGTCCATCATCACACGCGTTCCTCTCGTGCTTTGTAGAGACAGTTGGCAAAGCTGTTGAGCTTGAACTGCTTCCTCCAGCCAAAGAGGTGCTCAGTGCTTTGCCCTTTATACTTCTTATAACCTGCTTTAAACACGTTTGCAGCTCCTGGGTTTCCTGGCTGCTCAGCTGCCACCCCACAGCTCGATTTCCCCGCAGGAGGAGGTTGAGTTTGTCCAGGTACTGCTTGCAGAGGGCGTGCTGGCCGATCTGGTAGCCCTCCTTGAGCAGGCTGCGGATGAGCTGCACGCAGGCGTGCTGCACCGAGCTGGGGGCCTGGAAAGAGCCTGCAGCCGAGGCCTTGGCAAACAGCCCCGGCGCCTTCTCGCCGCACCGCGTGAAGGCTCTGCTTGGGAGCGTGGCACACCTCACCACTGCCTCCACCCACTCCTGGGAGCTGATCCACAGCAAATGCAGGCACTTCTTACTTCTGTGTAGCTCGACAATGGACACCAGGATGAGGAGGAAGAACTCGGAGATTTTGTCGCACTCCTGGAATCGTTCGATGAGGATATCTTTGATTTCTGAGCAGAGGTAGTGGATGACCTCTACTATATAGGCTACACCCAAGTCCTTGAGATCCATAAGGGACTGAACAAAAGGGATGAACCAGAGGAATGTGCTGTGATGGACACGCATGTCTCTGCCAATGTCAGACTGAAGCATGTTAGCCAGGGTCTGCATATCTTCATACATGTTGGGGCAGTACTCTGGGCAAATGGCAGCCTTCCAGCCAGTGTCCTGAAAAATACATTCACCACACAACAGCCTCAGTGATATGCACGGTTTAATATCACGGCTTTTCTGTAGCCAAGCTTTTCTGTTACTTCCTTTCATATATTTGTCCATTAAACAGTAACATCTCTTATATCCCAATGTAAGTCATTAAAGAATGCAAAAAATAAAGAGCACACAGATGTAATAAGGAACTAACTTCCTAAAACATTACCTATAAAATTGGTGTGAAGTAGTGGTTCCTTTAAAAATCATTGTGAACTATTCAAAGACACTGTCACGCTGACATAATTTAACCTCAGATAATTAAAAACACATGGAAAGCCTTTAAAAGCATTTCATAAATGCAACACATTGACATCAAAATATGACCACACTCAGAAATGTTTATTCTTGACAATGTCATTCAGTGACCCCAGTTCAAAGAAAAGGAGTATAAAATGCTGGTTTAATACCTTTTGAGGCTTTTCTGTGTTATAATTATACACAATCTGACTGCAAGAAATCATCTCATCACCATAGTCTGACTCTGGTTCAGATTTTGTCCTGAAAAGAAACACAAGTCACTACAGACTCACACAATTAAAACCCTAAGAAAGTCAGGACAGACACTGCTTTTCAGATACCAAGTGACCGTTAGAACATGTCAGTGATAAAACACACCAGCGAAAAGGTACCATATTTAAAAGCGTAGAGCTTGTTTCATCCAGCTTGTAAGAGGTGGGGGAAGTGACTGTCTCAGGAAAAAGCTTTCTATTGAGTCATGGATTTGCCTATGTAGAACAAATGCCCAGAATGCCATCTACTGAAAATTCAGGAATTCCCATAAATTTACCAAATCTTGAACACGGCAATTTTCATTAACCTTCAGTGCAAGTTGTCTGTAGCACTAAATAAGCACAGAACACTTAACAGTCTTCCCAATTCAGGAAAAAAAATCCTAGTAAGTTTAACACAGACACCAGAGTTACCAAAAAGAAGTGAGCTTTTTTTTTTTTTTTCCTGGAAGGAACCTCACAATTTTAAGGGACCTAGTTCAACTTTTCTTTGCTTGAAGTTGGAAACATGGTATTTTTTTAATTTCCATCTCCCTCCCCCAACACAAATTACAGCAGCACTGACAAGAACTGACCTCCTAAAGCTACTGCGAATATTTCTGATTTCATTGTTGTAGCTCACACTGTTGATTATGGTTTGAAAGGCTTGGACAGGATCAATCAGCTGACCCCAAACTTTAGATCCAAGCTGGTCCAAAATAACCATGAAACAGTGCAGGGCAGGCCAGAAGGGGTCAGTGGAATCATCTGAAACACAACAGCAACAGTGGAGAGGGTTGAAATTCAAGTCCTGGACATTCTTAGGCTAAGCAGAAATTGAAAGAGCTGGTTCTCATTGATTTTTCTAAAATACCAATAGAAAAGTATTCTAGCAAGTTGCAACTGTACTTTTTAACCTGGAAAAAGAATGAAAAAAGTCAAGCTCGCCCATTTCTACAGAGACACTGCTCCTTATGCAGTCTTAAATCAACAGGAGCCTGGGTGCTCATTATTAATATTAAATAATACTGACATTTCCCAACTCTATGAAACTAATTCTTTCACACTGATTTTTGCAGGGGTGTGCTAAGAAGTGGCACAACTTACACAGTTGTTTATATTTTCACTTACACAGCTAATTTATACTTCACATTTATACTAGAAGCAATTGGTGCTTTCAAGTGTGTTCTTACTCCTTCATGTAAGAAAATATCATAGCATCAATAAACACAAAGTTTATAAAAATCTGCTCATTTAAGAGGCAATCCTGGTCTTGAGCTCACAAGGCCATTCCCAGACTATGCCATGGTAACCCATGGGGCTACTACATCTAAATTCTGAAGCCTAAATTTACAGCTGCAAAATGGTCCCCTCAAATGGACAGATGGAAGAGTCAAATTTTAAGGCAAATTGCAGCAATTCAGAAGGAGTTCCTTTACTTTAGGACTCAAAATTCAAACTTCATGCCACAATGAAATGAGCACTCTGTAGGCACATGCAGCCTGTACGTTAAATGAAGACAGTGATAGAAATTGCAGATCTGTCCTCTCAAAACCTCTAAACCAGATTTAGCAAAAGCACCACCATCCCTTCCCCACTCCAGACTTTGGATGTCATCTTTCAGTATTGCCCAAATATTGCACCTTTCAGAAGATAAATAGGCCTCAGGTAAAATTACTTCTCATTACACTAAGAACTTAACAAGGAATTTGATAAAGATTAAAAATGAGCTATGAAGTGCTTAAGCTCAGTATCAAAACTAGTTACCAGCTGCTTCTTTCTCCATAGTATGAAGTATAGACTGCATGAAATCATTTTGTTTGTCTGGGCCCAGTAACAAAGAGTCCATAGCCTGTTCTTCCAGCACTGACAGCAACATGCAAATTCCTACATAAGAAAAAAAAGAAGCAACTTGTCTATGTATTTGAAAAAAATACACAGCCCCTATGAATTTGTAGAGCTCTGAGTTGAAAGAAGTGCTTACAAATGGGAGACTACACAAATTCGTTTCTGATCATAAATACTCACCCAGCCAATAGTTCTTGTAGTTGGCTGTATCATACAAATGAGCTGGCAGAAGGATGAGTTTACCCTTTTCAAACATTGAAGAGCTGTAAATATCTGGGTTCTCAAAAAGCCCCAACTCAATAACTCTGAACAAACAAGTCAGCACTTCCTCTAAGTCGTAGTAATCATCCCTGTCAACCTTTCCCAAATTCCTTGCTGTTAGGATGGCCCATCGACGAATCTGAGGATTGAAACAAAAAGTTTTTATATCAATAAAAAGAACAAAAAAGTTCTGTAAGAGGAAGCACTGCTATTACAAATGGGACAAAGGCATATTTTTACTAGTAGAATAATCAAAAATAAGTCTTCAAAATAATCTTAAACAGGCTTGCTATACCTACAATATGATGTTGGTGACAAGGAAGCTAAAAGTCAGGGTAATAACTATAAAGAAAATACCTTGGGATTTATGTGCAACAGTGTAGCAGTTGGTTTGTACTAATTTTATGTTATTTACATGTTACTGACCAAGATATTCCAATGAGAGAACTGCATGCACTAACAGATGTCAAGTTTTATTTACAGATAAATGCACCACACAGATTTTCTAAAATCATGCAAGACAGCACTCAATCCCTTCCGTATTAACAGGTTTCTGTTCAGCAGAACAGAAAAATGAACTTACCACCTCATTTGGGTGTACCAAAAAGAGATAAATTCCTGGGTATTTCTCAAAGACCTGAAAGGAGTCCTGGCTTAGTTCCATTCTACAGAGCACTTCTACACACAGCTCACCTAAAAGGGTAAGACAGTTATAGTAAGGACTAAGCTACAGGCTAACAAAAAAAAGCACATTTAGTATCAAAATAAATATATCCATTGTTCCTCTGGTTTAACTACTGTTTGTTTTCACCTCCTGCTGTGGAACACCACCATTCCCTTCCACAGGGATAGGATCAGATACGTACTGACTCTCTCATGCAGCAGCAGATATGGGTATTTCAGTATTTCCAGCAGGGGCACTCGAAGGTTGTTCTCAAAATTTGGGCCCACATAACCAGACAGAGGTGTCTCCCCATGCTCATCAATCAGAAACAACTCATCTTCTCCTGTTTCTTCATTCATGGATTTCTCCATGTGGGCAACGAGGCGGGAGGTTTCCAAGTCCCACAAGTCCTATTCAGTGGGGGAAAGCAAAAATCAAAGGGTACTTGTGAAGGAAGTGATTAAGGACATTTATTACCACATACAGAAATCTTAATTACACTTTCAAAAATTGAAATCTCATTTTGAAAAGTTTCTTTCTACACATGGTCCAAAACACTAAAGCTTTGAAATGGAATTCAATTATGCAAAGTGCAAATCTTTCACTTCAAAGTTAAGACTACAAAGTCATTTTTTAAAAGACTAGCCTTCAAACCAGATGCAATTTCATAATTCTGTGAAATACTCATATTCATTTCAATACTTATTTTAGGTTAGCCACAAAACTTTGTTCCACTGGTCAATACACAGGAAGACACAATACAGGAAAAGATCATATTTAGGAAGATAGGAAAAGCAATTATAAAACCTTGCCTTCTTACAGATTTTTCAATTAGTGGAAGGAAAAGAATATACACAATGCAAAGAGACTGACTGATTTGCTGGATATTTGTAGGGATTCACTCACTTAACTTACTTATCTCAAGTAACTGCTCCAAACCTCAATTAGACACCAAGATTATTCACTGCAGTAAATGGACACAAAAAGGAACTTGCAGTAGGTCCAGACACTTCTCTTATTTCCAGTCTATGGAACTTCCAGTCACATGGAATTGCACTCCAGAGCAATCTAGCTGACCAATCTAAAGAGCAACCTTTTAGACTAGGATGGATTAGCTAAAAACACAGATTTTATATACACAGAAGGGAAAATAAGCTTTCTAATAATATAATAAGCTTTATAATAAGCAGTAATAAGCTTTCCAAAAATATAAAATTGTATACTAGTAAGGGAGGACTACAGAAGAGGTTTACATTTTTTTGATTAATTGCACAGTCTTGCAAGGTATGATCTCTGAAATTCAAACATAGGAGAAAACTACAAATGAGAAGTGAAAGCAAACAAAAACAGGAACAAACCAGTAACAAGAGAAACCAGTGGGAAAGAGAAAATACATTAAAGAAACGAATTGTTAGTCTGGCAGATGTTCTTTGTTTCAGATGACAAACCATCAACAGCATGAAAGAAGTCCAAGCTACGGCGTCAAGTCAGCAACTTACAACTACTGGTTTAGTTCTTGCCAATTTGAATATATGCAAAACAAGAGGATCTCTGTTTTACAATCAGCAGTTTGCAACTCCATATGAAAAAACCAGACAGCTAAAAAGCAACACAGCCCACTACCAAAACCCAATAAAACACAACCCCTCTGCCTCCACTGAGACGGGACCACAGAAGCCTCTTAATTAATCTCTTAATTAATCACCTCATGCAATCTTGGACATTCTTCCCTTGCTTTGTGATATTCAACCACACACTCCAGGCAGTAACAGAGGTCATCATTGGATCCTTCAAAATCTTCCTGGGACAGCCTTTGAGCAGCATAGTGCTTCAGGAACTCGGTGGTGTCAGCACCACTCTGTGTGCACCATCGGCATGTGCTCATTCTGGGGGGGCAAAGGAGCAGGAATTAAAGCCTCCAAGTGGCAAAATATTCCCTCTCAGCCACAACAGGACCCAATTTTCAAGTGTGGTGAGCGTCAGGATTTCAGTTACTCATTAGCAGCCTCCATGCAGGTGTTCTTACAACATCCAGGTGCATGCAGTTAAACAGATTAAAGCATTAAAGGGACATCACACAAAAAAATGCCTGTGGAATAAGAAGCAGTAAAAGTAAAGCACTGTAGTCAAATGTGCAAACTGGGGGTAAAAAAGGGTGAAAACTCATTTTACATAAAAAAAAAAAAAAAAATCTCCTTACCCACACATTGTCAATTTCCAGAACTACAATGCAAAGCTCTTTATATTGTTTTACTGGTGTCTCTGGAATCTAGGTCTAGTGGCACAAAGTTTAATGAGCTTTTTTCCTTAATCTCCTGCTAAAATTTATAGGTCAACAAATCCCTGTTGTCACAAGCAAAAGATATTTACACAGAACTTTCCTGTCTTTGTTATTTTTATAGACAGAAATAGTGCTAAAATTCTCACCACAGACTGCTTTCCTCTAAAAACAAAAATCCTTCACTAAGCAGCAATGGAGTCATCTCAGATCCTGCTAGTCTGCAAAATTCCACAGAACACTGGAATCACAGAATGGTTTGGGCTGGAAGGGACCTTAAGGATCATTTCATTCCACCCCCTGCCATGGGCAGGGACATCTTCCACTATCCCAGGTTGCTCAGAGCTCCATCCAACCTGGCCTTGGACACTTCCAGGGATGGGGCAGCCACAGCTTCTGTGGGCAAATCATGCCAGGGCCTCAGCACCCTCACAGGGAAGAACTTTCTCCTAACCTCAATCTAACCCTGCCCTCTGTCAGTTTGAATCCACTTCCCCTTGTCCTATCACTGCAGTTCCTGACGAAGGGTCCCTCTCCAGCTTCCTTGTAGGCCCCTTCAAATAATGGAATGCTGCAAAAGCATGAACTCTTGAACTAACTATACAAAAAGAAAGGTGGTAACTACTTCTTTTATTCAGCATAACAAAAGTAGATAAAGCCAAGCCATAAGTTTCCTCTACATACACAAATACTGAGAAAACCCAACAATTGTGGCATTTACCTTTGAAAAAAGGAGCTATTTGCTGTGCAGGTGTGCCAGGTCACATGGTGGGAAGGAGAACAGCGCTGCCCTGCAGCCAGGGAAGGGGCTGAGCCCTTCAGCCATACATGTCCTGAGTGCAGAGGGCAGAGCCGTATCCTCAGCAATCCACCCCTGGTGACCAAGTCTCGGTGGTATTTCAAAGATCTAGAGCAAAACAGAAATCAAACCACTGAATCACGGAATCAGTCCGGCTGGAAAAGACCTCTGAGATCACCGAATCCAACCTGTGAGCAAACACCACCTTGTCACCCAGACCAGAGCACTGAGGGCCACATCCAGCTGAACACCTCCAGGGATGGTGGCCCCACCACCGCCCTGGGCAGCCCATTCCAATATTCAAATATTTAAGAACTCTTTCAGTAGCCCATTCCAATATTCAAATATTTAAGAACTCTTTCAGTGAAGGAATTCCTCCTGATGCCCAGCCTGAACCTCCCCTGGCACAGCTTGAGGCTCTGTCCTTTCCTGTCACTCACTGTCTGGGAGAAGAGGCCAACCCTCACCTGCTATAACCTNCAGCGCCGCCGCCGCCCTGAGGCCGCGGCGCTGCCCGCGCTTCCGGACGCGGCCGGAAGTGGGCGCTCGCTGCCTCCCGCGGGAGGAGCCTTAAAGGGCCAGCACCGCCCCGAGAGGCGGCGGGCGGGGAAACTGAGGCACGGGGCCGTGCTGCAGCCCGGGCACTGCCTCAGCCACGGACGGTGGTGCCCGAAAAGATTGGCTGGGAATAAAACCCCAAAGAGCGGCGTCTGCAGAGCAGGTGTTTGTTTATTGCGGTGCTGGAGGTGAGGGGGGTTTCTCCTCNACATACACAAATACTGAGAAAACCCAACAATTGTGGCATTTACCTTTGAAAAAAGGAGCTATTTGCTGTGCAGGTGTGCCAGGTCACATGGTGGGAAGGAGAACAGCGCTGCCCTGCAGCCAGGGAAGGGGCTGAGCCCTTCAGCCATACATGTCCTGAGTGCAGAGGGCAGAGCCGTATCCTCAGCAATCCACCCCTGGTGACCAAGTCTCGGTGGTATTTCAAAGATCTAGAGCAAAACAGAAATCAAACCACTGAATCACGGAATCAGTCCGGCTGGAAAAGACCTCTGAGATCACCGAATCCAACCTGTGAGCAAACACCACCTTGTCACCCAGACCAGAGCACTGAGGGCCACATCCAGCTGAACACCTCCAGGGATGGTGGCCCCACCACCGCCCTGGGCAGCCCATTCCAATATTCAAATATTTAAGAACTCTTTCAGTAGCCCATTCCAATATTCAAATATTTAAGAACTCTTTCAGTGAAGGAATTCCTCCTGATGCCCAGCCTGAACCTCCCCTGGCACAGCTTGAGGCTCTGTCCTTTCCTGTCACTCACTGTCTGGGAGAAGAGGCCAACCCTCACCTGCTATAACCTTTTCCTAGGTCGTAGACCAGCAGAAATCTGTTCGGCTCACACCTAAGAACTGCTTTGGTATTCAGGTTAACAGCTGCATTCATGCGTTTCACGAAGCGGTAAGTACGATTCGCAAGAGAATCCCTTGTGTCATTCAAATGCGGAAGAGACAACGCTCGCCTCACTTTTCACCCAGAAAAGCCGTAAATATTTACCTGTGCCCCTTAGGCGAGGAAATCGCTGAAAGGAGCTTGGGCGGGCACACGAACGAACGAACCAGAGCTGCGAGCAGCACCGTGCCCCGTAACGCTGCTACCGACACCGCGCACCGGCTGCGGAGCCTCGGCACCCGCGCACGGAACGCCCGAGCACCGAAAACTCTTTCGGTTTCGCGGTTGGAGCCGCCGCAGCCGCCCCGCTGCCGGCCCCACCGCAACCCCAACCCCAATCGCGACCTCCACCCAACCCCCGGAGCTCCACCCGAGCTCCACTCCTGCCCGGTGCCCCCCGGCCCTTCCCGCCAAGCGGGACCGGCCTGGCGGGGCAGCACCTACCCTGAGGCGGCGTGAGGCACCGACACAAAGGGCGTCCCGGCGGCAGCGCGGGCTGCGCGGCGGCGGCGGCGGCACAAGCTCCAACGCGGTGCCGGGCGAGCGGACCGTCCCTCTGCTCGTGGCTCGCTCCGCGCTCCGCTCGCCGCTCCCCTGACGCCGCTCCCGCGGGTCCCTCGCTCCGCCCGGCCCGGCCCGGCCCGGCCCGGCTCTCCCAGCGCCGCCGCCGCCCTGAGGCCGCGGCGCTGCCCGCGCTTCCGGACGCGGCCGGAAGTGGGCGCTCGCTGCCTCCCGCGGGAGGAGCCTTAAAGGGCCAGCACCGCCCCGAGAGGCGGCGGGCGGGG
>VXAX01003411.1:36762-48763 GCA_013399835.1 Leptocoma aspasia
GCCCCGAGAGGCGGCGGGCGGGGAAACTGAGGCACGGGGCCGTGCTGCCGCCCGGGCACTGCCTCAGCCACGGACGGTGGTGCCCGAAGATTGGCTGGGAATAAAACCCCAAAGAGCGGCGTCTGCAGAGCAGGTGTTTGTTTATTGCGGTGCTGGAGGTGAGGGGGGTTTCTCCTCCTCACTCACCCACCCTTGTCAAGTGCTGGGGTTTATTTATACGGTAAGTATTGCTTAGTGTTGCTGTGTCGTTGTAGCGTCATTATATATGTGCTGGAGGTAATTTACATAATGTTGCCTCACGGTTATAAATAATTCTGTGCTGTGTTTGTGTCTCCCCGGTTTTGGGGGTCTTCCTCACATCTGAACTTTTCAACTTTGTCCTCAGAGCATGCACGGTTATGGTGTTCCTTGGTCTTTCTAGAGTCTAAATTCTTCATTTTGTGGCTAATTGGCTTTAGATTTGGTAATTTCTCATTCATACACCCTCCTGCTTC
This sequence comes from Leptocoma aspasia, assembly GCA_013399835.1. Classification (NCBI taxonomy): domain Eukaryota; kingdom Metazoa; phylum Chordata; class Aves; order Passeriformes; family Nectariniidae; genus Leptocoma; species Leptocoma aspasia. The sequence goes on from VXAX01003411.1 coordinate 37,257, forward strand.
CCAGTGTAGCTGCACTTGTCTGGTTTTGAGATTACTCACCTGGTGAGTTTCCATTTATTTCAGCATTAAGCAACTAGTTAACCATATTGCATTGTATAGAAAGTTATGATTCAGGTTATATTGGTGTCTTACACCTCAAGTTGTATAAGCATCTTGTAACTTTGACCCAAGTTACATCAGCATCACCTTTCTCTGCCTCCTTGGTTAAGACCTTACAGCAAAGAGGGGTGGAAAAAGCAAGTCCCCGTTTGATCTTCAGCTGCTTCTTCAGCTTTGAAGTGCTGCAAACCCACCCTTGGACCTCGTCTGTCTCTGTCTTTGATAATGCCACACAGCTGAAGAGTTTTGTGCTGTAACACCACTCAGGCCATGAAGACACCAGGGAAATGCTTGAAGCGACACATCTGCTCGAAACACCCACATTCTTAGGGTTCTTTTACACTTGAAGGATCTGTCATGCTATTATTTATAATGCAGTCTGATACACAAAGCTTTGGCAATGTTATTTCCTTCATCATTCCGCGGAACCTCTTTGTTTTTTTTTTTCTTTTTTAAACCTCTGCAGAGTTTGCTCTGTTTGCAATAATACTGAAATATCCACGTGAAAGAAATGCCTCCACATGCCTGTGCTCCCATGGGCCCGGGGAAGAGGATGGCAAAGGGAAAAGCTCCTTCCTTGTGCCATTATTCAGCACCTGGGAAACAATCAACATGCAATTATCTGGCCCTGTGCAAACAGATTGCACACACCTCACCCAAGGAGATGAAGGGGAAGGAGTTTCCTTCATTCCCTGGGCTGCAGGGAGATGGAATCTCTCTTTCCTCAGGTCTGTGTTTCCCCAAAAGCAGCCAGTGCAGTGGTGGCTCCGAGTTTACAATTCCAGCCCTGGCTTGCTCATATTTAGCAGAGAAACTGCTTTTAAGGAGTATCAGCAGGATTTTTCCTTGAGTAGTTTCTGGGAGGGAGGAACAGGAGCTCATGCCCTGAGGTGACCCTTTGAGCTGGAATGCTCCTGGCTCACTGACAAGGGAGTTAAAGTGCCTCGGAAAAATATTTTGAAAGGTGGTTTTGTAGCCCAAACATGCAAGATAACGAGTGGAGAATGAGATAAAAGAGCTAAACCAAAGGCATCTATCCTGTCTGTACTGCTGATTAAGAAGCAACACTTTCACCCTAATAACTCTGAATTGCAGCTGGATTGCCCTGGAGCAGGAAAACCTCCCAAGGTTTGGGATCCCTTATCTGAGCCCCACCCGAGGTCTTTCCCTGCCCAAGGGCAAGAGATCCCTTAATCACACCAGATCCTTGGGGAGTGGCTGAGAACAGCCAAATTAGCACTAATGAAATACCACGGATTCGTGGGGCTTCCCAGGATTAATGATAAACTTCACACATATAAACGACTAAGCCTGGATCCAGCTGCACCCAGATCCTCTCTGAGGAGTTAGGAAGGAAGGGGGTCCATTCTGAACCTCAGGAGTCAACTGCAGGGTCCTTCTTGCCCTTTGTGAATCACTAACTTGATTTTAACTCAGTTTTCCTTTGTATGTTTCTTCCATGCAGTCATTAATAAGCTGAACTTTGCCATCAAACTTAGTGAACGTTGGTAAACCACTGTTAAAACTTTATTAAATTCCATCAAATTTATTCTTTTCACTCAATAAAGCATTGCTGCTTCTCTCTTTGGAGTGAGGTGCATTCCACTCAGCCATAACAGTTTTCTTTTTAAAGCAAAGAATAAAATAAATCTCATCATGGAGGTAGAAGTTTATTTCTGCAAGGTCTACTCTACAAACTCTACAACCAGGCATTGTTCATGCTCTTGCCTGCAAACAATTCAGAGCATCTCCATTTTCCAGGGGAAAAAAAAACCCTTGAAAAGGACAGACTTTTTAGATTTAGAAATTCAAGTTTTTCAGCTTTTAACCTTCAAACCCATGAAGCAACACAAAGACCTAAGTGGAAGTGGTGTGTGTTTCCTTACCCCATCTCATTTCAGCTCTTGGCTGGAAAACTTTACCCTCAAAGCAGTGGCTGATTGCAGGGGAGGTCCTGCCTGTCCCACAAAAATCCCAGTGCTTTCCATCTTCAGAAAGACTAAAGCCAGACACAGTTAAACATGGGAAAGTTTTCCTTTAAAATCCCTTGCTGTAAGTCACCTTCCAGACCCTCCAACAAAGCCTTTATTTCAAGCCACTCAAAATTCTGGATTTTCAATGATGATTACTAGAATTGAAGAGGGAAATTGTCACTTATCAAAATGACCCTCAAAAAGCACAAACACTTTACACAGTAAGATATTTTTGGGGGTTTTTTTTACATTCATTCAGTCAATTTACAAATAATCAATTCAGGCAGAGAGTTAAAAGTATCATACAAGACATGAATACAACCTCCATCTTATTGATTAATTTTCTTATTAAAATGTAGAAATTCTCCTTGGCAAAATAAAAATATATATGTATGCATATGTATATATATACACTGCTTTGTCTCTGTATTCCAAATATTAATTACAACATTTTATATTATTTGTTTTGATTAGCAGGAAGTGATGAATAATAATGGACAAAAGTTCCTTTTTCTCTAGAGGGGTTGAGAAAAGTGTGAGTGTGCATCAAAAATAAAATCAGTTGCTTTTAAGAATAAGATACCTGTTTAAAAAAAAACAACTCAGAAGTTGTGCTGTTTCATCAACACAGATGTCTTAATACTGATTATTACAGAGATTTAAAAGCAAACTGAAAAACTTTTTCCAATCCCATGAATTAAAAAAAAAATAAAGTTCTGAAAACTAAGTCCATTCATAAAGGGAAAACAGCAGCTTTCAACTCCACAAAAACACGTATTTTGAGACATTTAGAAAGCAACTTGAATGCTTACATGAAAATGTCTAAAACCAGAGCTAAATTAAATAAGATGTGGCACAAATGCTTTGTTTAACTCAATTTTCAAGATGAAACAAGACAATCAGAGGTGCCTATCCTGACTTTTCCCATTATCAACAGCCTGGGTACTTGCAGGTGGGTGAGCTGCACCCACTTTCAATTAGACCCATTTGCAGTTAAATATGCAAATTAGGCATTGCTTTTAGGGCAATCAATCAATCAGTCTCTTCACCAGAGTCAAAGTCACTGAGTCTGTCTTCACTGGAGTCAAAAATGTCACTGAATCTGAAAGCCTTCTGCTGCTGACTAACTGCTGAGTTAACTAAACTATGCTGTTTCCTCTCTTCTTTTTTTAACTTTTCTTCAAGTTCTGGGAGCTTCTTTTCATACAGATAATCAAGAATTTCTATGAGAAAAAAAAATAGTTTTAATTTGATCTGTAGAGGAATAGCATCTCACAGACAGGAATTATTTTGTCAGTGTTAAATGCAAAGAATCTCTGTATTGTTCTGATCACAGGGACTGCAGAGAGATCAGGCATAACACAAACATGCAAAGAGAAATTAAAATGCACAGTCTTGAAACTTTTCAAGCCAAGGTATTAAAAAGAACAGGTTCATAAGCACTTGCACAAAGAGAACACTGAAAGTTATACAAAAAGCATTTAGTAAAATAAGTATGAAGTGTAAGATTTTAGCCAATTAGGAAAAAATTGAACCAGAATATGTATCCTATGAGATACAAGCCACAGCCTTAAGGAGTACATACAAACAGCTGGCATACTGACCAGAAAAAGTCTTTCTTTTCCATAAAGGGACAGAGGACACTTTTAGCTTATAAAACTTTGCTTGAACATAGGCTCTAGGAACATCTCTGCAAAGAGAAGAGTTCAAAGAATTAGTGGTGCAAGAACTATCATAAAGCTTAACTGTTACTGAGTTATCCATTCCTGAGAGTGCTGCCAGTCAGACTCTAGCTTAGATTTAGGTAGAAAGGATGGAATTCAAATAATAATTAACCCGTAATATCAAATCATAATTTTTCCCATTAGTTGATTAACATCTGGAAGCACAGGTACAAAACTCTCCAGTATTTGGAATGTTAAGGGTTTCAGATCTTGGCTTCCTACTCAGTGCTATGCCAGGATATGCAACTGTAATGTTTCCAAAGTGAACACTTCCTACAGTTGTAAAGGTATCAGAACTTTGATTCATCTGCTTTAACTACCCTTTGCATCCATAAAAAGAGGGAAAGGAGCTTTACCCAATAGCATTACTGAGTTCATCCCAGTTTACTTCACTGGCATCCTCTGCTTTTGTTTCATACAACCTGTGAATGTAAGACAGAAGCAGTTTGCAGGCAGAACTCGAGACATAACTCAGTGCTCCAGCTCCCCCAGTCAGAAATTACAGGACATTTTGTCCAGAGACAGAATGATTGCAAAACATGTATCAAGCTGTAAGCAGGCTGTTCTCACCCTGCAGACTTTTATAACCACAAAAACATCCCAATGCTCAGAACTGTACCTTTTAATAAGATTGATCTTGGCCCGTAATCCATTGGTCCCTCTGTACAGCTGCTGCCCTCTGGTCAATTTTCTTGTTAAAACTGAATTCCTTTGAAAACACACAAAACCAGATTTCTATAATTTCTAGAAATTCCAAGTATCAAGATGCTGCTGCTGTCACAGAGAGGCAGTGTTCTGCCAAGTGACAGGGGGGATTGAAGGGACACAACCACCAGTGGAAAGAATTGTCTTATTTTACTCTGAATATTAAGGCAACAAAAAAGTAGAATTATACATTCAATAGAACTACACACTTGGCTTTAGCAACAAGCAAAAATAAGCAAGGGAATGCACTAATCATTACTATATGAGAGAAAGGATAGTGACTGATAAAGAGACATCACCAACTGCCTCAATATTTTACCATGGGAGCCCCATTTCACAGGCAGGACCTGGACAGCCCTTCCCAGCAACTGGGAAATCCTACACAGTGTGTCCACCCCTAGGTGAGGTCTCCAAATTCACCCCAATTCAACTCCAGCTTTTATAGGCCCCAAATCAGCAAGTCAAAGTGATCTGATTATATTTTTAGCACAGAAACACCTGGATCTGATACCACACTTGCCAACCAGCAGGGGCCAGGGCTTGGCCAGGGCCCAGGGTTTCCCCTAAAATACCCTACAAAGAAGCTGCTATTCCTGTCAGTTGGGAAAGTTTCTTAAAATGATACATTTCTTGCAGATAACTACACAAGGTTATGTGAAAGTTTCTGAAGCAGCTGGTTTGGTGTTAAACAGCTGGCATAAGAGTCAAAATCATCTATTTTTAGCTAAATAATGCTGCTGGTGTTAGTCACGACACCCAGGGTTCAGGATGTAAATCAACTCTGCTGCTCAGGCCTCAGCACCAGGCAGAAATCAGGCTTTGCTACCACAGCAAACAGAAAACTTGCTGCAGCTAGCAAAGAGTTATTGGTCTCAGACAACAATGCCTCTTCTACAATCTACAATTACTCTACAATCTCTTACCTGTCCTACCAAAGGATCATCATGGTACAAAACACAGGTTTTTGCAGAAGAAATACACCCCAGAACACATTTTACTGTCTGAGTTCAGTCCAAGGCCTCACCATTTCTGTTTGCATTGTCTCCAGTATCTACTCCCCACTTTGGTTTCAATCTCAGTCCATGGCAGGGGCTGGTACAGCTGCTCACGCTCAATCCACAGCTCCGTGTTTGACTCTTCCAGTGAGGAAAGACAACTTGGATTTTCTGCTCTCAGTTTTTTCCTCATCACATCCTTCACTGCTCTTACTAACTTCTGGGTCTCTTCCTTTGTCCAAGCACCATAGTTAACAGCTAAAATTGAAAACCCAGCAGGTTAAGGCATAATTTATCATAAATTATTAGGGGAAAAGAAGGCAAAAGAGCAAATGTATCACTTTACATGATTTGTATTTACAGGACCAACTTCTTAACACATGTCCTGGAAACTCTTCTGCATACCAGACTTGAGAGTTCAGCCTAAACACTAAAGAACGGTCTGTGCCCCAGTTTTTATCTTTTGAAACCTGGCTGCCAAATTCCTTCTGCCCTCCCCATGAAATCATCTTTTTTAGATGTCAGTTCTGTTAAAAAAGAGTTGTATTTGTTCCACTTTTTTCCCGTTTTCTTTCAGAGGTTTTTCTTATCCTTTCCACATGAAAATGCAATCAGTGGTGTGAAGAAGAGGAACCACCACTACAAATTAATTAATTAATTTAAAACCCCATACTTGAAGGACTTCTTCCTTATGTTTAGGGTACCTACATCATACAATTCAAATAACATTACACAAAATGAATTGCTTTTCTTAAAATTACATACCTGACTTGATTTCAGAGAATTTCATAGCAACTGAGAGGTTGGAACGGGACATCAACTCAGAAATCTTCTTCCAATCATTGCCATGCAGAGCTTGATACTTCTTTAATTTTTCTTTTTCTTCCATAGTATACCTGGTTGAGGAAATGGGCACAGCTTCAGCTGTAAATTCAAACCATTTCAATCTCTTAAAGAGCTGTAACATCTGCAGGTGATCCATGTTAATCATCACTATCACTTCAAGTCACATTTTAAAACAGAGGAATCAATAAGGGAAAATGAGCTATCAATTAAGTCACAGTAACTGGCACAAATGGAACAGATGATCTTCATTTGAATCCGTTTTTAATTTACAAATAATCAACACAGACTGATATTAGCATTCAGAAACACTTTTAAAGTATTTCCTTACCTTCCTTTATAATTATTTGGGTCAAATATCTTCCGTGCTCGATAATATATCAGCCTCCAGGGCCGGGGTATGCCCTCAGCTGGAAGGTAAAGGAGCATTTTTAACAAACATTTCTGACAGTGGTGAGGCCAAAATGAAACAAACCCCAACACCCAACACCACACATTTTCATGACTGTGCTGTCAACAACAGATTCTTTCCACTCACCAGTGACAAACTGCATGGACTGGCTGTGCATTTGATCCTGGTGTGATTAAAATTTAACTGGCATGCTGAACACTCCCATTAAAAGAGAGACATGAGACAGCCACCAGGCAGGAGCTGAGGAGACACTGGGTGCTTACAGGCTGTTCCAGCTGGGAAAAGCAGGCACTGGGGGCATCCAGCAAAAACCAAATGAAGATCTCTGCTGCAGGGAAGATCCACAGAGACCAATCCCTGGGAACACACACCCACCTTGGTCAGCAGTGCCCAGGAGAGGGGACTCTCTGTGCAAGCCACAGAACACTGATGAGACTTTCTGCCAAATCTTCCCAGCCCAGGAGCAAACTCCCAGACTGGAATCAAAGTCAACATCAGGGAAATGTGATGATGCAGAGGAAAGGATTGTGTGTCTAAAATAATCACAGAGGAACAAACCTGTAGTTTGATCCCAGTATCCTGATCCATGACAGGCTGCCCTTCACTCTGCCTTGCCTGAGATGATGCCATCAAAGACAGAATAAAGCTCCTGGTGCACTGAGGAGATCCCCATGTCTTGGAAAACTGGCATGGCTCAGTTTCTTTCACCCCCCTCAGTCCTGCCCCTGCCACCTGTTTATGTGATCTAAGAACAGGTGACAATTTCAGACAGAACTTAATCACTCACAGCTGCCATTAGTAACCTTAATTATAGTTTAACAAATAAAGTACTTGAAGCCATAAAGCCCAAATGCGAGTCTGGAACTCTTTACTGGTCTTGACCATGTTTTATCTCTAAACTCTTCTGATCTGAGACCAGCTAATAAGAACAGTGCAGATTATCAACTACACACCATGTCAGAAGCTCCTTTTTTTACCAAATTTAGCAACCTCAGTGCTTTTCAATGAAAATTATTTTACAGAATATGCCATGATATCACCAGGTCGTAGAATGCAACATTCAGCTGTCTGAGGATGAACTTAAATACTCACAGATTTTTTCACAAAAATGATGTTCTGTTTTCAGGCGATGGATGGTGTCTTTATCTTCTGGATACCTCGAGGTAAACAAAAGTTTTTCAGCACTGTCTATTCCAGTAAGTGATAAGAACTCTTCAACATTTTTCTGGATTTGTTTGTTTTCCTTCTGGGTAAATCTGCCAAACTTGACAGCAATACCTAGAATATAGGAAGGTTAAAAAAAAAAAAATCAAGTCAAACCTCAAGTACCATCTCCTGCACATCTCAGGTTTTAGCTCAGGTATCAGCAAATTCAGAGGGGAAAAAAGAAAACTGAAAGAGACAAAACCAGCTGGCAATCAGCAATTAGCACACATGTTCAGACAGAAATTTGCCAGTGTGGAAGCAGATGCTACAAAACAGAGAAACAGAAAATGTCAATGGAATGAAGTGAACCAGACTCTGTGGGTGCAACAGACACCACACAAGAAACTTTTCCCTCAGTCCAAACATGAGCACAGCTGCACAGTCCTTCCTCACTGCAACAGGATTTCAGAGAGCTCACCCTGTTTTTTAAACTCCTTAAACCTCGTCAGGTCTCTTCCAGCCATTTTCTTGATTGAACTGTCTGATATATTCTTCACATGAGGAATAAACTCTTCCAGTTCTTGTCTTGCAGTATCCAAATCTGTGACTGAGGTCATGGCAGAGTCCAGGCATTCTTCCCCATCCACACTGACCTCATCAGAGGCTGCCAATTCAGCAAAGGAATTGTTCTGCTGCTTCTGCTCCTTTTTATGTGATGCCAAGGCTTTTGGTGTCCTGATATATTAAAAAAAAGGCATAAAATAAAATACACCACCAGAACTCCAAACCAGAGATGCTGCTAACGTCTCTACCATTAAAAGAATGAACATATTCATTAAGTACAGAACAAAATATACTTCACACATCCACTGCCTTGCATTTCTAACCTTTCAACGTAATAACTGTAATTTATTTCCAAATTTCTATACTTACAACAATCAAGGAGCTTTCTGAAGTTCTGAAAATCCACAAAACTCTCACACATGGGCATACTGAAGAAATAATGTCTCTTGCTAGCACTGGCACACAGACTTTTTCCATCTGTCTCTTACTAGTGCTCCTGTTTTGTTTTCTAGACACTGCAAAGGCACCAAGAGCTACTTACACAAGCATTTATTTGCACAGAATGTTCAATTGTTTAGCTGACCTTACTAGTTGCTTGGTTAAAATGCACATGTTCACTACAAATATCAAGTTTAACAACTGAAATTTTTTCTTTCCCCCCCCACTTTTCTTTTTTTAAATGTGAATTGTTTGCAGGTAAGTTATTTCTATACCTATAGTTTTTAAAGAGGAGAAAAGAGCCTACACTAAAGTATTCTTAAGAATTGTAATTGGAGCTCCACAAGAAAACTGAGGTGTTAAAGTAGGTCTCTAACATCACAAATGCTGTGTAAATTCAATTTTTTTTCTTTAAAACACACTCAAAACAGAATGAAGACAAACCTGGAACCCAAATAACATGAGGCTCGTTATCCCCATTCGTCTGTGTAGCCTAGAAAATAAGTTTTTGATACCAGCCTGGGACTGAATTCGTCCTCTCGTCTGAAGTGGCAAGGGTTTTATTGTTTAATATTGTTTTATTTCCTTTGTTGTGCTAGTGAATGGGGTTTTTTTTTTTTTCTCTTTGCCTGTTAATTAAATAGTTTTTTCCACTTTTCTCCAAGGAAATTTTTTCCCAAACCAGTTGAGGGAGGGGCTGCTTGAAATTTGCCTTCTAGAGAAAGACCCTTTAGGGGAATTTCTTCCAAATTTACCCTAAACCAGGACAGGGATGTGTTTGGGGAGTGGAGGAAGGAAAAAAACGCCACAAACAAAACCTGAACTTACATCACATCAGAGTCTGAAGAGCTGTCTTCCATGACCCAAGCGCTGCTTTTATTTGCCTTTTTAGCACGTGCTGGAGCCTTTTTAGCTCCATCAGCTGCTTTATTGGGTGTGGAGAAACCAGCAGGGAGCTCCATGGAGACCTCAGCAGCAGCATCACAGCCTCCATCCTCACCTGCAGGTGAAGGCCACCCCCTGCCCTGCTCTGGGGGTGACACCTGTGCCTGCTCAGCTGCTCCCTCTGTGTCCTCCTGGGCACTGCCCTCTCTCCTCCTCTTCCTCTTCTTTTTGGATTTCTCCTTGGGGCTGTGTTCCTCAGAGGGAGACAGCTCACACACCTGATCCACCTCAGGCTGCTCTTCTTTCTTTTTCTTCTTGTGTTTTTGGAAATAAACATAATCAGCAGCACCCTCCTGGCAGTGCTGGTTCATGGGGACACAGGTGACATCGCTGAGCTCGCTGGTGCTGTCGTGACCCTTCCTCTTCCTCTTCTTCCTCAGGGAACCAGCTGCTTCAGTCCCATTGCTGATTTCATGTTCCACCCTCACAAAGTAATTATCTATCAAATTCTGCTGCCTCTCAGCCTTTTTTTTCAGCTTTTTCTTCTTTTTCCTGCCCTCCCCACCCTGTGCATCTTCAAAGAGCACTAGGGAATCGTGGCTCAGCTCTGGATCTTCCACAATTTCAGCATCTTCATGTTTGTTGTTGGACTCATCCTGTTTCCTCTTCTTCTTTTTCTTCTTCTTGACAAAATCCTGGGCTTGAAAATCATCTGCATGTGCTTTGCTTTTCATTTTTTTTTCTCTTAAGTAAAAGAGAGGAGTTTTATTGAAGTGTTGTCATTTATACACCATTTTTGTTTGCAACAACAACATCCCCCCCAAAAAACCCCAACAAAAAAGCACAAAACCCACCCAAAATCTTAACAATTAAAAACTCAATTTTATCTTAGACTCTTACTCTTCAATCCAGTTAGTTTTGCAAAGTGCCTAGGAAAAGCTGATGCCTTGTCAAACAGATGCGCATCACAGCTGTCCCCAGCCTTCAGCGTGCCTTCCTACAACAACAAAAAATGCTTTAATAAATTTAGTAACTATTAGCTTTGATTTTGAATAACTAAGCAACGTCTGACTAGTATGTTCAAATCAGCTTTCAGCACTGAAACAGCAGCAAGCTAAAAGCAAAGAAGAAACACGAGACTCATCGGCACTAAACCCAAAATTCTTTAATTAGAAGAGTCTGACGGGCCGAGCTCAGCCCTGCCGGCAGGGGCGAGGGCAATTCCTGCAGAATTCCGGCACACAGAGCAGGCAGGAAGCACTTTTAGCACATTTCCTACATCCAGCACATACAAAACACCACAACAGCCCCGTCACGTTTGAAACGCCCGCCCTTGAATCTCGCATCCCCAGGGCACCCCCTCCCCGCCAGCGAGGCGAACGAAGGCTGAGCAGGGCCCAAAGCACAGCTCGCCCCGAGGCTCGGATACCGATAAACCCCGGCTGAGCACGCTCCTGGGGCTACCGACAGAGACTCCCAGCGCACGCACAGAGCTCTGGGCGGCCCCGGGCTGCCCGGAACCCGCCGTGCTCGGGACCCGCGGCCTCCCCCGGAGCCCTCAGGCTGTCCGGAGCCCGCGGCCTCTCCCGGAGCCCCAGGGCTGTCCGGAGCCCTCAGGCTGTCCGAGGCCCGCCGCCCCCCGCGCTCCCGCCCCCGCCGGGCCTCCCGCTACCTCCACGCGGTGTCCGCCCGCGCCGCCGGCCCCCCGCGCCCCGCCCCCGGC
>VXAX01003411.1:49179-103142 GCA_013399835.1 Leptocoma aspasia
GGGCCGTGCAGAGACCCCCGGGATCCGGATCGGCACCGGCACCGGGGCCGTGCAGAGACCCCCGGGATCCGGATCGGCACCGGGACAGCCGAGACAGCCTCGGCACCCGGAGCAGGACTGGGACCGCCGAGAGAGCCGCGGCCCGGGAGCGGCCCCCCGCGCCATGGCGGGCGGCAGAGCGGGGTCCCGGCGGTGGCCGATGACCTTGGCCGAGGCGGGCCCGGGCACGGAGAACGAGCGGCTGGGCTTGGTCCGGCTCAGCATGCTGCGCAACCCGCTCATCCTCAAGGTGAGCCCCGCGACCCCCGCGATCCCCGTTCCCTGCCCGGACACGGCCACCCCCCATCCCACAGGCAGCGGGACCCCGGGGAGGGTGAGGGCTCCACAGCAGACTAGTTTCCCCTTAAAGCGGTTAAAACCAGTTTCCCCAATCCCCGCCACTGATTTATATGACAAGGAAATTGTGTTTGCCCGCTGCTCCTTGACAAGCATGGTGGTGTTTTAACCCGGCGGTCCCCGGCCGGTGATGGGCACAGAGCTGGGTGGGTTCTCCCTGCGAGGGTTTTCCCGAAGCCCTAAGTCCCGAGGTTTGGGAAGCACTCGGGGACAGGGACCGAGATGTCACCGGGGCTGCTCTCCACCGCCAGACAGAGCTGAGGGGTCCCGGGGAGAGGATCACACAAACTGCATCCACCGAAATCACCGCCACCGCTGGAAGGGGCTGCCCAGCGAGGCTGGGAGGAGTCCGGGGAGGTTTGGAGGAGTCCGGGGAGGTTTGGAGGAGTCCGGGGAGGTTTGGAGGAATCCAAGGAGGTTTGGAGGGTTCCAAGGAAGGCCTGGCTGTGACACTCAGTGCTCCGGTCTGGGTGACAAGGTGGTGATCGGTCACAGGTTGGACTCCACGATTTTGGAGCTCTTTTTCACCCTAAGTTCTGCGCTTCTGTAATAAGCATTTTTAGACCTGCTGTGGAGGTTCTGCTCCCCTCCCAAACTCCCGGCCCTTGTCAGTTTGTTTATCCCACTCCTACCCTGCCCTGCGCGCCGGCTGAGCCGGGGGTGAGGCTGGAAAGTTTTCAACATCTCGCTTCGCTTGGTTCCTCCTCCTCCACACCCATACCCAGCCACGCTTCACCCCCAGCTGTCCCCGAGCAGCAGCTGAAGTGCAGCTCTCGTCCCCTGGATGGCACTCGCAGAACGGCTTGGTGCCCCCCGAACCGGCGCTGGGATGCGGCTCCCGAGCGCTCGGAGCCGCCGNCCCCGCGCGCCCGGCGCCGCCGCTCTTCGCCCTTCCCCGGCCGGGGCAGCCCCTCCTGCTCCCCAGCCTTCCTTCCCCGCCTGAACCGCGGCTTTCCAGCCCGACTTCGGCTCCTCGGCTCCCTCAGTATTCGCACCTGGCACCGGCAGGCGTGGCTGGCCGTAAAATTTGGGCATTTGGAGTGTCACTGGGAAGTTTGAGACTTTGCAGCGTTGAATTCTTTTGTTTTCTTATGAAACTCTATTGGGAAATTTTGTCAGGCATAGGGAAAAAGCAGGCTTTGCATCAGAACTCAAAGTGGCTTCACTTGTTCAAATCCACTTCTACTTTCTTTCTTTTCTCTGGATCCCCGAAGTTTGATGGGAAGGATGCCCCTTGCAGAGCATCCTGGCACTGGGAATTCTGGGCAATTTTAAATCGTGGCATGTTTAAATAAATTAAGCCGCAATCTGGATTTCTGCAATCTGACCTGGTGAAACTAAACTTTGAGCAAGTTTTAGAAGGAAAAGGTAGTGTTCAATGTTAGTATTCTGGACGATTTCTGTTTTCTCAAGGCTTCCTTGCAGGAGGGTGTCTGCTGGTAGGGAAGTGAGGAGATTTGCAATCCCTGAGCAAGGTGTAAGCGGCTGCTAACAGGGATGCTTTCACTCTTGGAACCAGCAGTAATTGCACTTCATGGTAGGTCCTGCTGTCGGAATTTGTGCAGCAAAACGCTGCCTTCCCACACTGCCCCGGGGAGTGCTGAACTCACCAGGGTGTCCCTCTCTGCCGGGAGGTGACAGGGGTGGGGTGGCAGTTTGCTGGATAAACGCTGGCACTTGGCACTGCTCGCACCGGTGGTGACACACTGACAGCATCAGCCCCCTGCCCTTCCTCCTCCTCCTCCTCCTCCTGCTGCTTCCAGCTGCAGCCTGGAATCTCCCCCTCCCCAGGACAGCCCTGGGGACCCAGCACTCTGGAGAGGATGGCCAGCAGGTGCCAGCCCTCATGCTGAAACTGAAGGACACAAAGATGGTTTAGGAGAAAAGGACAAAAGGTTTGGAGACAACTGCAGCTTGGGGGAGTGCTGCTGGCAGCCGAGGGAGGGCATGAGGAACACACAGCTCCAACAGCTGCCAGGGAGGTTCTCTGGGCAGCAAATACACAAGAACCTGAGGCACAGTGGAGATGGATGGGACACTTACTCCCTGATCCTCCTCCAAATAGCACTTGGACCCCAAAACACTGGTGCAAGTGTGACAGATCTCCTACTCTGCAGCAGCCAAAGGATATCCTTCTTTCTCTTTCAGTTATTTTATGTGTATTCTAAACATGGCATCACGTATCCAAACAAGATCCCTGCCCAGACTGTTTCTGGCTGAGCCTCCTGCCTCAGCTCTGCCCAGGATGTGTCCACACACTCTGGCTATCACAGACTAAAACCATCATCTTCTCACATAAACATTTCTAGGGATGAAAGCTCTGTTTCTCTGCTAGAATGTATGATGTGTTTTAATTAATCAAGGAGTTAATTTAGTTATCAATATATATTTGCTTGCAGCATAAAACTGAGGAAAGCATTTCATCTCCTGGTGCCAGTAAAAATCTGAGCAAAGCATTTTTGGTCTGTTTTCACCAGTAAAAGCCTTAGCCAAGCACTTTTCCAGTACAAACTTACTACAAACTCCTGTGTTACAAAAATAAACCAGCTCTGGGCAGGAAATAAGAGCTCACCACACTTAACCCCTGGCAAGCTCGACACAGACTTCAGAAATAGTGACCCACAGCAGTCTGGTTACATTTAAATTAACATCTTCTGCATAATATGGTATAATTAAATTCACCATATCACTAACAAAGTCATTGCCACCAGCAAGGAGTTGGGTTTAGCTTCCTTGACGTGTGAAGGTAAATGGGAAATCCAGCCCCACGTGCCAAAGCATCCCCTTACCTGTCCAGGTGGAGCCAGGGGCCATGCAGAGAGCAGAAAACTGCTCTCCAGGAAAAGCATCAGGCTCACCTTCAGAGCCTCCACTGCTGCTCCCAACATGGCAAAGTTGTTTCCAAACTGGCAGTTCTGAGGAAGAGGAGGAGGAGGAGGAGGGTGCTGGTGCTCTCCTGGCCAGGAAAGGCTGGCACCAGGTCCCAGTCCAGACTGCAGGAGAAGCAGATTTAACAAACAGAACTGCTGGAATGTGCAGTGTTTATTTTACAAGCCTGTTATTTACATGACAACGGATGCCAGGCTGTCTTTATTGGTCTGAATGCCAGGGCATTTAGGGTTCATTTTCCTAAGCTTTCCTCTACAGCCCCGAGGGCTGGAAGTTTTTATTTTTTTTTCCAAATGAGATTGAACAGAAGCTCCAGGATTCAGGCAATAAAATTTCAGCAGCTACAGTCTCCAGAAGAGGAATATATGATCAAAAAAAGCTCCCAAAACCACAGGAACTGGCACACTGATAGCCTTGGCTTTGGAGTTTCCAGCAAAGGATGGATTAGCCAGGCCAGGGAGAGTGACCTGCCCTTTTTGGTGGGTGAAGGGGATGCACAGAAGAGCTTTCCCTGGGCTCACCGGGGAGCCAGCTCCTTGCCCAGGGACAGCAGCTCCCTGTGGCACCAGCCAGGTGACCAAGGGACTCCACTCCCTACATGGGTATCAAGCAAAGGCAGAAATCACCCAGCACGTTTTTCTTTTTCCTTTCCTGCCTATAAGCTCATCACGAAGTATTTCTGAGCTGACTGTCACAGAGCAAGGCACTGCTGACAATTGTTGCAAAATAATTTTGATTTCTGGAATGATCCATAGGATGGACACTACAAAAGCAAGTGGGGCCATTTTGTCAAACTAAAATTGTGTCACATCGTGAAAAAAGAAAATAAAAAGCTGTAATTAAGCAAGAGACAAAGATGGACAAGTGCATGGTGTGAAAAAGAATATTACAACTTCCAAGCTGTAAACTGCATCATCACAAACGTCTCTTGGAATAGAAGTTACTGACAGGGCATGCTTTCCATCACTCTGAAGCTTTTATTATTGACCTGGACTGTGGCTGCAACAGGGCTTTTGCATCTGAATGTTGGGCTTCATCTTTGAGCCTTTAACCCTCAGCTTCCTGGGTGATTTGGTTTTTTTTTTTTAACATTCTCTCCAAATCCACTCATCTTCTTTCTCTCTCCTGGCACCAGCCTGTCCAGGAGTCAAGGTGAACTTGGCACGGGGGAGGAATGGGACTGACAGGAGCAAAATCCTGTCCCTTTCCAGAGAGCACCCCCAGAGCCCAGGGAGGGCTGTCAGGTCCCATCCCCTCTGCTCCCCTCAGGGGATCTGGGGCTTCAGGCACAGCCAGGATCTCACAGCACACGAACCAAGAGCCCCCCGTGTGGCAAACTGCTGATCACACCCTGTGAGGCAGCTTCCAGAGCATTTGGGTAACTTCCCTCAGGTGTTAGCTTTGATGATTTAAATAACTCTGTTCCCTCCCCTAACCCAAACCTAGCCTACAGCTGTTTGGGATCAATACATTTATTGGAAACTTGGTCAGAGAGCAAATTTCAGTTTCTCTGTCTCTCCCTTGTAACACAGAGCAGAGCAGCCACAAGTACCATGAGCTGTATTCGGAATAAAGTTGTTTTATTTGGTGTTAATTATACTTTTTACCTCAAATCACTACATGTGCTGAGCATCCTGCTTTCTGTGCTTGCTGCTTGGGGACACTGAGGTTTAATTAGTGTTTATGCAGCATTTTGTGTGCCTATTGCTATTATTATTATATCATGAGTACTATTATATTTTTGCAATCTAAGACCAGTGTTGTGCTTTTAAAAAATGCATTCTGAGATGTCTACACAGTGCCTCAATAATTCATTAGAGAAATAAACTAATGAAGGGCTGGTTAGTCAAATAATCATTAGGTTTGGTTCTGAGCTTTCCTTCCAATGCTCCGACTTCTAAAGGTTTTCTTCTCAGCATGAACTCATTTAAGATTTTAAATGAATTATTTGGTACACTAAAAATTAAACTCCTTATGAGCTTTAGTGCCCTCCCATATTTTGCACAGGCACTGCTGAAATAAATAAGGTATTTCCAAGAGGCAAGTAAACATTCTGCATGAATGAAAGTAGTGGGTTTTTCCTCCTGGTTGTTTGAACACAGGCTCCAAAGTGCCAGCTGTGACTCAGCAGGCAGAGGGACAGCCCCAGCAGCCCCGGGCCTTGGGGGCTGCTCACTCCCAAGATCCACAGGCAGGATGTAAAATCAAGCAAAAGGGCATTTTGATCCTTTATGTGAACAAAACAATGCAAATTGGTGAGACTAATAAGCCCAGAAACATTACAAGGTGAATGCCTTTTATGTTTGTGAAAATCTTCTATGTTTATTTGTCTAATACAATGGAAATAAAGCTTCAAAGGCTCTTTGATTTAAAAGTGCGTTATTGAAGTCAGCCAGCACAATAATAATAATTAGACCAAATTGTTGCATTATGACCCTAACAGCAGTGCTGTCAGAGCAGAGAACATCTGTACAGCCTCTTGCCCGAGCTGGTGGGGATGTAAAAACAAAAATTAAACCAAAGGATGAGAGGCTGTAGGTAGGATAGGGAAAAAACTAAAATGGAATGGGTCACAAATGGATCCATACATTCACAGTGCATCCAGAGCTGCTGCAGGCTATAAATTTTTATGACGAACCTAAAACTCAGGCTTTATCCTCAGAAAGATTTAAGAAACTTTGGGGGAGAGCCACCACCTATTTTAGTGCTGCCCCCAAACCACACTAAGCCAAGAGATGATTTTCAGACTCGTTCAAATTGAAGACACCCCACAGAAAGTCAGGGATATCCCAAATCCCACTAAAGTGCCCTTAACCCTTCTCCAGGGACACCGAGCCCAGCAGGCTGAGAGCAGCACCAGAGACCCAGCTAAAACTTGTGAGAGCACAGGAATATCTCTGCCCTCTTTCCTCTCCAACCTCAGCTTCCCACTCCAATAAAAATTCTCCTTCTCTGGAAGAGGCACCAGAAAGTGCCCTGAGCACAGAGGAGAAGCTGGTGGGGGCTCAGTGAGGACAGTGCTGGACAGGGGGGCCTTGGGCAGGCAACCAGCTGGCAGCTGCCCAAGGAAAAGGTGAAAAGCTTTTTATTTTTAAACCTTTCCTACAATCGTTCCCCTCTTTTTGAGTGCTGCCTAGCAGAATGTAGAGCAAACAGAGCATGTCGTCGGCAGTCACACAGACCTGCATTTTCTGTTCCTGATTTTTGGGAGTTTTTAGCCACATTTTCCCCAAGGGCAGATTGCTTTCCATGCAAATTCTTAGAAATGCTCTTATGCCTAATTATTTGATTTCAGAAGCTTTTGTCATCTTGCAGGGATTGTTTTTTTCTTGCTTGGCTGCTCGCATTGTACAGATTAGACAGAACCTGCATTTCTGAGAATATTTTCTTTTTTAACCGTTTGTACTTTATAAAACAAATTACACTGGCTTTCCCACTCACATTTATTTGAAGTAGCAAAGATAAATGCAAGTGGGACCTACTACTAGACTTCCAGCAACAGCCTTTAAGAAAACTTCAATATCAAGGGAAATATCTCTAGTTTGATTTGTTTAAGCAAACCAACACGAGGTTTGTGCCTAAAAATCTTACAAGTGAAACCTGATTAAAAATAATAGCGTAACTCCCAGGCTGGGGGGGATAAAAACCAGCAAAGCAAACACAGTGAACCTTGTATTGCTCTGTAAAGAGCAAACCAGCCTGAAAAATAACGCTGGTTTTAATCAGGAGCTTTGGGCTGCTCACCCAGGTAGAAGAACCCCTTTATTTGCAGCTTTTCAACTTCCCGACTTCCCTTTACATTTGCTGGTGGCTCCCAGGGGATTCCAGTGGGCTGCTCAGGACTGTAACTCCATTAATTACCACGTCTTACAGTGTGTTAAAGCCTTAAGACAACCAGAAATGCAACTTTGCCTGCACGGGGGCGGCTGTCATCCCTGCTCCGCTCCCGGCACCGAAGTCCCACCTCTGCCACCGTAATCAGGGAGCTAAAATTGTTCTCAGCTTAGCCCCAGCACTGAAAAGCACAGTCCCAGATCACACTCACAGTTAGTTAGCATTTAGATAGGCTGGGACAGGGCTCTGTACAATAGGCATCAAAGCTGAACTCTTGGTGCAGCGAGAGGGATTAATTTCTTTAACCAACATGCCTGATCTGGCCTATCTCATTACCCTGCCTTGTCAGTGTCGATGTTAGATTTGATTGAAGATTATACCATTTAGGCCTTTCCCCTGCTTTCCACAGAAATCAGGCCTATTGAATTGCACATTCTTCCATGGGCCCCTGTCAATACTCAGTGGCCTGAGCCTCTAATTCTGCTTCATTTAAACTTCATCAACTTTTCCAATCAAGTGGAAGGATCTGAAATAGGCTCCGTAAGCAGAAAGGGCCTTTTTCCTTTTGTCAGATAATTTATTCTGTTTTCTCTTTCTCTCCCCCTCGCTTCCCCACCTCTTTCTCTTTTTCTTCTTTTCGCTCCCTTTCCCTGATGCTGAAAATGAGATTACAGTATTTAAATGACTATGATAATCAATCGGGGGACCTTGAGCCGAGATTGAGGTTAATTTTTCTTAGCAGAACAAAGAAGCGTGATGCCATCAGGGATTCGAAGGTGCAATCTGTGTTTCATGCTTGTATTCCTGCCCCCCCCCACCCCAAAACTGCAGTTTTAGGAGTCTTTTCTTGTTACTAACTATGCAGTTGCTGTGATTTTTAAGAGGAGGGAAGAAATGTAATTTTGAGGCTGATAAATAGCTAACAGCCTTCAATCAACAATTTTAATAGGAAAAAACAATTCACTTACGTGGTGAGACTGCAGATCTAATGAAAGGGTTATCATTACCTTATTTATTTTTAAATATACTTGGAACAATTTTTTGCAGTGCTAGGAATAGTCCTTTCAGATTGCACAGCAGAGTTGGGAACTTTTAACTGAATACCCCTTTTACCCAGCCACTCTTCCTACTTAGCAGCTTTCTTGGCTGCTTGGAAAAAAGTTGATGCTTTTGTCATGATTTTGCTAATCAGAAATGGAATCGCTTATGTTCATCTCAGAAGCTGCCTTGCAATGGCTTGTTAAGTCTTTAGATGATGTATTTTTGGTTGTAACACGCCAGCATTCACTCACCTGGATCTTTCCCATTCCCTGCTCTGGAAGAGAGAAGAGAAAAATATGCATTTCTTTGCTTCCATCCCAGCTGTCTTGTCAGTGCTGTTTTACATGCTGCCACCCAATGTTATCTTTTATTTGTGTCAGGAGAGAGGATTTGACAAGTTCAGTATACAATGTTCATTTGGCAAGGCAAATTTTTCATACCAATTTTGAGTAGAAAATGAAACCATCTTTCAACACAACGAGCAACATCATTTTTGGACAGACTTATTATGAGAAGAAGAATTGCAAAACTTTATTTCCCCGCACAATGCAGAAGAAAAACAAACCAGGAAATGAGACATTTAAACAAACAAACAAAAAAAACCCCAAACATGTATGAATGTTTGAGGCCATCAGTTTGTTTTAGAAATAAAAAATAACCACCAGCTGCTGTCAGGTAGCTGTGGCCTCCTTTTTGTTAATCAGATGCTGCTGAATTTGGTTGCATCATAATGTAGCTTTGTTTCAAACCTTTTAAGATGTCAGATAACTGGGGAAGGCAGACCAGACTGACTGTAGAAGTTTGTCAGCTTTTGCCAAGCAAAACAGCACTGGAGGTTTGGGAAGGGGCTCAGGGCCTGAGAGGGGGAGGTCCAGGGGCATTTCAAAGGGCTCTGGGTGCTTTGCCTCCACCCAGAATCCCAAATGTAATTTCTGGCAGTACTAAATACTCTGAACAAGCCAATTAATGGAAAAATCTCATTGTAAATTGTGCTGTCCCATGTGTCTCACAGCAGGCTCCTTGGGGATAAGGTTTTGTGTCTGACAGCCCCCCAGCACAAAGGGCTTCTGCCCCATGCCCAGGACTTGCTGGTGCCACTGCAAAGTGAGGGCCCAGGACACTTAAATGAATATTGCCTGAGGAGCACCATGCATTAAAAAGGGCTGTCAAAACTTCACTGGGTGACAAATTCATTTTAGCCCCCAGGACCCTGCAGGGCTGGGAGGTGCAGCCTGAGAGCTGTGTAGGATTGGGCTGAACACCTTCCATGCCCTGCAAGTCCTCAGGAAACCTCAGCCCCTGGTGGCAATTGATGCTCTCTGGTGCCCCAGCTATGCCCCTCTGGGAATTTTAACCCCAAAAAAAGCAGCAGCAGCTCCAAAATGTTCAGCCCCACAGACGTGGGAGAAGCTGTGTGTGTTTCGGGCAGTGTTTGGCTCTAAGAGTTTTCTCTCTTTAAGCAAATGTTGACTCACCACGGGGAAATTAAAACTCCATTAGACATTGCCACACTGCAGAACAGACCCCATTACAGCGGGCGAGTTGCAATTAATTGGTTTCCTCAGATATTACTTAATTCTGGGAAGGCACAGAGAGATGGGAAGGACAAGGCTGATCTAAACAATAATTTCCTAAAATAACATAATCTAAATAAACTAATGAAGTGATTACATAGTTATTAATCTAATATGAAGAAGACTCAGAAGAAAATATTGGGTATATAACAATTTGGAAAGAACAGCAGAGTTAATACCATTCTGGTTAGACTCATCATGAGGCAATCAGCATTTGTGCTTAGGGATGGATGCTGGTTTTGCAGATTAATTATATTTTGTGCTAAAAGCTGCCATTTCAAAGTGTCCCATTTGCTTTTTTTGGTCTGTTGTTCATACTCAACTTTTCAATACCCAGATGGAAGGGACCACTGCCTATGAGGCACTGCAGGTTTGGGGGTTGTTTTGTTTTTTAAGTGAAGTTAATTTTGGATTAAGAAATGTAAAGCAAAATAACCATAAAACAGACTCCCCTGAGTGCAGACAGAATAATCAGCAATTTGAAAACATTCTGGCCCAGGGAGGGCTCTCCACAGGCAGTCCCTGTGCAGAGAGGCAGTGGGGAGCTGCATGCTTGGGGTGCAGCAGTGCCTTGGGTGCTCTGGGGGTCCCCAGGGCCGGGCAGGGTCCCCCCAGCCTGGGGCCAGTGCAGGGAGCAGATCCAGCCATTCCCACAGAGCTCCCCTGGGCAAAGCTCACTCCCTTCCATCATCAGGGTAGAGAAAGTATTTGGCTTCAGGAGAATAAATAACTAGGCCTTACAAGTCATTAAAAATGTATTACAAGAAAAATACAGTGCAGCTATAAATAGAAAACAAAGCAACTCCTATATAAACTTTTACAATTGCTGCTACTCTGACTATTTTTCACTGTCTGGTTTTAAGTGAGTTTAGCATCTGTGATCTCTGGATACTGAGATCCCTTGAAGCTGCAGTTCTCCAGGCAGTGCTCTGGCCTCTGGAAGGCTCCCCCAGGTTGGATGATGAGCTTTGGTGACAGGAGCTCAGCCTGCCTGAGCAGAGATGGGGGCTGAAGTTCTGCTCAGTCCCAAACTGGAACTTTGGTGTTCCCTCCTTCTCTTCTTTTAAAGTGGAAATATTTTAATGTATATTTGGGACAGTCTGACATGTAGCAGTTACTTCTATAAAAGATATCACCTCTCCCTGCAAGCCTCCACAGAAACAGATCTTAATATGAAATAAACCCCATATAGCAAGGCATTAATCATTCAGTGATACATCATTACTGTCTCCCTTTTGCTATTACTTAAAATAGTTCACATAGGTAACATCAAGCACTCAGAATAATTTTTAAACCTTTGTGAAGGAATAGACATGGCTTTTGAAGAAGCCAGTATTATCTCCACATTGTGCTCAGTGCTCAGCTGAAGTCAGTGAGTTTGTTTTCAGGGGAGATGAACTGCACTTTGTGCTTTCACACCTCAGTGTTAAAGAGGTTTTGTCATCTGGCCTGATTTTCTTTTTGTCACATCAAGCAATAAAGTGGAAGAATTTGGTGGTTGATACACCTTAATGCAAAGGTGTATTAACCTTACTCTTCTGGTACCCACAGCAAAGAAGGTACCTCAAAATAAATTCAGTTGGGTGATGTTCTGACTTCCAAAAATCAAATCCTGACTGTGACCCCACCATAAATATCCACCACAGAGCACTCACAGCACTGAAACTCCCATGTGTAGCTAATAGGGTGTTTCAAGGGAAAGACTGAGCTGCCTTGGCAGGACAGTGATGAACAATTAGAGGTTGCAGGACCCAGGTGTACTGAAGAATTCACAGTTAAATATTCAGGTCAGGCTAAGTAGGCCACAGATCTAAATGGTGAATCCTAATAATCCTAATGGAATCCTAATAACCCTAAGAGAGTCGTGGAGGAGGACATTTTGTGCAGCTTATATCTTAAGAAATGTGATCTTTTCCTGTGTGAGAGATCTTGGGCTGCATCAAATCCCTGATTGCAATGTAGTGACTCCAACTTGTTTGAAAATAAACCCAGGCACTGCAGTGGAGTCACTCACACCTTCATGGCTGTGGGGGAGAGCAAATGAGCTCTTCTGGACATGCACTCTGGACTGCACCCCCAGCTGTGGAAACTGGCTGGAAATGCTGGCTGAGGGTTTCTTAAAAGAACAGACCCATTGGGGTAATTTCTACAAAAACACTGAATTCAGCAAGAGATAATTGGAAAAAGCAATTTCCTTTCCATGAAATGTGGGCTCTCTGTTTTCCTCCTAAACTCTCAAAATCCTCTTTTCTAAAATGCTCCCCCAGCTGGGTCTCCTTGCTCACTCCCCTCCTGCAAGGCTGTCAGCATCCCACAGTCTCTTTAATTTAGGAATTTAACAAGCAATTCTAAATTGGGATGCTGGAAAACCTGTGATCGTATCTACCATGTCTATCCTATCAGATGTGGTTCTGTGCTTTCCCTGCCCTGCAAACAAAGGGGAAGAGAGTTGAACACATGGTATCCTCAACTAGAAAGGATTTTGCTGTAAGAGGATATTGAGTTGTTTTGTAAAACCCAATATTACGCTTGAATTATGCCTGAATAAGGAGAAAGGACATTGTTAAAGAGCCCTAAACATTGACCATAGTGGATCTTCTTTCTTCCAAACCCTTCAGCGTTGTTTTTGGCTGGTAATGATTTGGTATTGTATTTATAAGCCGTCAGGGTAATCCAGAGAGCAGCAGGAGGGGCAGTTGCCTTAAATAAAGCTTTACAATGCTGCTAATTAAAATGATCCTTCCTCTCCCTGTGTTGACTAATGAGACAGAAAGAAGAACCAGGGAGGGTTAATGAAAATGTTGCTGTGAGATTCCCTATTTTTAATTGGTCTTTGTAATGTTTTAATCTTCTTTATGGTGTGGGGGTGGAAATGGAGAAATTTTCTTTCAACCTTCCTTGCACCGTGTAGCACGTGGCGTTTGAAATGTCCAGTTCTAGCTTTATATTAGGAATCTGTAACCACAGTTCTGAGGCAGAGTCTTCCTTGAGATGGAAGAAGCAATTTCAGACCTGAGACCAGAAATAAGAAATATGAAAGCTGGTTTTAAGCTCAAGCTTCCAAAGCTCCAAGGGAGCATTCGTACCCTGAGGACTGGGGCTAAGATCTATTGTGAAGGATTGGCACTGATGCTCAATAGTATTTACAGCTTTAGGTCATGATGCTCTGTTAAATGCAATATTTATCCCATGAGCGTGTCACAGTTCACCTCAGATGTCAAGAATTCAATTAATATTCTATTTAATAGAACACACCATGACCTAACCTTTTAATACTCTTAGTGCGTCTGAGCCCTCCTTATTAGTGTCACCTTCCAACTTTCCTTCTCAGCTGATGCCTCTCACAACAACTGGGATGGGGAAATTGGGAGCAGGGGGAGAGGGGAAGAGATTTAAATTAGTTTTGGACCTCACTGTGAGGATTCAGCAGCTTTATCCCTTATAAAACCTGGCTCCCAGGGGTTTAGCACACCCCGCTTTTCCCATTTTAAAGGGTTGATGTTCTGAAGTTTCAACTTTCTGTAGATTCAAACCCACAAAAGGCACTGCCAATTTTTTTTATGGTTTGAGCTGATCCAGTTTCAAACAGCACTGGCCCTGCCTCACATCACATTATCGAGCTCAGGGTCAGGGGAAACCATTCATGTGAGCAACACCTGCAGGATTCAATCTTTAGCTTCAAATTCTGTCTCTGCACTGTGGGGGTGGGTTATAAATACTCTGGGACTGAGGATCAGCACTGCAGAGATTTCCCTGCATTGCATCTGGAAACTGAGGAAGTGAGATCCCTTGGATGCACCATGATTTTACAGATCAGAATAGAAAATTGGAGGGCTCCTTCAATGAGCAGACAGGGCAGCCCAGTTTGGTGGAAATCAGGTTTTGCCATCCTTGTGTCACCTCTAATGAGCTACCAGCAGAAAGCCATAAAAACCAGTAAATTGTGTGTTTCTGATCATGTGAATTAGAAGACAGGTTTAGTAATCTGGTGGGATTTATAGCAAGCTTTTTTAAAGAATAGAATTAATTTTAAAAACTCCTAATTGGGATCTGCTGCAGGCTGATATTTTTCTGTGCGAGACCGGCATAACACATTAGAAATGGAAAGAGCTTGAAAGCAAATAAGTGTTTTAAATTACCCTGTGTCATTGTAGCCTTTACATTTTGAGAAGAATTAAAGAGCAAAGTGTTTTTGAAGGCAGCACTTGCCTGCCTTGAGGCAGGCAGGCAGGATGGGTTTAGCACAGAGAACACCTGGGAGGGGGCCACGCTATTACCACCCCTGTGATTTCAGCAAGATTTGTTGGGAAGATCAACCAATAAATACAGAGCCTGTACTGCAGCTCCTTAGAGTGGGAGGAAGAACAGACATTGTGCCAGATATTTTCATGCAACTATATTCATTATTTATGCAGAAGAAGAGATATTTCAGGAAAACAGAGCTGAACCATGAGTGACAAGGTATCTTTCCAGAGCGTAGGGTGCAGGAAAATTGCACTGGGGTTGACAGCTTTTTAATGTAGAGTCTCTATTTCACTGAATTACTGCATGTTGGCATTTCAAAAGTACAAGATGACCTATTTATTAGCTGTGAATCAAACAGAAATTACATGCTAGAAAATAAAAAAGTTGTATGTTTCTTCCAGCTGGTAAGATGCGTATCCTACAGAAATAATATATACAGAGAGGAAAACCTGGAAACAAAGGATCATCAATCACAAGGCACTAAATTTAACATTGTAGGACCTATATTTGTCATATAATATTGCAATCATATGTGCTTGTTCCCTTACATGTGATGTAATATTAAATGTATGTGTGTCATAATACTTTAAATTTTCACTATCCCTGCTCTGCTTAGGCTCCTATCACCCTCTTTCCCTTTTGGAGAGGGAATAGTGGCTTGGAAACTTGGCTTTAACAGTAACATGCTTGTAAATGGGCAGTGCCAGAACCTCAGGAAGGTAACCAGCTACCAAACTAAATACTAGAAACTGCCAGGCCAGATGGAACACTTCCCTGTGGAAGGGGCAAAAGTGGGAGGAAAAACTGACAAAAGAGCCCAAGTAGGAGCCCCGCACTTTTCTAGAGGCAGATGCCACATCTGAAGGGAATACCAACAGCATGCTCTTTGAAGAGTGGAAATTCAGATTTCCCTAGGAAGTTTGATACCTTGGATCTGAACAAAGGGCCAGAAAGCAAAAGCTACAATTGTTGGGTTTGCCAACTGACATTCTAATGGAGGTGGAACAAATTCCTGCCTTCTCTGCCCTCATGATCTTACATAAACAATTAGATAAGTTGCAGGAGCAAAAATGTCCAAGCACAAACCTGGAGCTCAAATGTAGCTTTCTGAGTGTATTTCATGTACCTTTTAGCTCAGAAAGGAAATAATTTTATATACTTCCATTTTTCACTCCAAGTATCACCATCAATATGAGGAGTAAACACTACTTAGGAAAGTCCAGATGAACTTGTATCACATACGTAGTGGTTTTATTTTTTTAAAAAATTAAAATGAAAACCACAAATTGGCTGTGTAGAAAGAAGGTTGCTGCCAGGTTTCTTCTTAAACCTGGCAGTTTTGTACCCAAACCCATTCTGGAGTAGCAGCTTCCAAAATCAGGGCTCTATTACACCCCAGTGACTATGGCCAAGAGCACCAAACTCATCCTGACTTTGCAATAACCACGTCCTGAAGAGGGCAATTGGGCAATAACCTCCCAAAACAATTACAATTTCTTCTAAGCCATCCATGTGGCAGGAAAGGGGAGGACAGCATTAAAAACTGCTGCCCCAGCTGCCTGCTCCAGAAAGAAATGAAGAGAAGGAAAAAGAGTACAAAAATTCCTGTTGACATATCTGAGACCCTTTAGCAGAGGCATGTGGTGAACTTGATAAAGGCACCTTTGGTTCTGCCATTTTGCCCTTCTGGAAATCTAAAACAACCTTTCACCAACCTTAAATTCAAATCAGCTTTGTAACTGATCAGCACCACTTGGATATATCTATTTTCACATATATATTCTATCAATGGAATTTTCAGGCTTGCCAATACAGTGTCTGCTTCCTCACAATAGCTGAATAAAGCTTATTTTTAAATACATGCTGATCCAGGTACATTCGGAATAGAAGCAGAGCAGTTATTTCAGCTTTGCAAATTTATTCCAAGTGAACACGTAGGATCTTGGGCGAAAAAAAAAAATCTATACATTAGAAACATTTAATTGACCACTTGATGTTATCTCAGTCCCTCTGTGTTGAATCCTGAATGGTAAAACTTAACATGACTCTTTTTTGCTTGAATTATCCTCCTGCTCTTGCATATATACAAGCTACATGCTCTAATGCAAGACCCATCCATTTGTCTTAGTAATTTATCTCATTTCCTTTGGAATGGTGTCCCTCAGTGGCTCAGAGAAAGTGGAGCGGTTGTTTTAATAGATTTGAGTTTTATCTGCCTCTCTATTTGCAGCAGGGCATAATAATAATAAATTATGATACTAATAAGTAGGTTGTGCAGAATGGACTACAGTGGTACCACTTCCCTCCCCCTCCAAAAAAGTAATTTATGGGTACATTCTTGTGACTTTAGGGGTGTAATAAATTATCAGGGTTCGTTTTTCCATCCAATTTGAGGCAGTGCAGCTGTGTTTTGCAAGCAATAAACTCTCTTGTTGTATTTCTTAGCTAAGCACTGAAAAACACAGTGTGATTTTTTTTCCCTCCCTTCCCAATTATTGTTGCAACGCCTGGTAGCTTCTCTGTAGTTAAGGGTTTGCCAGTGCTTCTATTATAAACCTCAATTTTCAGGGGCCTATAACTTTGCTCTTTTAAATCATAGAGGGCTAGAACTTGGTGTACATCTCTGTCAATCTGAATGCTTTTTTTCACCGAGAAAAAGGCAATTTTTTTAAGAAGTCCAGACCTCAAAATCTGAGCCATGCGTGGAAGTCAGAGACACATGGATGTGAGTAGCTGGTAATGCTTGGATACCTTTTCAGCTCCTGAAAAGCCTAGATCCCTCTTACTTTGGGCACATCCTGGGGCAATATTTGGATCCTAATTACATTTCTGACAACGTACAAGAAGGGCAGCACCATGTGCCACTTTCCTGCTGGAGGTTTGGGGATCAAGGACGAGTCAGCCACTTGCAGGAGCTGCCTCCTTAAAGGTGATGCCCTGCTGTTGAGTGCTGGCCCAGGATTCAGGATGCTGAAAATACAGAGGGAGTAAAGGAAACTTCAGCAGTTCACCCTTCCCAAGCAGCCTCGTGCAGCCTCAGCCAAATGTATCGACCAAAATATTGTCAGAGGGTCTCTGGATTCAAGGAGAGGTTAAGAGTCTGCGTGGGCCTGGTTCCCATTCCCATTCCTGCCCTCTTTGCATTCAGCCTGACACAACCAAGGGTCAAAGAAGGAAGGAAGAAAATGAGAATGTACAACACCAACAGCAGAACTGCACAATCTCTGCAGCAACCTCGGAGACCCGGGGCTGGGAAGAGCAGTGTGTGTCCAGCTCTGCCAGGGAATGGGGCATTCCTTCCCCCTCTGCAAAATCTTACTGGATGGGGGAAAAACCCACCCGATTTTCTAACACTGCTTTGTCCAGGTGCAACTATGCCCTGCATGCCCCCTGCTCTGCATTTGGGAGCCAAATACCTTCTAACACAAGGGAGTAAAAATGATTTTGGGTTTCCAGGGTGCTCTTAGGGGGGGGCATGATGGCAGGGAAGGAGCAGCTCTGAGCCCCTTTGTGCAGGCTGCTCTTCCAGCTGCTCATCTCAGGCTGCACAGCTCTGCCAGACTAATGCTGCTGCTAAAGCTGCCTTCTACGTGATCAGCAATTAAGCTGTGAAGTCAGCCTCTTAATATTATGTTAACATAGTTCAGTATATTAAATGTAAAACAAGTCATAATTTTTAAAGGTACCTCGGCTTACTGAGTTTAAATGAAGGCAGCAGTAGGACTATCACAGCCATATGCAAATCACCTGCATTTTAAAGCTAACAATAGATTTTGCTTTATTGTTTTGGCATTTAACGAGTGGGAAAATAATAAATTAAGCCACATGGGGAATCCCTGGTGCTTTTACAAACTGAAGCAGTGCCCATTTGGAGAGAGAACATTCCCCATCTTTCTCCCTAGCTGCATTTCTCTTAACCCACCACCTTATTAAAGCTTATAGGGCAAAATTCTCTTCTCATATTCCTCTGGCAGCTCTTAGTCCACATTCAGCTCTCCCTACCTTCCCAGCTGTCTTTCATCCTGCCAGCTCTCTCTGCAGACAGGAAACAGAAGAAGAGTAAAGACTGGCTGGGCCATAGGGAGTCAGAAGAAAGATTTTGTCATAGTTTTAGGAGGGTTACAATAGCTATTAGAGCACGGATGCTTTTTCTACCTGTTTTAATAGAGGATGCAGCTACCAGAGCAAGGTCTGTGGGAGAGGCAGCTGCATCAGGCTCTGGTCAGCAGAGTCATGGATCCATACAGGATCCCAAACAGGGCCTCTGCAGCTGCCTGGTGTGACACCACCATGGCTCTCTGGAGTTGTGGGGCTCCTTGGGGCTGCACAGCCAAAGGAAGGAAATGAATGTTTTAGCAAGATGACCTCTCTTGTTTGAAGCATTTTTAAACATGTTTTTAGACTGCATCGCACAGGACATGAGCAAAAAAATGTAATTAAAAAATTAATTGTATTTTCATTTAAACTCACCCAGCTCTTAATGATCAAAGACCTGAGCCAAAAGTCAGGCTCAGCCATGAGGGTCACAGAATTGAAGAATATCTCAGGGTGGAAGAGACCCATAAGATTGTTGGAATGGGCAGGTGTTGATCTTGCCAGTGGCAATGTTTGGTTCTCTTATCAACACATGCAGCTGAAAGCAGATCATATCATGGATGCTTGCTCCCGAATGCCATCCTGGATGTGTCTTCTCCAGGCCATGTTTTTACAAAGTCACCAAAAGGAAAATACAGCACTTGATTGCCCCCACAGCTCCTCTGTGTGAACAAGCACAGCCCTTCCTTGTGCAGAGCAGTTCAACACGTGCTTGTTTCCTCTGTTATCTGTGAGAAGTATCAATTATGCACATCCATGAACATCCTCTGCACCTGCATTCCCCCAGGAACCCTTTACCAGCACCAAAGGATGGAGCAGAAATCAAGAACCAAGGCAAACCACACAGCTTAAAGTGAACACGATACTGCAGCATTAACTGGAAACAGAAGATTGCCAGGCAGAGTGAAAATTTAAACAGGAACATAGAAAAATACTTTGATTGGAAACCTACAAACCTCAGAGAAGTTTGGGATGTGCCTGGGGATAATTCCTCAGCCTCCCTCTCATGGCTCTGAACAGTCTCTTAGAAAAGCCCCTGTGGTCTTGCCACACATGTCTGTTTTCTGTCAAATCTGCTGTTTGTCCTGCTCAGTGCATTTCATCAGAAGTGTGCAACGTTTGCTCTCACATCCACTCAACATGGGCAGATTGGAGGTAGAAGGTTTGTGCAGCCCCATGAATATATGAAGCACTCCACAAGGATTATGGTTATTTTCATAATAATTCTCCACCCCTGCCTACGTTTGAAGTCAGAGATGTCTGGTGCTGAACCAGACAAGCAGAACACACACAAAAGCCCAATTAGCTCTGTACCACCAAAGCTCTCACAAACACTAATGCATTAATCATTGTAGAACTAAGAGATGAGCATTGGTCTGTGCTCCTGGCTCAGTTCAGTCAGGTTTTAACTTGACTGATGCTGAGAGTTACGTGATGAATCTCATCCATTCACCTCCACTGTGCAGGAGAGGAAACAGACAAAGGCAGAGACCTCACTGGCCACCCTGACCTCAGTCCATCAAGTCCCTTTGTAAAAACTGACCAAGTCTTAGCTCAGGAACAAGCACATCCTAGACTCAGGTCCAGGGGAGCATCAGTCCTCCATGCAATGCTTTCTGTTACCCTGTTAGAAAATCTAGATGTTGCTTAAAATCATGGAAAGTCTAAATATGACATGAGAATAGACAGGAAATGGCTAAACAGCAAAGTAAGTGTTTGGTTCTGTAAGAGATGCACAAACACACTAGGAACATCTCTTTAAAAAATGGATTAAAATACAGATTCCCCCTATTATTTTTCAATAATAGAAGTGCAGCACAGAACAACTCACTAGTGCCACAAACTACTTTTTCATTCCTGTTTTTGTTTCATGCTTCAATATCTTCTTCCAGCTGCTCATGTCTCCTTTTCCTTCTCCTCACTTTGATCTATTAGTTCTCCCCAGAAATGGGGTTTATAAATCATTGTAATGCAGCCCTGGGAAAGACGGTGCTTAGTGCAGGGAGAAATACATTGCAGCTAACAGCCACGGCAGGGAGGAAAACTCTCACCTCGGAGAGGGGCTTTGGCGACAGGTTACGGATGGCGCTGGGTTATTTTATGGCTGCATTCCTGCCATCAGGGGCAGGGCCACAGGGAGCGCTGCCTGCACCCCTCCACAATATTTCAAGCTTCCTTCTGCAGGCAAAAACAAACCGCCCAGGGGCTCGCGAGGGAAAGGAGGAGAGGGAAAAATTGCTAAAAGAAGGGGAGGGGAGGCAGGACAGGTGGGGATGGATCGCTGGGTTCCTGCTTTTGCACCATCGCATCTTTTTTTTTTTTTTTTAAAACAGATGTTAGTGTCTCTTGCACCCTGAAAAGATGCTAATTTCATGCAGGTCCCATCCATTGGCAGCAGTGGCAGGATCCAGATCGCCCAGGAACATTTCCACCCCTTTGTGCCAAGGCTTTTGTGTTCCCATTTTGTACTCGGGAAACTTTGTTGCTGGAGGACCTCGGGACAAGGCAGAGCCCAGTGTTGCTCCTTGCTGAAACTGAGCCCTACCTCCAGTGCTGCCCCACTTTGATCCCCATGAGAGCAAATGCAGATGCTTTTTTTGTTGTTCAAAAGTCTTTTTATATTTGAAACCTAAGGATTGAGCTTCTCTCCCCAGTCAGAATTTTGGAAGTGGGCTATTGTTATTAAAAATATCATCTAGAATATGAAGCTGGTGGCAGTGCAAGGCTGGGTACCAGGTCACAGGGTGATCTCAAAAACAGCCTTTCCAGACCAAATTGGTGGAAGGACTGTTTTAGTGTTTGTGGCACAATCCTGTGGCCAAGGGTGAAGGTCTGAGCATCTTCCCAGCAAGGGGACATACCCTGAGGCCCCTCCTGGGAGTAAGGGCTAGTTCTAAATGCAGAAAACCCAACATCATCACACAGCCAGAGAGACAAACCTTCGTCAGCAGAGGTTTATACACCTATCTCCTGCCCTGGAGTGCAGCATGGATTAGGGGAACCCATTGCCAGCCCTATTTAATTAGGGAGGAAATCATCATAGCTTCCTAAGAGCAGCACAGTCACATGCAAGCTACAGGCACTTTGAAGCACTTACTGTGTTTTTAGGATCACCAGCTCCTAATAAGACCACCCCGGGCAGACACACCATCCTTTAGTTCCTAAAGCACACAAAAGAGACACCATGCTGGAATCTTACCTCTATCTTTAACAAAGCATTACCCCCTCCTCACCCTCTTCCCCATAATTGCCTTGTTATTGTCATTGGTGCCATTGTTCATTGGCTCGGCCCTAGAGAGGCCCGAGGGAGCAGTTCTGCCTTAGCTAAACCAATATCTCCTGCAATAACCCCCTGCAGTTTCCCCTTTGCTATCCCATGTTGAATAAATCCTCCATCTCTGTTTGCTGAATGATCATAAAGATATGATTGAAGTTTCAGATTTATAGTTTCCTTCGAATCGAGGAGCGGCTCCAATAATGCCAGAGCCTGTTTGCTGACTGTTTTCTGACAGGATATACAGAAAGGGAGATTTGTAAGAGCAAAAACAAGAATGCAGAGATTAGAGGCAGGTATTTTCTAGACATGCAGTGCACACATATGCAGTCATGTAGAGGGGCTGGACTCACATACGCATTGCCAGAACATCCTCTG
Organism: Leptocoma aspasia; assembly: GCA_013399835.1. Classification (NCBI taxonomy): domain Eukaryota; kingdom Metazoa; phylum Chordata; class Aves; order Passeriformes; family Nectariniidae; genus Leptocoma; species Leptocoma aspasia. The sequence continues at coordinate 70,906 of VXAX01003411.1, forward strand.
CCCAGGGATCTCACTGTGGTTCCCAAGCACCCTGCCAGGCAGGGTGTGCACACAATATTTCACTCTAACAGCAAATCTGTCTCGAGCAGCCACACAAGGGAGCCACAAGAATTGGTTGCTGGGTAAAGGAGAATCCTAACTAAAGATCTCCCTCAGCTGTACAAAAACTAAAGTGGTTGCTGAAGGCTGGCACAGGGCTCCATGTTAAGGTGGTCCTTACTATCAGCCTCAGGCTCCACATGCCATGAGTTCCCTCAGAACTGTGTTCATGCAATCCTCTGGATGCCAGGCATGGTCTTTGGGGAGTGCAGAGAAACCCTCTGGCTCCTATGGGAGAACATCCCAGATGTTTCCTCTGATCAAAGCACCAACACCCAAAAAAAAACCCCACCAAAGGGGCACTGCACTTAGAGAGAAAAGCAGCTGCCTCCTGAGGACACCCAGCCTTGCACCTCCCTGCTGAGGCAACAGCCTCCCAGAGAATCTGGTGCAGGATTGTGACCTTGGGATAATCATCACCTTCTCCAATGCTGTTGTCTTGGCCTGGGTGTCCTCCTTTCCCTTCAGCCCATCCCAGCAGCATTTAGTGAGCCATCTCCATTATACAGCTGGATCCTGGGAATTGCACAGCATGGGGCACATTGCTATTCAGATTCAGGTCAATATTAGTTTTTTTATGAATAAACCACTGCAAAGCTGCAGTGAAAACAAAGTTTGTGACTTTGGTGTCAAAAATCTGAACAGAGCATCCAAAATGCCTTCCCTCAGCCTTGCGGCCACAGCACATTTGCTTTTCCCTGATTCACAGCCATTTATGCTCATTCCCACTTCAACAAAAACCTATAAAACTCCTACAGCATGATGCAGTTCTAAATTAAATGCACTTTAACATTGCTATATAACAAGGGAGTCTTTGCTCTTTTAAATTAATGCATGCAGCTGAGAAGGGGACCTTTCCTGGAAAATTTATTCCGCTTTATTTGGAGAAAACTCCACCTCGTTCCACCTTCTCTGAGAGCAAAGATGATTTTGTGTGTTATAATGAGGAATTTGTAATAACGAGAGCATTGTGTGTTCCAGTAACTACGAAGCCAACAACAGAAGACTTCTGTGAGCAGCAGCGTTTGTGTGATGTATGGTAATATTTTTCCTCAGTGCATTACAAAAGAAAAAAGCAAGATAAAAATATCTTCCATTTTCTCCCTAATTTGTAGTTTTCTGGTGTTAGCAAGGCTTATAAGACACATGCTCCCAATTAGCTGCTCCTCTTAATTTAAATGCTTCATAAATTATCTCCTGCGCTTGTGGATTATCACTTCATAATGCGAGTTAGCATTTAAATAAATAGCTGCGATGTAGGAAATTAGAGAGGTTTACAGTCTGAGGCAGCAGCATAATGAAGGAAAATACCACAGCAGCTGAACAGGGGTTGGGAGAGATGTGATGAGGCAGAGACTTTTTTTTTTTTACCTTTTAGCAACCAAATTTGGACTGCAGCAGGGAAAATATGGGTCAGAACTCCAGCAGAGCAGGAGCCTTTTGTAATGGCTGAACACGAAGGGAACATGGAGAATTCTTAAGCATGTAAAATGTCTGATTTAGCAAATATGATGCAATTAGGAAGTGACGTTTTTGAGACAACTCTTGGTTGCCTCAGAAGGTTGCCCCTTTGAAAGCAATTNGAAAGCAAGCACTAATTTGTAAGCCACATAACTTCTGCCAAGTTTTCAGCACCATTAATAAGATCAACCTATAGGCAATGAGTTTTTAAACATTGGCAGCAACTCCCCATTGCTATTTCAGCCCAGTTTCACAATTTGTCTTAAATGTAGAAAATTATGAAGACAGGGCAGGGAAAAACCTCATGACAGCTCCTTGGAGGATTAAGGCTCTCTCCAGTGCTTGCTGGTCTTGCCTTTGGTGTCACTGCTGCTTTTTCTGCCACAGGAGAAAACTCTGGGCAGGAGTCAACCCTGTTTGACTGCCACTGAGCTCCTCAGGAGCTGAAAACAGGCACCAGTGGGCTCAGGATCCTTTGGTGTTTGTCTTGCAGAGCACCCAAGGTTGAGCACTGCAGCTCTGGGAAGTTCAGCTATCACAGCTCCCTGCTTGCTCACACAAAATGTCAAAATCATGGATATTTTTTTCAAAAACACTGGAAAATCATAGAAGCTTTGACAGCCTTGACCAAAGTCCAGCCTTAGGCAGGAGTAAAGTTATTAGTTACCTTATTTCCTGGAGAAAGCCTGACACATTAGGATTTCACAGCAGCTGGCTGTAAGTGTAATGGGCAGGGTGTGATTTTGCTCCCTGGGTTTTGCAGTTACATTTCAGCAGGTTGAATACATTTTGCTGTAGGACAGAGCAAATTATTTGGGCAGGTTCTTGCATCAGCACAAGGCCCTCGGTGCTTAATGGGAGTTGTGCCCAACTGACAGCAGGATTTGAGTGTCTGCTGTATTTAATATTCTTCAAGAGCGGGGGTCAAATTGTCTCATCATTTACATCCCTACAACCCTGCTGCTCCCAGGGGAACTGCACTTCTTCTGAACTCAACAGGAATGAACATGGGCAACCGGACTGAAATCTGCTGGGAGAAGATTTCTGCCTGGACCCCTCAGGATTCAGGTGGAGTCTGCAGCTGCTGCTTCAAGACACAGTTCACCCTGCAGAGAGTTCAAGTCAGCACAGCAGGAGTCTTGTTTCAGCCTATAATTTTCTATTCCAACACGTAGTGTTTAGAAAGTGAAAAAGGGACTGATCCCACTCCAACCAACATCTGAAAGTTTACAGCTCTTCATCTCTCCAAGTTTCCAGGTGCTAAAAGAGAGGCTCTGGGGGCCAAACTGTACCTGTGCTCAGCCCTGAAGTGGCTCTGTCCTCTGGGGCATATTTGCATCTCTGTTATCACTTTGTCTTCTGAACCAGGCAGGAATGGCCACAGGTGCTCCTGGCTTATTCTGTGCCTGAGCCTGATAAGCCTCAATTTCTCTGGACTACGAGCACACAGAAAGCAGCTCTGCTGTCCCAGCTGCAAGGGCTGTTCAGGTCTAAGAAAAACCTGGCAGAAGTCTTGAATTCTGAATGCAGGAGACAGGACTGGAAGCCCCAGGTCTGGATTCCTTCAGGGAGATGGTGCCACTTTTTTTACAAAATCACCTTTTCTTCCTAAAGGGTGTTTTAAATAATAAAATTGGAAGCTGCTGCATATCTTTCCAACTGATCTACTAATCATATTTCTTCAAATTTTATATCCCTGACCCTTGTAAAGGGATTGCAAGGAAGGCATTTTTTAAGCTGCATTTTAATAAGTCAATATGAAAGCTCAAAATTATTTAAAGCTCCTTAAATAGGATTATATTTGATTTCTTGTGGGAATAGTGAGGGATAGTCTAGTAAAGACGTTCTGTCCTGCTGAGGTTTTATTACATTAAAGAAACAGCATCCTTTTTTAACAGCAAAAACTTTATCTATTCTCTAATGAAAATGGAGATTATTCTGCACATGAGGTGACTGAAGTTGGTAAGTTCCTGCATCTTTGATCAGAGATTAGAGTTTCTCCTTGAGTGAAAGCCAAGAGATTCCTGAACCAGAGGTTCGCTTCAACTTAACAAGTTGTCTCCTCATCTAAAATATTTGAATTTTCTTCTAGGAGGTACCACAAGTGTATTGACTTCAGACAAATTCTGCCGTGAAATAACAGGTAGCTCTCAAGGCAGCCCGTATCTCATTTGCAACCAGGGATTTAATTTGGCCTAAGAATCAGAGGTCTGTGCTGCTGGGGAACTATTTCACTATATAGGAAATGTCATATCCAGTCTGCTCTGAAAGGCCCACAGTCAAATTCTCACTTGAATTCAACTCCTTTAATGTCAGTGTGACTTATATGAAGGCTATACTGGCAGCACTTAGCTTAGTATGTTCTATTGCACCCAAATAAAAGCAGGGGAGTTAAATAAAAACTACCTGCATGAAGTTGGAGCAGCAGCAGGGAGTTACATGGTGTAAGCAGCAGCTTCACTGAGCTGAGTTGCTCTGGATATAATCTGGGCCAACATCTGGCCTTGAGAACATAAAAGGATTTTTCTTGAAGTAGCAGATGGGGAGGTTCAAAGAACAGATATTATTAAGGATGAAACACAAAGAAAAGGTCATAACTGCTGAAAGAGGACAAAACCTTTAAAAAAAAAAAGAAAAACCAAACCAAAAAACAAAGCTATTGTCCATTCTCTTTAACAATTAGAGAATGTTCTCTCATTCTCAAGTAGCCCACACCCCTGTCTCAGCTAAACCTCAGTGTCCTCATTGAAGCCAGTCATTGAGCAACAGCATTCCCTGGCAGAATTTGACTTCAGGGTTTGCAGCACAGCAGGTATCCCCAGGGCTATGGTTCTGAAATGACAACCCCACTACACCCTTTCCAGCTCCTCTCTGGCCCCACTTTTCTCTGGGAAGTCAGCAGCAAAGACGGTAAAATTGCCTTTTTTTTTTTTCCAAGCTGCCACTTGCTATTCTGCCCACATTATACCCTGAGCTTCCAAAACTGCTGCCACATCAAAGACACAATTATTTTCCTGATTTTCCCACACTGATCTATCCATCTATACCTCCATTTCCCCACTGATGTTGCTTATAGGGAGAGCAAGGAATCAGAAAGGTCCTTCCCCATCCAGCTGCTCCAGAACCACCCCATGCTGTCCCAAACCTTCCTGCCATTGTCCCTACATGTCCTCAAATCTATCCCAGGCTCTTTCTGTCTCTTAGAGGCAAATGGTGGTTGTAGCTCAAGAAAAATCAGGCACAGGTAAGACCTCACTCAGCAGCAGCTGTAACCTGCACATTCATTTAGCCTGAATAACCCGTCCCTCCTGCCAAGGGCTTTGTCTTCTGACTACAGCCCACGTTTCTTCCTCAGGACTGAGAGCAGGCAGGGGCTGATGTGAACTTCACAAGCTGTGACACCCTCTACAGAAACACATGTGCTGCTTTGACCTTCAGCGCTGGCACAAAACCCTTACACAGACACAAATTTATCTTAAAGTCAGGAGCAGATTTAATAGAGCAGGAGAAGATCGTTTTCAGTATTTCCATCTCAATTATAGTCAAACACCTCGGTGAGTCTCAGCCTTTGGGGCTGTACCTGGGCTGGCTGCTCCCAGCGTGGAGACTGTCGGCAGAATCAGCAGAAATAGCACAACTGGGCAAGGTGTTGGTGATTTATCAATGCTGAAGTAATTCATCCTGACACGGAGGCGCCGAGGAGGAGCTCAGGGTCCAGCAGGTGCCCCCGAAGACCTGAGAGTTATACAGTGCCACACATCGACAGTGGCAGACCTGGGATCTGACTCCTTAGCAAAAAACATCCTTTTTTTTATTTTCCTAAAGCCATTTTCAAACAGCAGAAAGAAGCAGTCTTGTTACAGAGAAAGGCAATTTAACAGTTGCAATGCTCTACTGCTAAAATTGTCCCTCCAACAGCACACTATCTACTAACTCCATAAAAAGTGACTAATATTCAGAGTCCCACAGTTTTGGGGCAAACAGGATTTTTCAATGGAAAACTAGAAGGTGAATACACCCACGAACACAAATGCAAGTATTGTGTACACAAATACTTTCATATCTGCCTGGCCCTTTAAAGCCAAAATGATAGAGTTCATTTGCATTTAGATCTCTTTGGCTCCCGCTTTTCATCTAAAGACAAATCCTCACAAAGGCTGCTTAATTAGACCAAATTAGATTTCCACCTAGTGGCTTGTCATTCATTAGAAAACGCTGTTCTTTTTTTCAGTTTTGGTAATTATAAGCTGGTCTTGCAGTGTTCACTTCAGGTTCAAAGTCTGACTTGCATTCATGATTTTGTGCAGATGAGAGGAAAATTATTCAGTCGCATCAAGTCTGCCCATTTTACAAGTTGGATAAAGATCATCGCTGGAGTCTTTTATGTAATGGGGTATACTCTTTCTTAAGTCTTTAATGATTAATTGTAATAGCATATCTCATGGCAATTTTCAAGACTAAAAGCTAAGAGCAAACAGTTGGAATGTGCAGTGACTGTAACAGACAGTGGGTGCTTCCCTGGGCTGGGGTTCTGTGTTGGGCTCTGTGTGTGGCCCTTGCTTGTTGGTGTTCCAGCCCTGTTGGGAGCAAGAAAATGGCAAAGGGCTGGTGCCAGGGGTTGTGTAGGAAGAACCTGGGCTGGAAGTGCTGTCTGCCTTCCCTCCTTGCCCTCTCTAAGCCAGCGAGGGGGACACCTCTGCTGCTGGCCTTACACAAAACATGGCTTTTGGAGGGGAAAATCGTTCAAATCCACACCTGACACTCAAAGGTTGGTGTCTAATCAGGCTGCAGCTCCCAGGGCAGGGCAGTCAGCAGCACAGGTTAGTGGAGATTGCACTTGTAGATGTACTCTGGGTTAGCAGTGTGGCTGACCTGTCTGGAGTATTTGTAATGAAAGGAGTTAAACTCACAGCAAGATCCTTCAGCTTTGCCGTTTCTGACTCCAAGGGCAGCAGTTTGCCCAACCATCACCCTTTTCTCTGGAAAGAGAAAGATTCTTACACTGCTATAGAAGACCAGGATGATTTGGTCTCACTCTCTTCTCTCCCCAGTCTAAACTCTGTTCCCTTTGCTGTCCTGCATGGGCACACTGATTCCCTGCCTCAGTTTCCCCTTTATTACAGAGTATTAATGCTCAGTGGCATGCTTTGAAGCTTAATAAATCAGGGACAGATCTTGTGGTCGTCCATCAAGGAAAACTTTCCTTTGGCTTTGACCTTTAATGCTTATGAAAAGCCTCGAAGACAACTGCCAACTTATTATTAATAATCTTCTTGGGAGTGGAAGTTACAAGCAGTTGGCACCAGGCAGCCCAGCAGCCACCAGCCCCTGCTAGGATTTTTTCTGCACTAACAAACCCAGATTTTTCAGGTGTGTTTTTATAACAACATTCTTGTTTTCCTATTTTTTTTTTTGTGAGAAAGTAAGTTTTTCCTTCCACCTTTAAAAAAAAATCTCATCAAATTTGCCTTTCTCAAAACACTGAACATTCCCTTTCTCATCTACCTAAACCTGATGTTGAGTTACTGTCCCCCAGAGGCTTTCAGTAGCTCAGTTCTGATGTATCCCTGCACTTTGTAGCTCACTGCCTTCTTAGAGTGTAATCAAACATCAAGCTAAGTAGCAAATAAATCTCCCAATCTCATAAGCTGCACAGCAAGATCATGTAAATGCAAATGAAGGGCTTGATTTCAAGCTGTCGCGGGGGGAAGGAGGGAAAAATGCTGGGCCTTGTCACTGCAATCACTTCACTCTGCAAGTGCAGTAAATCTGCAATAATAATAGTAATGGCAGCGTGACGGGAGGCTTTACTGTACAAGGGGGTGTAATGAAAAGGGGAACAGAAGGTAGGAAGGAGGCAGGGCCTGGCAGGCTGAAAATGTACCAGCACAGAGTTTGCAGGTGTCCACAGGGCAGAGCCAGAGAGGAGGGGATGGGGCAGCCCCGGCTGAGTCGGAGCACAGAGGATTCATGGATTTGCCCAGCATTCCCTCCCAGGGAAAGGCTGTAGAGGCAGGGATTAAAAATCCACATCTCAGTCTCTTTCTGTACCTCTCTGTGTGGACACGTCTCCCACCTCTCTCAGTCATCTTTAGAAAATTGATGCAATGTGTGTTGCTGGGCCATGAACACCAGGGGATGGAACACAAATAAGTCTTGCAACAGAACCTGGAATCCTTAAAGATTTTGCACTTCCTTAAACCTTTGCAACGCTTCCACCTCTAGAAACAGACCCCTTTCAGAGCCTTCCTCTTCCTTCACAGCAAACATTTTCCACCACTGAAATACAAATCCAGGGCTCAAGCCCAGGGCTGCACAGATCAGAAACTACCTGGTAAAGGCTCAGGATAACTCAGTACACCCACAGCATTCACTTTTCAGCCAGCCAAGGTATCCCCACTGATCGAACACCCCCAGCACTGCACCATGACCAGTGGGAGCATGGCACCCTCCAAACCCAGCCCAGGGAAATTATCATGTCCAAGGGGAAAGGATGCACCAGCCAAGCCCTTAAAGACAGTTTGAGAGAGCAAACAAATCCTCAGCACACTCATAGCCCTGAGAGGTGTTGATCTCTGCTGGGTGCTCTGGGAATGCTTCAGGATAAGGTCTAGAGCTGTCTTTTCCAAACTGGCTGGATAAACAGCATTTAGGATGCTGGATTTTTCTCACTGAGGTCGTAAAGGGAGAAAACTTGCAGAAGGTACCCAGAGAAAATTAGGACCGCCTGGGATGCAGAGAGAGACGGTTTTAATTAGAGCCAAGAGGTGGGAAATAAGGCAGAGAAATGACATCTTAATGAGGTTTAATGAAGTTGTCTGCTGATGGGCACAGCTGTCAGACAGATCTGTATTCCAGCCAAGCAGCTTTGTGACAGGCTAAACCTGAACACAGGGAACAGTGCTGGAACTGGGGGAGAAAGAAAAAAAATACCTTCTGCATCAACTTTGGCTCAGTTTCCCCACTGCTTTATGACAGAGCACACCTATAATGCCCCAGGACAAACAAATGAAACCAGCCCATGAGCTGGAAACAGCATTTTGCTAATTTATGAATGAGAAAGGCTGTAATCGTGGATTACACTGAGCAAGATTCATTCCTGCTACATCCTTCCCCTTCTTAGCTTTTGTAGGTAAAAGATGTTGGCAGGCAACCAGAGTCCTCTGAGTTCGTTGATTTTTCTTCAGGCACAGATTCTCTCCATGTTCAACATATTGGACCAGATTTTTTTTTCTAATTAATTATCCAGCACCTTCAGCTTTATTTATTCAGTGCAAAGTGACTGTAAAATGCCACCTGATCATAAAAGGAAACAGCATGCACTCATTTTGTGATGGAGTAAACACCCAACTGTGTTAACTTCAGGTGCTCTGCAGAAGGGACTCTTTAAATCCCGTAATTTCCGAGTTCTGCACTCGAGGGTCTGGAAGCAGCTTTGCCACAGGTTACAAACCTCTCTCCTTTCCTGCAGTTTCTCAGTGATTTTTCTCCCATCTGACTCACCTTTGCCACCACAGCAGATTTCTGACCTCACTTCCCTGACCCCTTATCAGAACATGATCCCAGGAAAACGCCTTTTCTCATGCATCTGAGGAACATTACACCATTTCCCTCGTACACCAGTGACAACTAATCTAAAAATAGCTGTAAATACAGGAGGAACAGACCAGCAATGAAAGCTCCTTTATCACAGCTGGCAGCGCTTTGCCCGAGCTCCCGGCACACGCAGAGTGTACATATGCTTTGTCACTGCTGGGTGGCACCACAGCCCTGGTGGCACCAAACCCCACTCAGTCCCCTCGTGCTGGACAGGGGACAGTCCCTCACTGTGCTCGAGGCTCACAGGAGGCAGGTGGGGAAATTGCATCGTGTCACTGCGTCGATGGCTTGTAGAAAGGGCTGTTTGCAACAAAGGAGCTGTAGTTTCGCACAGGGCAGGTCCCTAAAGCTCATTTTCTGGTGAACTTGTGCTCCTGAGAGCCCTGGAAATGCCACACCTCCTTGAGAGTGTCACAAGTGTCAAAGTTTGAGGAGTTACAAGCACATTTTAGAGACCTCAATACAGAGCCCTCTGGAAAGGTGCCTGTTCTGGACAGGGGCTATTAACCCTCACTCTCCAGGCAAGACTGGCTCAGTGAGAGTTTTGCCTGAGCTGAGGCTGAGGCAGAAGAGCACACTGGAAAGCAACCACCATGCTGGCAGTGTACAGGGGAGCCATGGCTGCTCTGAGGACCTGGCAAGGCTTTGCACAGTACTGACTGGGAGTAAAAGGAAAATTTTGGTGTGGATGATGCTCCTACACAAGAAGTTTCAGTGAGCTGGGTCCCTTATCAACCTGCACAGCCTCAGCCTGCCATGGTGGCAAGCTGGAGGTGGTTCATTTGCAGTTTCTTTTTCACTGTCTCTGCATTTGATTCAGCAGCTCCTGACCCAGTGTTCACTCTGCAGTGGGATAATGGCCATCTCAATGTTCAGTGGTTCACCCATGAGAAGCAGCAGAGTGGTACTTCAGCACTTTCACTCTCCCAACAAGACCTGCCAACAGCCACAACACCCCAGCTCTCCTAACACCCTTCCCATGAAAAATAACCTGACCCAAAGCACCCACATCCTGCCCTCAGGGCTCCTGGGGACTCTGCTCCAGCTTTCCCTGTGCCAGGCTCTCTCCCCTTCCCTCCTCTGCCACCTCTCTTTCAAGCAGCAATGAGGTTTCAAGACACACATCCTGCAGTGACTTCACCATGGAGATGGGAGGGTGGAGACAAAAGGGTGAGGGGAGGTCAGTTAATCCCACAGACACCACCAGGCTGGGACACACATGAGCTGGGGAAGAGTTCATTTGAAAACTAACAGAAATCACGTTACTGGACTGAAGTTCTTTTCTGTGCTATAAACTCCAGGCTCTGCTCTCCCTTCTTCATCCCCCTTATCCTCCTCCTGCAGCATGCCTTGTGTTTTGATTATTCCCAGGCAGGAGCAGCCATGTGATTGTGCCTGGGGAAGTTTATGTCAGTTTTTTGGGAGGATGCACAACTTGCAAATGAAATAACTCAAAGTAAAGCTAAGACTAGCTGCTGTCTCCCCAGCAGACACCACAGCTGGGCATCCCCACCAAAGGAGACATTAACCAAACAAGAAGACTTCGAGTCCATATCTATTGAGTCAACATCCCTATTTCCAGCAAGGCTAGGTCTCTTTATCACTCAAAACCTAATTTACGTGAAATTCTGTATCCTTTAGGCTTCAGCTCCTTCTTGCACTGTGGCACTCACTTGTGCAGTGGGATTCAAGCCCTTGCCAAATGGACACTCCTGGTACTTTGTGGCCACGTTACAAACTTCTGTTTTCAGGGGCTTTACCTTACCAGAAGAAGTCTTTATGCTTCCCTGCTAATGCTCTATATGCTTCTCTATTCCCTTTTCTGCAGCCAGAACTGGGGAAGCCCATGAGAAACTGCTACCCCCTGCCAGGCCCTGATTTTACCTATGGGATGTACATGCACAAGAGAGATGGAGGAGTCCCTGAAGGTAGGACACTGCCCCCTAAAACACAGACCTGCAACAAAGTCCTAATGCCAGTAGGAAGTCTCCTCTCCTTCCCACAGCTCTTCAATATTCTCATCAAGCTGGAAGTGCAGAACTCCAACATTTACCCACTTTCATCAATATCACCCAAATTGCTTGGTGACCAGAGAAGTTTCTCTGTCACACTGGAAACTTTCAGAGGCTCACACAGAGCCCAAGCAGGGAGGGTGCACCTGCAGAAGGTGACATACCTGGGCACTGTCATAACTTTGTCAGGGCTCCTGCTTTGTGCTCTCAGGGACAATTTTCCTGTAAAATCAGACATCCTGAGCAAGCCAGGGTGGAGGGTGAGAAGCCATCCAATTCAGATGGGATATGGGATGCAGTGGGACAGGGTATGAAGCTCACAAAAGGAGCCTTAGCCACACAAGACCCCCATCCACAGTGCACACACATCAATCTGCTTTCCCAAACAGGAGCTAACCGAGATACCTCATCTTTTTCTCCATTTCCTTCCATCTCCAGCCATAGGCCACTGGGATTCAGTGAAGTCCAAGCCCCATAAAAGGATCATGCCCCGAGATTTTGTGGCCATGAGCCGTGCAGCTGTGGGTGAAGGCTGCACCAAACCCCGTGAGTTTGCTCTGTACTACAAGTACATGGACATCCGCTGCAAAGACAAGGGGATCCTCAGATATGGTGGCAAGGCACCTCCAGGCATGACTTTTGGCAGGCCAGCACGGTAAGGGGGAAGATTTGGGCCCTCCTCAGGATGAAATTATCCCTTCCTACTCTCACAGCTACATCTCTCCTCAGTCCCAGCTACCACAGTCCCCAAAACAGAAGTGTTCTGAACACAGAAGTGATCTGAGTCATCGGATCCGTGTCTGATGACACTTCTGTCAGATAATCAACTACCTGAATCTAACATACATGCCACAACACAGCTTCATTTCACCTGTGGTATTAAGGGCTTGAAGCCACTTCAAAATATCTTCAATGCCAACCCTTTAATCTAAAGGAATATGAAGAAAGCAGAAAATTGGCATCCCAGGGTCAGAAAACCAGAGCAACAGCATTTCTACCTGTCTGCACTAGTTGAAATACTCTGGTGGAGCTAAAGATCAGTTCAAGTTCTTTATTCTACTCTCTCCCACTTAGTTCATTGGCCTGCATTGGGCAGAAATTGGGAGTAGAGCAGGATAGAGGCAAAGAAACTTCTCTCTGCCAGTGCAACTCCAGTGTTCAAACCAGTGCTCAAAGCCTCTGAAAGTCCTGGACTCCTGGAGCCCAGGGGGGTTTCTTTCTCTGTGCAGGTCTGGACCAGACATTAGGTTTTATTTTAAGAGCTAGATAATAATCACTACCAGAAAAATAACAGCTACAAATTCTAGAGAAAAGACATGATGAACGGCACCGTGTATTTTACATGATAGTAAATGGGCTTTGCATATGCAAATTGAATGGATTTTAAAATGGTATTTAATGACAATTTTCGTAGCAGACATTAACATTAATTGCATCAAAATGAAAATGTAGCATTAGCTTGCTGTTAGCTGCAAATGCCCCAGCTATAAAGCTTTATCTTTATCAGTATCAGCCCTCATCCATGTGACAGGGCTGCTCTGCAAATTGCAGGCAAAAGGGCTTTTATGTTGCAAAAGTATCCCCCAATGCAGGCCAAAATCAACATCAATTTTGCTTTATTTCTTCATAAACGGAGGTTAAATGGCTGCCTGTAAGAAGCCCAGGCATGCTTCAAAAGTTTTAAGGAAAATCTGCAGACCCCACAACAGCAGAAGTAGTGAGAAAGGGCTTTTAATTCCAAGTTATTATTGTACAACTTGCCTTATCCTTAATAGCTACCTTTTATGCAGACTGATTGTATTTATCCCTTTACTTTAAAAACACATTATAGATAAAACCAAATCACTGGGATTATCAAGGAGTTGTTACAGCCATTTTGGTAAAAGTGGGAGTTTAACACACTTTTCCATGACTGGCAAGTTAATGAGCCCAGCTTTGGTGAGCATTCCCAGGACAAGCTGATCCCTGGTCACAGCTTGTGACCAGGACCTCTCACCACGTCCAGCAAGACCCATTTTCCTAAAAATGACCTGGTTGTCAATGGATTTCAGTTGGGTTTGGACTCTAAGCCCTATTGTGATCTCAGTGCTGCTGGCTAGGAATGTGCTCTCAAGTAAAGCACGTGCTTGTCTGGAGGCAGAAGAAAATGGTGGTAAATGGTCTTTTCTCACAACTCCAAGCACTTCATGGCTTTAAGAAATGACAGATCTGTGAAGTTTTTCAGCAAGAACAGAGCCTGCCTGTCATCCCCCAGCACAGTGTGGCTGAGAAGGCCAGAGAGCAAAGGTGCTTTCCCATGGCACTGGAAGCAGCTGGAGACACCCTGTCTGATGATGTGGTGCTCTGTGACAGCCCAGAACCCCCGTGCAGACCCTGCCCAGCCTGCACCCACAGCCCTGTTGCAGCTCTCTGCTGGGTGGGAATTGCAGCTGGTGCCAGCCCACAGCCTTGGGGCTGGGCTGCTTCCCTGGGAACCCAAATAACTCAGAGCTGTCACATGAACATGACTGGGGTCAGTGGGTAATGGGGAAAGGGCTTCTTGAGCCCTGGCAGCTCATCTCCAGCCCCTCCTCAGGCCCTGGACTGTACTGCTAAAGGCTTCTGTGTCCTGGAGACACCAGAGTCAGGAGTTCTCCCTAGGCTCACAGGTTGGAGCTCTCCTGGAAAATCCCAAATAGAAACAAGCAACAAAGCTTGTTTCTAGTGGTTGCTATTAGTGCCTTGTTAATCACTGCCTGGCCCTGCTGCTGCTCTAACTCAGATCACTTGTGCCTCTGCTTTCTGCTCACGGTGCGTGCAGCGTTTCACCAGGCTGCCTCAGACACTGCAGCAAGCTTTCCGAAGCTTTGAGGCCTCTTTCCTTTCTTTTCCTGGGATATGTACCTTCAAAGGTCACCCATACCCCTCTATAATTCCCCCTGGGCACCTTCCAGGGGAGAGAAGCAGCGCTGCTTTTTGCTGATTCCCCCCCATTCTCTCCCTCCCTTTTCCCAGAGTAATGTTTGCTCCGAATCACGTGCCCAGCTTTGTTGTGAGAGTCATAAAAAGGACATTTTTCATCTCTCCTTTTTCCTGCTCTCGCTCCCTTCTCTCTCTCAGTACCAGACAGAGATTTATTCCTTCCCTGATGCCTGTGGCATTCGAAGCTGGGAGGGGTCAGGGGAGGCACTGATGGGACATAACAGATAATGCAGTGGTTCCCCAGGGGCTTGTCCAGCTCCAGAGCCGATCCATCAGCAGGCAGTGCTCGTGCCAAGGTCAGCAGTAACGAGGATGTGGTGGAGTCCCAGCCTCCCCCGTGGGGCATCCTCCAGCCAGGCTCCCCCAGTTGGTGCTCCAGCTCCTGAGCTCTGCAAGAGCTGCCTTGTACAACCACACTTTGCAGGAGAGGACACTGAGTGCAGGCGCTGGGCTAAGAGCACACAGGCTCAGCTTCACCTCTCCCAGCCCTCCTCCCCACCACACACAGCTCCACAGGCTCATCTTCCAAGGAAAATTCCCATCTTTGACAGTCCCCTCCAGGAGCTAAACCCCACCCACGTGCTCTGTGCACAACACGTTACAGAGCTGCTGAGGGTTGCTGTCCTCCCAGGTCTTTTCATTCAAAATAACCCCACAGGTGTATCCAGCCCCCATGCTCTGCAAGAATGACCTTGCTTTACAAGGAGGAGGCTGGAGGGCACTGAGTGGGCTGGAGTTTGATGATACTGGAGACCTAAAGGCACAGAGGGTCTGTGAAGACCGCCAGGATCTTCACTGGTGTCACTCCAGCCTGCTATTCAAGGTGCATTTGGAAAGCTTAATAGGTGTCCAGACCTACATTTATCCTCCTGACCACCTTTTCTGACTGAGCTTCACTGTGCACTGAGATCAGCCAACATTAAAGGATCATTTTTGGAATGAGAAGCAGACACAAAGACATGGATGCTGTCTACAGCTAGATTTTAGATGCTATTGATCTGTGCAAGGTCACACAAGGAGTTTGAAGCCAGAACACTCCAGCACACAGTTGGTACCCCAAGCACCAGTTCTGGCCCCCAGGAGTGAGCAGGGCAGAGTGCACCCTCAGCATGGACACACTGCCCAGCACTGCCAGGAGAGAAAAGCTTCCAGTCACCTCTTGGTGAGCGTCCTAATTCTGCCTGCTACACCCCAGAACCTGTTCCTGGACACGAGGACTGCACAGACGTGCCATCCTCTGCCATTCTGCACCTGTACCTGCTCCAAACCCTGCATGGCCATAACCCTGCCTCCCACGGGCTGCCATGCACTTGGCAGTTGGCCTGGAGGTTGGGCTGACCTTGGGTGTGCTGGCAGGATTTCCCTGGCACTCTGTCATCCCCAGGGCTCCTGCCGGGTCCCCCCCACTGTCTGCCTTCGCTTCAACTGTCCCTTTCCTGAATTTTACAGCCCGTTTTCCTTCTGTCTTCATCTCCTGCCTCCATTCCACCTCCCATTCTCTAAAACTGCTCTTAATCCTTTGGCAGCTGCTTCCATCATGTTCCTGCAGCAAACTCACCTCTCCAAAGCGTTCGGTCGCTGCAATCTCTCTTCTTCAAATTGTTACACTTGGCCAAGGGCATCAGTTACCCAGTACCTCCTTTTTAATTGGTATCATTTGCAATCATCCCAAGCTTTCACCTTCCCTGAGAAGGGAGATTTCTGTGCTCATGCTCTGCTTAGCAAGAGGCCTTTCCACCCAAAGTGTCTGTGCTGTTTGCACACAGCCAGAACAAAGTTTAGAAAGCTGCTCAAGAGGTGCTGAGGTATTTCCAGTGATAGGTTTATTTTTGAGAGTCTCAAAGAACATTTCAGGTTGTTAATATATGGCTGTGAAAAGAAAGCTAATCTAGATGTAGAGCAGCTGCAAAGATGTCAAAGAAATAATGTTGAAGAGCAGAGAGTATTACTGGAAAGAACCCACCAGAAAAAGCTGGACAAGCAATAAAATTGAATATTACAGCAAGTGTGCATCTGACCCATGATCACTGGAAGCCAAAGAGAGTGTAAAGTCACCAAAATCCTAAAGATTAGGGCAAAGAAAGTTTTACAGGAAAAAAAAAAACAACACCAAAAAACCCACTGAGGACTGACAAAAGAGATTGTAAGAATATAACACAGTGACTGGAATCACTGTCAGGCTCATGGCGGCAGAGAAACGCAACCAAGTTAAAAAATACAGGACTCCCATCAGCTCGGATAATTACATATCCTATCCAATCCCACAGTGAAAGGCACTTTGTGCCTCTGCCACTATTTTCACACTGCTAAGATAAGAATTTCTATTTCAAGAGTAGTTTTCTTCTCCTGGAAACGTTCCAGGCTGGGTATGTGCTCGCATTGCTGCCACAGAGCTCCCAGCCCCGTCTGCCTGCGCCTGCCCCGGCGGCTGCAGCATCTGCTTGGGCAGAAGGACCTGTTACGCCCTTCAAAAAATCCTGAGTGCACCATGAAGACACTGATTCCCCTCCACAAGGGTTATTTGCTTGCTGTAAGAGTTTCTGACTGCTTCAGGCTGATGGTTGAAGAGAAAATAACCAGCCAAGTCATGGCTTGGCATAAGGTTCAGGTTCTGCACATCAGCCACAGAGCTGGGAAAAAAAAGATCTGAAGGACAGATTTAGATCCCTTATTACCGACTGGTTTGCACTGAATTGGAAAGTAATTTACTCTCACACAGACTGGCTGTTGTCTGTGGGTTTATCTCCATTGATTACAGCCGGCTGAAAATTTTCTTCTGAAGTTTTACCATCTAGAGCTACTTCTGGCCACAAGTGGACTTTTTTCTTTGCCAACTTCTGCTTTTTCAGCCTGTGCAATGAAAACCTGGGTCAGGGGGGATAATCACAGAATCCTTTCTGTGAAAACAAAGCTTTTCAGCCCTCATCAACATCTTTCCCTTTCAAACAAAGTCATGTTCCCACCCAGCCAGAGAGATTCAAGCATGGGATGGAGGTCAAGGGGAAGACCTCGTGCTTTGATTTCTTTTGCTCAGCATTGGAGTGTTTTTTCCTTGGTTTTTCACTCGTTGGGATGTTTTGCATTTGTTGATGGCTGCAGACTGAGCAGTGTTCACTCTCAGCCATAGATCTGACCTCCAGGCAGAACAGCTCTGTCCCAGAATCACATCCCACCTGAGTTTCTCAGAGGATAACAGCAGATAACAGTAGACAAATGTGTTGAAGACAAACCTAAATAATCTTCAATTAAGTCAGCCAAAGGGCATCTCCAACCCTAAAATCAATGCCAACACACAAATTCCAGCTTGTCAAGCCAGTTATTTAATGGGTAAGAGCTGGCTTGGTATTTTCACTGCAAGACACAGGTTTCCATATGTGCTTTTAGGACCAGTGCAAGCTAACATCTCACTCAGCCTGGGAGGGAACAGTAAAGCAAATTGGTGCTCTTGTAACCATGTGTACTCCTAAGTACAGCTATGAGCATCTGATAAATCTTTTAAAGTGCATGTTTACAATGGATTTTATTCTTTTTACTGTTCTATACATATGAGCCCTCTGAGCAAAATAACAGATCCTCTGACACTTAGAAGAAGCCACTGCCTCATTGGCTGCCCGCAGTGAAATAATTTATATTGTTATTTCCTCACCCAAATTACAAGGATTGTAAAGAAGCTTCAGAAATTCAGAGTAATCAGTGCTTTGGAGGCACAGATCCCGCAGCTGCCTCACGAGTGGAAGACCCACTATTGTAACTGAGAGTTTTGCCAGCCCAAAGACTGCAAAAAAATTGGTCCCTGAGTGTCTCCTACCAATTTTTCTCTTGTTATTTTCTTCAATAGTTAATGGAAAGTGAGGACAAGTGGAGATCATTTAAAAATTATCTTTTGGGCCTCTCCATGGGTTTATTGCCAGGACCTATTTAGAGAAGCATAAAGCTGTAAGGGGGCTGTAACTTTACTGTATATTCCATAAGCTGTTTAGGAAAACGAGGAGCCTTTGGACTAACACCCAGCTCATTTTGCCACGTCTCCCTCTCCTCACAAACACACCCACACACGTGTGTGCAGGGACTGCGAGCCGCTAATTGAATTCACCCTTGTGAAAGCCTTAACAAATTGCAAGTGACCTTTTATACAAATTTCAAAGTCAAGGATTCGCCACTAACTGCACATCCCTCTTCTGCCATTCACCGTTATGCAAAACCCACAAACAATTAAAAGAAATAATGAAGAGCCCAGCGGCCCTCTTTCCTAATTAGCAGCAGGAGGCAGTGCTGGGGAGTGTGGTTAAGTGCTTCAATTACCTCGGCCCTCCTCGTAGCCCTTGTTAGAAGAGACAGGTCCACGGGCCAAAGGGGAACAATTAAGGCGAGGCAGAGCCCGGCAGTTTGCGGGGGGATGCCGGGGCCGTGCCGGCTCTCGCACCAGGGCCGGAGCTGTAATCATACCCCAGCTTCCTGCTGGGCTACACAGAGACAAATTAATGGGAGATAGATTGCTACCTGCAGCCCATCAGTAACCAGGGGGCAGGGAGGCAATACAGCACTACAAGGGAGCCATAACCAGAATTTTCTCTGCTCTCAGCCCCCTTTCAGGGCACAGGGACCTGAGCACTAATGCCTCGCTGCTGCCTACATTGGGGGTATCCCCCAGCCCCAAACAGAATCACAGACCCCAGCTTGAGCTTTATTTGCTGAAGTTAATACCAGTGGTAGCTGCCCTAAGGAGCCCCACGCTCCAGAGGTGCTGGAGACCAAACTGTTCCCCAATAAGAAACAGGTTGGACTCGATCTTGAAGGTCTTTTCCAACACTAATGGTTCTATAAAAAACCAAGCTGAGGTGGTGGGAACTGGTTCTGCTGGCCTGAGCATGAGCCATGGGGAGATTCTATATGGACACTTCTACCACAGGATAAATCCTTCCCAGCATGAAGACACAAGTAAAGAATATAAAAGTGGTGCCCCCGTAGCTGTCTCCCACAGGGACTGAAGGCCCCAAAGACAGAGCCTGACAGCAAAAGCACATCTTAGGTGGAAGGACAGCAACAAGGACTAAACCCCCCTGAAACCCCATTAACCTTTCAAGGAAGGTACCCACAGCATAGGCAGTGGTGCAGCACCACAATTTTAATGTCACAGGCATGAACAAATTCCATTTGTGATGGATCTGTTGCATAAGCAGCCGTGCAGGGCCAGATCCTGCTGCCTGGGAGCTGCCACTGGGATTGGAGCAGTGCTCTGGGCAGAGCCCCAAGAGCCACTGCACTGCTCCAGCCCATCCTGACCAGCAGCAGGAAAAGCACTGCCCTGGCTGCAGAGCCACACACAAACCCCACGGGCTGAGGTCTGCACTAAAATATTTACGTGCTTTTGAATTATACAGGAAAAAAAAAAAAGCACTCACAAGTCAAGTTTTTACCCTTTTGCAACGGAACTTAGCAATCAAATTGATTGCACATTTCAAGCTGGTGTAAACCCCCTTCCTGAGCAAAGTCCTTTGTACCCACTCTTGCCAAGTACCTTTTTTTGCAGCTGATACATAAACCTTTGAAAATAAGTTTGAGGGGAGACTGACAACCTTGAAACCTCAAGAGCAGCATGGCATTGACGGGCGCGGCTCCCTGAGCTGAGTATTATAGATAGATTTTAATTTCATTTTAACAAAATAGCTGTCTCCAGTGGAAGAAGCATCAAGAGCTAAATGAGGACCCGTCTTGAGCTGAATCACGTTGAACAGACCTCGGCACTGTCATTGATTTTCTGGGAAGAAAAAAAATGCCTCTGGCTACTAAACCAAATTAGTAGTCACTGATGACCAATTATTTTGCCCCACTGTGAACGGGGAGGCGTACTAAAATTCCAGTTTGTCAGACCCAAGGCTCTCTTCTCAAACGCCTTTCAACAAGCGTGTACCAAAAATCTCTCAGATGGTTCTGATGCCTTCCTGTTTTCGGCAACTTCTCCTTCTCCAAAGTTTTAATGAGCTGCTGCTCTGAGGATGGCCTGCCACAAAGTGAGCCCGTCCCTGCATGGTGGAGCACTATTTGGCGTTGGCACAAATCACAGCTGTCAGGATTTATACACACATACACAAAAAAAGTGTCAGCCTAATGTTTGCAAATTATAATTACCATTTCTCTTGCATGTCCCTGGTGCCTTCATTTTAGATAAATCCCAGCTCTGAGGTATCAGCTGCAAAGCACTGAAGGCTCATATTGAATGGAATAGATTTAACTAGTTTGTAGCTCATTTAAGGCCTACACTGTTTTATTTTAATATTGTTAATACTTTATTATACTTTTTAACACTGTTTTCACAGTAAAATAGCCTATTAGGAGGCTGCAGCTTCTTTTCCAGGAGATGTCTGGCAGACTAGAATTCCACATTGTATAACCAAGTTAGCAGGTGCCTGTCATTTCAGTTGAAAATAGGTCTGTACCCTGACTCTTGAAAGTAAATTAGAGAGATTCTATTAAAGAGACAGGAACTGTTTCAGGGATAATAGTTTTGAAAATGTGCACAGATAAATTTTAAAATATTTAGGAAATGTCAGCATTAGAAGTGGCTCCAACTATTTGACTATAAAAGGAAGAAGATGAGTATTTTTTTCCCAACAATTATAAATAATTTGTTACATCCTATCAGAACTTCTTTGCCTTTCCTTTCTGTGGCAGGGTGCTTGTGCCAAAACAAGGAGATCTGAGTTACTGTGAATGAGATGGGGTTTAATGTGCAATAAGCATTTCCAGAGGATGCTTCCCCTGCTCTTCCCCCAGCATCTGCAGACAGCAACAGCAAAATCCTCCCTGTTCAGGAGCGACATCTGGGCAGGGTGACAAAAGGAAAGGGAACACCCAAGCCATTGATCTCTGTCCTTAAGTAACATTAAGGCAAAAGGACATTTTCCCAAAGGCCAGCTGCAAGTAAGGGCTGTCACATTGCCAAGCAGCACCGATATCGGGGCCAAATTCCCCGTCCGCTCTGCTGAGATCAGGCTTTGACCTGCAAAGGAAAAGCTGCCTCACTTAGATCTCTCCAGTCACCTTAAAGAGGTGTTCCCTGATAGCCCCTGCTCTTCCCCACTCTCTGAGTGCTTCTCTCAGAGGAGGAAAAGCCAGATGAAGCCTCACATCCTGCAGCCCCAGCAGGGCTTACGTGGATAACTGAGCACACGAGTCATTCCCACCGATTTGAGAGAGGCAGTTCGTGTGTGCATCATTCCAGGCATGACTCTATACTTTGCTGGATCAGGACTTAAATGTGATTAATCACACGGCAGGGAAGGATCTCTGAAGAGCATCAACCCAAATGTGTCCTTTCAAGCATTTACTTACAAGCCAGCTGTGGACTAATCAGTCACCAACTGGATGGTCCACTGGAGATGGTAAAAGTCACCTCCATAGAGATGTGAAAACACATTCAACTTCCAAAAAAAACCCCAAAAATCAATAATCAAAGACTACACACAAAGGCTCAGTGCTTTCCTGCATCCCTCCCTGCTATTCCTGCACACCAGGAAAGCTCCTGCCTTGGAGAGCAAAGGGACAGGAGCAAACAAGCAATGCTCACCATGTGCTTGTGTCAGGAATACCAACATTTACACCACACTACAAGACTGGAGACCCAGACAAATAATAACACACTTGACCACTGGTTTGCCACATCTTTCAACCTTTTAAGTATTTTTCCCAGCTCTGATCAGCATAAAATGTCAAACTGGAAGGGAAGGAGGGGAAAGAAGAGAGGACAAAGGGTAAATGTCAGTGTTGCCTTTGGCACTGGGTGTCTCCAGATAACGGTCTGGAGCAGCAGAGCTGATTTGCAAGCAAAGGCTTGAAAAGCCCTGCAGCATGTGATCTATGAAACAGGAGGCCTGCAGAAGGATGTCTCCTCTGATATGAATGTCCCCTTGGGATGGATATTGCTGGATTGCAGATCCAGTATCATTAGAAAACACAACCATAGATTAGGCTGTTTTGAAGCATGTGGTGTGCAATAATTAAGTAATAAAAGTCACCACGGGGGTGAAGGAACAAGAAACAGAAGAGTTACTATTTGCATACAGGCTGCTGGCGCCCTCCATGATCATCAAGGATTCTCCAGGCTGCTAAAAGCTGGCAGCTGTCAATTCTGGACCCACTCCTGCCATAAACCACAAAGCATCAGCTCACTCTGTGGCACGTGGGCTCTTTGCAGAAACAGGTGGAGCTGGTGGTCCAGAAGCATCCTAGCAGCTACCCCAAGTCCCCAGTGTCCTGCAGTTGGTCTGGATAGGCAGGGAAAGCAGTGGCTCTGCTATGGGAGCTGCAGCTGAGGGCTCTGCAGGCTACAGGTGACAGCTTCACAGTCATCAGCTGCTGCCAAGATGGGAAAAGTCCCTCCTCAGCAAAGTGTGCAACGACAGAGACCAATAAAACTTGAGCTTGAGGTCCTTCATCACCTTCAAGTGTTTGCTTTTGGGGGAAAGGAATAGCAGCAGGACCATGGGAATTACTGATTCACTGTCCCTGCCACTGCCAGGTCTGCCTCCCATGGTGGCTACTGAAGTATCCCCACTTGCAAGGAGCAAGGCTCAACAATTTCAGGCTGCAGCTTTGCCATAAGCTGGTCAGGTTAATGCCACCTCAGAGCAGCTGAATGGGACACTGGCCAACAAGCAACTGCCTTTTTACTCTTTTTCTAGAACCAGGGTCATGTGCAGCTCCTCCCCTCTGCTGTGTCCTCCTTGCTCCCTGAAATTCTCTTTCAAGGGGCAAACACACCTGCTCTGTGCAGCTGAGGCACCAGACCAGGGCCCAGCATTTCAGCTCTCCTTTCTGCTGCAGACACCTCACCATCTGCACTGGGTCCATTTTTAGCCCTACTCAGACTGCTTAGGACAGCACTTACTCCTCTCACCCCATCCATCATTGCACATTTGCAGCCTTTGGTGCACCACATCAGAGAGATTTCAATAGCAAAAGCAGTGTTGTTTTAGCAAAACACATTTGGCACCCAGGGGTTCTTCCCCTGGAGGAAATCCAGCCAGAGCTCCATTGGGTACCAGCTGGGAAATGCTCTCCTGAAGCTCTAGGAGGGCCCAAAGTTGAGCTGCAGCCTGTGGTGCCCCATGGTCCTTCCAGCACAGCAGAGCTGCTGCTGCCCTGTAAAAGGCTGTGCAAAGAGAGGAATTGTTCCAGTTCTGGGGAATGCCCTGCCACAGCTTACCACAGCTGTGTGCAGGCTGGGGTGTGCTCACTGCAAATTATCGTGGGTTTGAGGTTTCCTGAGGAGGAGGAAGCTTTTCCCAGCGCAAGGCTTTATTAGTGTTCTCACCAGTCACTTTTCAGGAGCAGAGATGTGAACCAAGGAGGCAAAGATTACATTGGTGTCTTTTCAATGTTTTCCAGGCCTCCCACTCCCTTTTTTGATGTCATGCAACACAGATTCAAGGAGCTGTGGATGGAGGAGCAGAGAGCCCGGACTAAAGTCCAGCACGTGGTGAAGAAAAAGGTGGGAATAGTCCAGCAGTGCTT
Organism: Leptocoma aspasia; assembly: GCA_013399835.1. NCBI lineage: Eukaryota > Metazoa > Chordata > Aves > Passeriformes > Nectariniidae > Leptocoma > Leptocoma aspasia. The sequence continues at coordinate 94,551 of VXAX01003411.1, forward strand.
TCCCCTGATGTGCACAGCACTGCTGGGCACAACCCCCCACTGTCCTATCCCACGAGGGACAGATGGGCTGCTCCCAGCCCTGGGAAGGGGTCTCAGCTGGGAAAACATCCCCCTGACTACTAAAAGGCTGATGAAGCCTAACAGAGATGAGCATCCCCCTGCCAGGAGCCTCACAGGCTGTCCTTTGGACATCAGCTCTGCTCAGGTTACCTGTGACAGTGGCCACAACAAAGGGACAAGCAGCAAATGCTGAAAGGACAACCCCAGCTCTGAGCCTGGCATGGTGTGGTTGATGCAGCACCCACAGCAGCTGTTGGAGTGTAAGGCTGTGCTGTTAAACACACCAACATTGTAATATCATTTAAAAGCAGCCAATGACTGTTTTATTAGTTAATGGCTCAAAGAAGAGTCAGGCTAATATGGTAATGACCAATTTCAATGGGCTTACTGCCATCACAAACTATGCTTTATAGTTGAAGTGCAGGAATACAGTGTCCTTAATTAGCAGCTGTTTTATGAATACACCAGCCTGGGACATTGGAAAGTGCATCCCTACTTTATCTATTAATGACTGATGTTTTTAACCACTAAGTTGCCTCCATCAAGCTCCCAAAGCCTGCAGCCACCAATTACTGTATCCTAGACCACAAAGCAGATGGATTCCCAGGGTTTCATGCAGAGGCCAAAACATTCACCAGGTACCTGCACTAGCTTGTGCTGGGATTATCAAGCACTGTAACCTGCAATTAATCAGGAGAGCCAGGAAACCCCACCATGGTGAGGGTGCTGGAAGTGACTTTCCCAGTTAGGGATGAGCCATTGCTGTAGCTCAGGGCACAGGGCTTCCAGTGGGCAGCAGTCACCACCCTGGGATGCTCTGTAAAGCAGACACTGAGAGCTGACAGCTGCTCATGTTTCAACTATCAGCATTGGCTGCACAGACATGGAAAACTCCCCAGAGCACTTGTGATCATCAGCCCAAAGCGACTTTTGGCCTCTTCCATCCCAGTGTCACTGCATTGCACCACACAGAGCTGATGTGCATGGCTGTGCAGCAGTTTGAGCCCACTCTTGCTCACCTTTGGTTGCAGCCAAGTGAAGTGCAGCAGTTTGAGCTCACTCTTGTTTCCCTTCAGCTGAAGCCTGGCGAGGTGCGTGAGAACCGCACCTCGTTCCTGCGCACGCACCCGCTGCCGGTGAAGGAGGAGTCCTTCTGGCACCCACAGCGCTTCGAGAAGGTATGGGCCCCCCACAACCCACCCCATCACCAAAGTCAACTTTTCTGGGCCTCTACAAGCACCTGATGGAGATCAGGGACACTCTCTAACCTTGCCCACAGGCCCCCAATAACATCCTTAGCACACAATGAATGAGGCTCTGAACTCAGAGCTCCCCGTGACCCAGACCTTAAAATGGTCCCAAATATGTTCACCCATCAGCCCCTTTTGAACATCAGGGTGGGATATTTTTTGCCAGCCATAAGCCCTGGAAGAGAGGCAGCAGTTGCCCAGATAATAACATTTTTTAACTTATGTGCACTTTCACAAGGTTCCTGAGATGAGAAGCATCTTTTTATATCTCACTGTTAGTACAGGGGTGGCCTTTGCTCTACAAGTGCCCTACACAAGCAGGACAGTCACACCTGCATTTTGGGACCCTGCCATTTCATCAGCTCTCACCATAACTAATTCAAACCACACCAGACGTTTCAAGAAGCTTTTCCACCTCAGTATTAGAGCTTTCCAGAAAGCCTGCACTCTTGATACCTCTCTAAACTACCTGTTTGACAATATTCACCCTGAGACAAAGCAAAGGGTCTGGCCAGGTTAAAGACATCTGTGACACTTCCTTTAATTGATCCAAATAAGAGCCAAGGTGAAGATTTCTTGTTCTAGTGATGGGATCTAAACATCTCCCTGAATTTATCTGTGCAACCTGCTGTGCTCTGGGGTACTTGTTAGAATTCCATTAGCTTTATTTGTGGTGCAAATTATGTGGGAAACTTCCAGTGAAGAGCTAGGGGGAACTTTAGGAGAGAAGGGGAAAGAGCTGGACCAATGGAATGGAAAGGAGACACCAAAAAGTGAAAGCACGGAAACTCTGCAGGGAGTTTACATGGCCAAAATCATACTTAGCATTGATAGATATCACTGCAAAAAGCTCTCAGCTCTCTGTCCTAGCCCTTCTTCTGATGGGGTTATTTTTTTGCCACGCTGTTGATTTCTAACCACAGTTTAAAACAGCGAAGAAGCCCTGTGATTTCCTGAAGGTAATTTGCGTGTACAACTTGGAGAGTTTTGCCCAAGAAATGTGCTTTGCAGCACCTTGATGTATTCCTCTACTGTCCTGTCTCAGAGTGCCCGATTAGCATATGTCAGTAATCATTTCTCCCCACTGCCTGTCAGCTCAGAGCTGCTGCTGCGGCGACGGCAGCGAGAGAACATGACCGATCGCTGTTAAACAGATTGTGAGAGTCACACGAGATCCTGGGGCAAGCCTCCTCTTTAGAGCTCCTCTCACCCCAGACCTCTCCATCACTGTTCATTTTTCAGCCTAGGTTTTGCTTCCTGCTTTCCCTTTTGTTTCATCCATGGCTGTGGTTGGGTTCCTGCTCCACAGCTCTCGAGCCTCCAAATCTGTCCTTCTTCTCTTTCTCCTTTTTCTTCTTCTCCCTTTCCCTTCCTTCCCAGAAGCAGCATCCAGGGAGGAGGGACAGCTCATTCTGCACAGCCTCTGCAGATTTTCCATACTCCTCCTTTCTCATTGCATTACCCTGGAAGGTTTGCCCTTCCCAGCTGCGCATTTAACAGCCACAGCCCACATTAGAACTTGGATCAAGGAATTTGTTACTCACCTGACCTTCAGTGCATGGTTTCCTCCATGGAAAAATAACTCCACTTGAACATCCATGCAGTAATAACCTGGAGGAAGTTAAGGGTTCCCAAAGATATTTGGTGGTCTCCAAACTGTTCTTTAACTACTCCTCTAAAGGTGGGTTCTACAGAGGTGGTGGAATGGTTTTGAAAGTCAGACTGACCTAACCCAAGGACTCCAGGAGCCAATGTTAGTGCTTCCTTTACTGAGGTGACAATTGACCAAAACACTGCCTCTAATCTATGTAACACCCTCATCTTACTGTGCAAGAAGAATATGAAAAGCAACCACAAAAATATCACCTCACAGAAAGCTTGTTAGCAGACTCCATCTGCACATTATTTCCTACCAGCCTTTGGTGACTTTTTCCTGCTCTGACCAGTACAGATGGTGCTCATGACTTGGGAAATACTCCAGACCCTGGACAAGAATATTCAGAGACTCCATTGCCCTGACCACAGCCTCACTTTAAACTTTATTTCCATGTGATCCAAGGCAGGTGTGAGGTGCAGAAGTGTGATATTCTCAAGCCACTTGTCCTTCTGGTCACTCAGTCACCTCATCATCTGGCATAACACCTTTCAGTCTGGCCTGCTCTGGGTCTGAGGGGAGCAACACCCAAGCCACTGACATAGTTATAATCCAAAACAGGGGCAGCAGGAAGGTGAGATTTTGTTTCTTTAGGCCCATAAAAATCATCAAGAAGGAATTTTTTATTTCCACCATGACCCCTTACAAAGAGCTGCAGAAACTGGGCATGGATATCTCTGCTGGCTCTTAAACTGGGCTTTCCATTCAGTCCCTGGCACCATGAAAGCTTGCCCAAGAAGTGGAAGAGAAGAAAACAAAGGAGCTTTTCCCTCCCCATTAATTGCATCTGCTTGCTCCCTGCATTGCCAGAGCTGCATGACATTACATAGTCATTCAGTCAGTAAAGTATGGACAAATTGACTATATTTTCATTTGGATTTAGGTTTCAGCCCCACTGCTTTAGAATAATGGCCCACACTGTTAAGCTAACTGGGTGATTTACAGGCTCTCCCACACCAGTGCTCCTGCTCAGTCTCGCTCTGCAGGACTGACCTGGCCCGTGGTCTCCTGGGCCCCCCAGCTCCCCAGGACAAGCAGGTCACAGGGAGCCAGTCCTGTCCCGATGGGCAGTTCATTAGGGAAAGCCGCTGCATTGAAGTGTTTATTTATTTTTTTAACTAAACAAAGCAGACATTAACTCCTTACTCACCTCAGCAAGATGCTTCTACTGCCCTCCTCTTCCTCAGCCACCCCCCAAAGCAAACAGCCTCTGCCTTGCCTTGCCTGCAGTGACACAATTCCAAGGCTCAGGTTTTGCCAGCATGGCTGGGACTGTGCACCAAAACTTAGTTTATTTGTAGATATGGGACTGCATTCCCTGGGGTCTGTACTCTCAGGCACCCAGCATGGACATAAATCATAGAATGGTTTGGGTTGGAAATGGACCTTGAAAATCATCTTGTTCCAATGCCCCTGCCATCAGCAGGGGCATTGGAACAGGCTGGACCAGGCTGCTCAGAGCTCCATCCAGCCTGGCCTGGAACACTTCCAGGGATGGGGCAGCCACAGCTTCTCTGGGCAACCTGTTTCAATGCCTCACCACCTTCACAAGGAAAACTTTTTTCTAGTATCTAATCTAAACCTTGTTTCTTTCAATTTGAACCCATTCTCCCTTGTCCTGTCACTCCAGGTTCTTATAAATAGTCTTGCCCCATCTTTCCTGCAAGTTCCCTTCAGGTCACCCCAAAGCCTTCTCTGTTCCAGACTGAACAATCCCAATTCTCCCAGCCTCCTGTCCCCCACATTCAGTGTCCTGTCCCTGTGTCACTCCTCACCTGCTGGCTTAGGCAGGATTATGTCAGGCCAACTCCGGAAAGGACATTGCTGCCCAAATGCAGCATCTCCACCTGTGCCAGGCCAGGGTGAGGCTCCAGCCACCTCCATCTGAACATTTGATAGTCACTAGCCAAACCAGTAAGTCACTGTCGGCCACCCCCAATATATTTCCAGGGCTTTATCAAGTCAAGAAGGATTCAGGTAGCAACAAAGCAGCAACACAGGACAGAATTCACCAACGTGTCAAAACAGCTCCGTGCACCTCCTGTCACTGACACACACCAGGGTTCTTCCTTTGCTCATTAGAGAATCCCAGCTCACAGAGACACTCAGGTGGCTTGTTTACTTGACCAAGCAAGGGGAAGGAAAGGAAATGCAGCAACTTTGGACGAGATTTTTGTCACCGTGCGCTGCCTCCCCGAGCAGATGAAACGCGCGATATGAATAAGCGATAAGCAATTGACGAGCAAGTGTTTGGGTACCTTGGCAAAAGACTTAATTTGCAACCTGGCACAAAATCAAAGGCTCTGTCAACGGCTGAGAGGCTCTCCTGCGTATGCCTTGCATTACCTGGGAAAGCTCTGTCAGGTAAATTTCCACTGAAAGTAATTAGAGGAATCCCCACTGTATAAACTTTGCAGCAAAAATTCTGGGCTCCGGAATTTGATTCTCACCAGGGATCCGATATCTGCTCACAGCCTGATCCTTCGTCAGAATTAACAGTTGAGGTTTAACACGTACACACAGAAATGTTCTGCATTTTTTTTTAATGCCTTACCTCTATTTTTGTCTATAGAGCTGAACTGACAAGCACAGCTCATGTAATCTTGCAGCTGTTGTCTTGTCAGAAAAGCCACAGATTCTGCTTAAATAACCTGGGCTTGATACACACAGCACACAGGGCTGGATGTTCAAGTGCACCATTGGTTCTCCTGGGTTTGAGGGCAGAAAAACTTCTGGGACTTGGAAGTCCCAGAAGTGTTACAAAACTCCTCTCCTGGGGCCTAAATAGTGCTTAAATAATAAAGCAATGAGTTCAAGAGCTTCCTGTCACCACACTACCAGATCAATCCTCCCTTCATCTGGGTTTTTGGCTGACCAAAAAGAATTAAAATCAGTGTCAGCTGATGGTTGTTCAATGGCCCAAGTGACACGAGCTGGTGGCTCCCAGCCCTGCAGTAACAATCCAAAGCAGCATCACTGGCCTATGGCAGGCAGAATGTAAACAGAGACCACAACACCCTGCAGGGCTCCAAACAGGCAGCACAGACCCAGCTGCCCTGGGTATGATCCCTGCACAGGGATCCTCTGTCTCCTCTGGGGCCACAGCAGAGATGTCACCTCCCACCCCACAGCCACTCCATGGCTAACTGCAGGCTCTGGGCCCCTGTCACCATCACTACATTTCCTTGCAGATTCTGGAGGTTTTCTTGCTTTGCCTCCACAGCCAAAGATTCCAGCAACACAATTGCTCGAATCACAGCAAAGCATTCTCATGATCCAGGTTTTCCCACTATCCCTTGTGCCCTGGACAGTCAACCTCTCATCCCACCCAATGCTGCCCTCTGTCACAGAATCTTTTGGCTTGGAAGGAACATTTAAGGGCCATCTAGTCCAGTTCTCCTGCAGTGAGCAGGGTCATCCTCAACCAGATTGCGTTTCTCAGAGCCCCATATAACCTGACCTTGAATGTTTCCAGAGATGGAGCATCCACCATCTGTCTGGGCAACATATCAAAGTATTTAAACACCCTCATCGTAAATAAACTTTGTATATCTTATCTCAATTTACTCTCCCTTAGTAAAAACCATTACCTGCCATGCTCAGCACTTCCTTGTGTCTCCTTCAGAGACAGACTGACCATCACTCCTGCACCATTTCCATCGCTCTGGACATCTCCTGATTAGCACAGGAAAACAACACCCTCCTGTGCAGCTGTACAGCCTAGATCATCTCCAGGGCAGGCTCCACCTACAACCAATCTCCAGTACCCAAAGGCAGCACAAGGAACAGTTGGCAACCAATTCCCATTGCTCTTGTGGAGATTCTCACCCACGAAGGAAAAGATTTTGGGTGCTCACAGCTAGTGGCAGGGTGAAATCACACACGCTGTGTTGGGTTATAGGTGAGCACCTGCCATTGCTTCCAGTGCACAACTCCATGGAAATGCTTTTAAAATGGGTTTGGGCTTTCATTCATGGCCCTGTTCTGGCTTCTACAGAGATGCTATTTATCAAGACAACTTTAAGTAAAACTCTTGCCTGGCATGAAAAGGGTCAGGATTCAGATGTCAAGCACATTAGGTCAGTGTGAAAGCTGCCAGCTCTGGTCTGACCCTGAAACATCTGCCAGGGAGGTGGGGAGCACACTGCAGGTTACAGCTCCAGTGGGTTAATTCTTCTTTCCTCATGCTGTTGTCCAGACCAAAGGACCAGTGAACCCCAGCAAATATCTGTGGCCATTATTTTCAGGAAGGAAAAAAAAAACCCACGACCCAAATCTCCATGGGACATTAAATACAGCAGCCCAAAATTGCCAAGCACTGTTAGAAACCTTCCTGGGCCTGAAGCAAATAAAGATCATTTAGCCCAGGCTCCCTTGTCCTGCATTTCCCTCTGTTCTTAGAAAGATGGGGAGAGAAAAATCAACCCCAATTCATTAAGCACGCTCCTGGCAGGAAAAGCCACATTATTTGTAACCCTAATAATCCAACACTCACCTCTGAGCACAGCTCATCTTGGACAGAATAACGTCTGTTTTAAAAGTACCTGCCTCTCTCTAACTTGTCATGGCATTTGTTGACAACCCTATTGAAAGCCGCTCTCGATGCGGCTGTGAAGGATCTTTCAGCACCTCTTTCTCTTTCCTAGACAGTTTTTGAAAGGGAGGGGAGAAAAAGAAAAAAGCCATCAATACAGGGGGAAAAAGGCATCAGCAGCCAACATCGGCTGATGAAGCGCCTCACCTGGGCCCCCAGCACACCGCCTCCAATTAAATCAAAATGGTTTGTTTTTAATGGTCTTTTACACTGACAAGTGGGCTATCATTCCAGGCCTAGAGAGCTGTCAGGGAGCCGAGGCAAATCCTCCGTTGATAATGCCCAATGCTTCCAATTAGGAGCCGGGGCCGCTCCTGGCGCACTAACGATTCCCCAGCCTCCCCCAAGGCCCCTTCGGCGTTGGCTGTTTCGTCTTCGCTCTTCCTCCGCCGCAAATTACTGACACAAAACGGAGGCGCCCCGGTGCCTCCTCACCACGCCGGGCCCCGGCCCTGTTGGATTTAATGAGGCGATGGAAGTTTTTTGCGGATCTTTCGCTAAATTCTTTTCTTGTTTGACAGCTGCTTGAGTGTTGACCTTATAAAAGATTTAGTGTTTCTCATTATTTTCTGTCAAGCTTTACAAGCGGTGGCTTCGCGGAAGAGGGGAAAAAAAAAAAAAGAAAAAAAAAAGAAAAAAAAAATCATTTGCATCTCGATGTGCACGCGCGCGGGGGGGTTTGGTTTTTTTTTTATTATTTCGTCTGTACAGGGATGCTCGGCGCGCTAAGCATCAGTGTGTGCACCCTACCCCTCTCTGTATTGTTTATTTTACTCCCTCGTCCCTCCCTTTCCTGCAAAAATCCACCGTTTTGTGTTGTTTTGAAGGAAAAAAAAGAAAAAAAAATAAGCCCCAGGTTGTTAGACTCCTGTAAATGAAGGAGGCTTTGGGAAAGAAAAAAGAAAAAGAGAAAATAATAGAGATTGGTTTCCTGTAAAGTGAGCACAGGAAAGTGTTTTGTCACCCGCTAAAAGGATTCGATCAAATGGATGATGGAGGGAGGAGGCTGAGTCCCGGTGCAGCTTTGTTGTTAA
>VXAX01003411.1:119308-211696 GCA_013399835.1 Leptocoma aspasia
CCCGCGGGGAGGGCGATTGTCGGCTCGGCCAAATGCACAGCCACGCCTGGGGCGAGAGCCCCCGGCCTTTGTGGATGGGGCCGGCTCTTTGCATGTGAATGGGGGAGTTTGGTAAATCCCCGGGCCTCGGCTGGGCGAGGAGGAGGAGGAGGAGGAAGGGGTATCGCTCCCAGCTCGGGGTTAATGAAGTGGGAAAGGAGTCTTTCAGAGAGGCCTGCAAACAACCCCCTCCCTGGGCAACAACCCCCGTCCCAAATCCTACATGGATTGACTTAAACCCAGGGGATAAGTGCTTTAAATTAATCTCATTGAATAAGAATGAGGCCAAACAAAACTCTTTAAAATCATATTAAAAATCTATCAAAGGACAACTTGCAGTGGGTGTGCTTTTCATTTTGTGAGCGCAAAGGCAAGGAGCATACAGCAACCTTCCTCCCATTTACACAGCAGGAATGTGAATCAAAGACATTCTCTAATATTTAATTGTCCTTGTAGCCGTAGCATATTCCTCCTCTTACATTAATGAAGTACAAGGCTTCGTTACACGTTTGTAATTGCAATATTTAAATTTGCCATTTCACATCTGGCAGGAGCTGGAAACTCCCCTGTACCAGCGGGTCTGAGCCAGCACCAAAGCAGAGTGCCAGGGTCCAGTTTGTGCTACGAGGATGGTAGGAGAGAGCAGGAGAGTCCCGAGGAAACCTCTGCCCTGGGAAGGGGGGATGGCTGTGCCGGGCGTGGTGGGAAGGAAAGAGAGCAGCGGGGATGTGAGGGCTGCAGCTGTTGCTGCCAGGGAGATCTCACAGCAGACTCGAGCTTCAAGATAAAGCAGTTTAGGGAAGACACCACAGGCTCCAAGCAGAGAGCACTGCACTTTCCACATGAGCAGCACCGTGTGTGGGAGGATCTCAGCAGCCTCAAAACCTGCTGAAGGACCAGCCTCACCTCCAGCCTGCGTGCAGGGACTGAGATGGGAGCTGGTGTCCCACAGAAGAGCCCACCAGCACTGGCCCTGCACCCACAGCAGCCCCTGAGCAGGCTGGAAATGTTTCCAGAGGATGGTGCCAGGTGGGCACAGTCCTGGCAAGGCCCTGGGGGTAGGACAGGCTGTGCTGGGTTGAAATTATGTGAAGCAAAAAAATGGAACAGAAGCACCAGTCCCAGCAGGGAAACCCTTGGAGTATTGCAGCAGTTCTGCTCCATGGATTTCTCCAGGGTACAAAGTCCAACAGACAAGCTGCTGCTGCTGCTCAGGTTCTGTCAGCTCCAGGCTCTGGAGCCACACGGTGCAGGGGGCTTGCCAGGACCAAACACTGTCCTGGCTCTGAGGTCCCTTCCAGGCTTTTACCCAGCTCGAGGGCCACCTTCCTCCCCTCCTGGCACAGCTTTAACCAGGACCAGCACCCTTGGAACAGACACAGCAAGAGCTGCTCTGCTGGGCATGCCAGCACACACAAAGTCACTGCAATCAGCAGAATTGTTTCTAGCCAAGATATTCCATGGCTTCATCCAAGCACCAAACAAAACCATGGCAGAATGGAAAGCCCAGAACACTGTTGCTTTTCCTGCCCTGTCCCCAGGTTTATGGAGAAAACAAGGTGGTGTAAACAGGGAGGTTCTGTTGCTTTCTACCCTGCTCAGTTATGGTGTTCTCAGCAGTCAGGGACCAGTGCTGTGTCCTGTGTCTGACCCAGCCCCTGGTGTTTAACTGTGACCCTTGCCCCAAGGTGACCTCCTTGCTTTTTCCTAATCCAAAGCCTTGCAGTGTGAACTCAAGATGCTCCAGCTGCAGAGGAGAGGAGGATGTGAGCTCCTACTACAGGTAAAGGACACGGAGCCAGAAGAGAGCAGAGAAAACACGAGAGCATCTCCTGCAACCTCAGGGTGTGAGAGCAGGGAAGGCAAGCCCAGCTAAGCCCTGCTCTGACTCACAAGCAGCTTTGTAGAAAAGTTAGACAGTGCCACTATTCCCAGACAAACCCAGGGACTTGAGGCTGCAGGGCCCTCACCATAATCCAGACAAGTAAAAAAACCAAAACCAAAGCTGCAGTTCCACCCATGCTGCCAAACCCAGCTCCCCTCCCCTGCCAGCTGTGCAGGCAGCTCCCACCCAGCCCAGCCCCTTCAGCACACACCACACACCTCAGAGCAAGAGGGGACAAATTCAGGGGCAGTTCAGGGCAACACCCACCTTCTCCATGCCACGGGAATCCACTGCCACCCCTGGCTGCTGCATTTGGGTGCTCAGAGGATTTGGGAACCTCTGCCTACCCTGGTCCTGCTGCAGGTGGTGGAGATTTGCAGGTGGTGGAAATGATGGAACTCTACAGCAGCTCACAGCTCCAAGCACCACACCCTGCCCTGCCTGAATGAAAGGGTGATTTGAGTGAAATCAACTCCAAACCCACCAGGTTCTTCCTGAATTGAGCGGTGCACAAGGGTGAAGCCAGCTCAGAGCCAATCTGGAGCTGCCCAAGTGTAAATAAGGGCAGAATTTGACTCCTGCCCACCCAGCCACAATTCAAACACATTTTTCTCCTCAGCCTTCAAACTTATTAGGAGAAAACTCACCTTAACTTCAGGTGCATGTGCATTTCTTTTAACACTTCCTTTTTCAACAACCTCCTCCTCTCTCTTTCCCTAATCACACAAGCAGTCCAGCCCTATCTGCTAAAGATGGTGACGTTGAAAGAAAAAGCCACTCTTATATTTTTTTTTTTTAAATCACTTTATTCATCATAACCATTTGTACTGTTCCATGCCCAGTTAATACAGGCAGAAATGAGATCTCCTGATGTCTCTCACCTATGTGCTGTTGGCCTTTTTCCTACTATTATGAATTTGCCAATAGTCCCTATTAATTCCTATGTGACAGTCAGCCAGGAGAAGGTCATGTATTTCCCCTTCATGTACAAGATCATTCCCAAACTTGCACTCTCTGCATCATTCTGAGTCATTTTCATCCTCAGGGGTTTCTTTTCTGTTTAAGTTGACATTTGCCTTAAACCTGATTGCTCTTCCAAATAGTTCTCATAACAAATCAGGTGGGCTTTGTTGTTATTTTATTTTAATCTTATAAATGTTTGTAACTTCATTCTCTCTGCAAAATCATGGTTAATTTGATACTGGAGCCTTTCTATCATCTTTCAGAAGTGTTCAAAAATATTGCAGTGAAATTGGAGTGTTTGATAATTGCCTGGGAGGAAATAAAAATTCTGGTTTCAAAACTTACCTTCAGTTCAGAAATTAAATACTTTGGGGCTGATTGCTGCTCTCCTACAATCCTTTGTATGACTCACTACAGCCCAAAGTAGGTGCCCTCAATTCTGCATTTGCAAGGCATCATTTTCATCTGTTTATACTCCTTTTTCAGTACTTTTCTTCCTTCTGACGTCTGAAATTGCCACTATTTGAGCACTTCCTGTTCCTGCATGAAACATGCCTGGCTCAGGTCATGGGTGGGCTGCTCTTCCTCATCCCTTTCCTCGAGGAAGACACGTGCAGGGAGCAGAAAGTTGTGTTTTGGCTGGGTTTGTGCTGTGCTCACCTGTGCCTTGTTTGGTGCTTGTGTTCTAGGAGGGGCTGGAAGGAGCAAAGGGAGGAACATGGAGAGGGACAGGTGGGTGCTCACCTGTAGGAGCTGGGGGAGTTGGGAAATGTGCAGGTTTTGGAGGCACTTTGGGTTTCATTTCACACATTGTGGTGAACAAGTGCCAGTCCCAGCACACTGGGGACCATCCTGCATCCCTTTCCCCAGTGTCCCAATTCTCTGATGGGAACAAGATGGATGGCAACTGGGAAAAGCAAGAAGTGAAATCCATCAGCTCAAAACAGGCCCAGGCAAGGCAGAGAACCCCAAAAGGCTGGGCCACTACTGGCAAGGGTTTGCATTAATGTTCAGAGAGGAGAGATATCTCATACTCCCTCTGTGTTACATAATCAGCAATGACAACAATGCTGCAGGCAAGGAGAAGTTTGGAGCCTGCTGGATTCCCCTTGGCTCCTTCCCACAGTGACAATGTTTGTTCTCAGGAGCTCTGACAGGAAGTTCTGTGCCCATGAGCTCTGCCCCAAAGGGACTGTGTGTCACTGCACTCAAGAGTTCTCCACAATCCTGCCACTGGCATCACTGCAGGTGGCAATTCTGGCTAACAGTGACCAGGGACATGCCCAGTGCACAAGGACAGGAGAGGAGGTGGCAGCAACGTGGCTTCATTGCCTGAGACAGAGGCAGAAGTGCTCCCTTTACAGTGACAGGGGACAGGGCAGATTCCCCTCTCCATGGTGCTCCTGGGACACCTCCCCTGCCACGTTTACCTGGCTGGAAACAGCAAGTGAAGGGATTCTGGAGCATTCCTTAAACAGAAAGGCACCTCCTGCCTGCCCAAACTTGTCTCACTTTCTTGTTGCACACACATCACATTTCTCTGAAAGTCATATTTAACCTTTTTTTATTCTTCTTGCTAAAAAACCACACAGCCCATCTTCAGGCCACATTTAATTGCAGCAGTACAAGAAGACACACCTAGATCCACTCCACTTGGACCTATGGAATGAAGGGGAGGATGCCAAGATCCCCAGGACCCCTCCCACATTTCCCTGATAAATTGAAGCACTCCTCATCTGATTTGGCAGGTCACCCTGACCCCCCAGCTGAGGCACTCAAGCAGCTTTTACAGCCAATGACTGGAAGGGCCTGGCTTATGTTGGAATCTGCTGGTTGCCAGCTTTTCTCTGCTTTTTCTTCTTCTTCTTCTTGCCCTTGGCTCCAGTGGTGTCCATCCCACTGGAATATTCAGAGCACAGGATCTCAGCAAGGCGGCGTTTGCCGTGGCTCTTCTTGAGCAGGTCAGACCTGGGCAGGGGCAAGAGCAGAGGAATTAAAGAATTAAGGAATTAAGAACCCCTTCTCCTGCTGGGTGGGTTCCTGCAATTCCACTGACAGTTGCACATTAGAGAAGGAGCAGCTCCCTTTCCTTGAGGCTTGATCTGAAATTCTGCCTCGTGCAAAATTAGGTTTTGTTGTGACAGGTTTTCACAAAGGTGGCAAAATATCACGGCGTTTTTCAAAGCAAGCCTTTGTTCTGTACAAATGCTCTTGCAGGGGTGGTGGGGAGAAGGAGGGAAGCTTGTGTGCCTGAAGGCTGATGAATGAGGTGACACAGCAGTTTGGAAATAATAATAATAATAATAATAATAATAATAATAATAATAATAATAATAATAATAATAAAACCTAACAGCCCAATGACATTGAACAACGGAAATTTTATAAACAGAGCTTAAATGCAGAGCTTGAAAATACAACCCTCTCCCAAACAAACCAGGGTAAAAATTAGAATGTCATGAGTCTAAACCCAGCAGATCCAACAGATATTCTCTTCTTGCAGTGTCCTGCAGCCATCACATGCACCTCACAGCCTCCCTCTCCAGAGACTGGCTTTTGCAAGGATAGCTGCATTTTGCATGGCCACCAAACTCCAACATGGATGTCCCTGCAGCCCTAAACTGCCAGCTATAAATATAAAAACCCACTCAGCATTTTCCCACCACGAGTTCTGCCACTGTCCTGCTCTATAACCTTGGGCAAATCTCACCCTCAGTTATTTAAAATACAATCTCTTGGGTGCAGGATCAGTCATTCCCTGCCTTGTTCTCACAGTCCTGGGCACAACAGGGTGTCCACAGCTACTGGTGTTGGCATGTCCCACTCTCCTCCTTATCACCAGAGTCACAGGCTGGTTTGGGTTGGAAGGGACCCTAAACATCATCTCATTCCTTTCACCAGACCAGGTCCAACCCCAGCCCCTTCCAGCCTGGCCTTGAACACCTCCAGGGTGCACCTCTCTGAGCAAGTTCTAGAAAGGATCTGTAACAGACCTCAAGTGTTTCCAGAAAAACAGAACAGAAGCCTGTCTGTCCCTCTGCACACGAGGGAACTGAGCAGCAGCCCCACACCCCTGTGCCAGGAAGCTTTGGTGACAACACAGGGACCCAGCAGTCCTAAAGGTGACACCTTCTAGCATTGCCTCAAAGTCCCTTCAGGTGTCCAAACCCACGCTGGGCATTGAAGAGAAGGAAGAATTTCTGGCTGCAGCAATGGGTCAAGGCATCCAACAGGCCAAACACACAGGGAAGGCAGGGGGAGTGAACTCTTGGCTGCCTGGGGAATTTACCTGCTCCCTTCCCACAGCCTGGGCAGGTCTGTCCCCTGCTCAGCCCCCTCCACCAGTGGGTAAAGTTCCTGTTTGACACTTTGATTGTTGTCTCCAAGCATTTCCTACAGTAATTCCTGGGTTTCCAAGCAACAGACCAGTTTACTTAACAACAGGGAACTCTCTGCTGCAAAAGGACAAGGAATCCACCAGTAGCTGCAGGGCTGAGCTGCAGCTCAGCAGGGAGGTTGTCCAACACTTTATTATCAATCAGGTGAAATTGCTGCCCAATTAGTAAATCAATACTCCCTGCTGAGGTGATCAGCTGTACACAGAAAAGCAGGGATGCAGGGAAAAGGGAGCTTTCTCCCTCTAACCCAGGGCCACAAAAATCAATGGAGCTGTGCTGTGGAACCTGTGCTCATCACAGACAGAAGAAAAGCAGCTGTCAAGGCCCCGTGTAACCATGAGATGGAAGAGCTACAGGGAACAGCACCAGCACCAGCCTGCAGTGACAGCACACCAGGAAACTGTACCAGGTGCCCTGATTCCTGCTGTAAAGCTGCAAATTCCCCTCTCTGCCCAACTGGTGACAGTCTCTGGGGCTCTGCCAGAGCAGCAAGATAACCACAGGGCACCTTCCCTCACCCATGTTAGGAGACAAAGCCCAGAAGAACGGAGCAAGACCTGAACACTCACCCCCTGAGCACCCTTGGGCAAGGTATTTAATCTCTTTGGCCTCCATGTCCATTCTCCCACCTCCCTGTGTTTTCCCTGCTGCTGAGGGTGGGATGTTAATTTAAGGGAGCTGTGTGGTGATACTGTGGCAAAAAGCTTCACAGAAAGGCTGTAAATGTGAAGATGCATTTGCAACACAGACAGAAGCCATGTTCCCATCACTGGAAAAACACATGGATTATGAGCATCTCTTGCTGTGATCTCATGTCTAGGTATCACAGTGTGCTGAGACAGAGGAAGGAATAAAAGACTCAGGTTTAGAGCTGCCTGTGCACATCTGTAATTAAGCTGCAACCTCACAAAAGCTGGTACCAAGACCCTCAGCAGAGAGACAATAAGGAAAAAGAGGAACTGTCCCCAGATGACTTTGTTATCTCCTGAAAGGCTGGAAAAGACCAGGCCAAAGTTAAAAAAAAAAATTTGTTCTCCTCCAGAAAACTGGAATTATTTTATTCACTGTTTAAACTTGAGAAACTTGTGAATCTTGCTAAATACATCACTGAATGATGAAAAGGCAGGAGGAACATCTGCAAGAAAAAGTGTCCAGTGAAGGAAAGAGTAAAATCCTTCTTTTCTCTGCTTCAGTTCCCTTCTACACCCATATACAGAACTCTTCCCAGCATGCTGCTCCCCTTCCCCACTCGGGAGCCACTGTGATCTTAGGGATGCTGGCCCAACCCTCCACCTCTGAGGAAATCTGAATGGCTTGGACTGATCTCCTTCTCCTGGGTCTTGTTTGCTGGCTCAGAAGATGCCTCTGCTCATCTTTTCACCTCAGTGGTGAGTGAGCTTGCTCTTGGAGGTGTCTCCCAAGCTGGTTGGCATCACTGCCTGTTCCTTTGTCTTGCTGTGTGAGATGCTGCTGCAATGCAGTGCACAGGTGTAGTGACCTTTAACCAACTCCCAGCATCTGCAGCAACCAAAGGCTCCCAAATTGCTCCAGCTGAGGCAGGAGGAGGATGAAGTTCTGACACACAGTCCCAGAACTCATGGTGTGTCTTTGGAGGAGACCCGAGGAGGCCGTTCCATTTATCAGCAAACATTTCAACCTGGATTGCACAATCAATCTGCCTGACAGCATCTCCAACAGCTCCTTGACTCTGTGCCAGCAGCAGAGCTGGGTTACCTCTGGGCCAAGGCTGCTGCAACACCTGCTTTTCCTACTTATAGCATTGGATGAACCATCTGCAGCCAATGCAACCCTGTTTGGGTTGGTTTTGCTGCTGTTGTTTTTGCAGAGTGGGGGCAAGAAATCCATCAGCAATCCTACACTGCTCTCGACAGGTCAACAGATGGCCCAGGTCCTCTGTTCCCAGCTGATGCTTGAGAAGATCAAGGAAAATTATTACCCAGCCAGAATGAGCACCAAGCCTGTTCCAGAACACTCAGGGCAGGGTGGTCTCCTCACTGGGATGTGCTGAGCAGCAAAGCCCACCCTGCCCTACTGAAGTCAAATTTCAGCCACACAGAAACCCCAGTCCCACTTTCACTGCCATCCCTTGGTCTTCACCCTATGGAAAAAAGGACAAAAGCAGCACTGGGAGGCTGGGATCCTCCCAGGATTCTTGCTTCTGTCAGGCCCTTTCCCAGCCTAGAGGACAGGATATATTTCAATTAGAGAGAGATGATAATTTTTGGTGCACAGTCCCCAGCACAGAGGTTTTCCAGCTCTGTGTGCAAGCACTGTTAACTTGATTAGAGAGGGAGCAAAGGCTCTGTGCTGCAGCCACAGTGGAACAGGACAGTAATAAAGGGCATTGCTGTATGCAGGAAACAATCAGATGGATTTTACAACTATAAACCTTTAATTTCATAAGAGGATTTCTTTTATAACATCATGATGGGGTAGCCAGGACTCACCTGTGTCCCTGAACTGCCTTAATGAAGAGTGATGGTGATGTTTCCTTTCACAGCAGCCATGTCTCTTACTCTCATTTTTGGCTCCATCTGCCCATGGATACATGCTCTTACCTGAGCTCCAGTTTGGCTTTCTAGAGCAGACTGCCCAAAGTGAAATTCCCAGTGGACAGAATTCCAAAGGTGCATTGTGACTGATTGAGTGATATCAGGAAAGCTCTAAATGTGCACATAAAAACTGGCAAGCAAAGTGCTTCTAATGATGAGACAACTGCTGTGCAGGGAGGCCCAGCTGCAGCCTTGAGTCACAAGCCCTGTATTTTTTCAAAATTGTCAATGCCAAGATGTTCAGAAGTGGCACCAAGGATGTGAGGGGGCAGAGAAGGTAAAAGGCTACGAGTTTGCACCCAAAGGAAACTGCTGCCCTGGCCATGTGAAGGACACAGGGCTACAAGGTCTGTTTCCCAGGAGTTGTCTGATTCTATCTGACCATGCTGAAGAATGAATTAACACAATGATCTTGCAGCCAAAGCCTTCAGGCCATGCCCATCTCCACAGCAGAGCAATGGCACTGTGATAATGATGTACAGCAGTGCTCTCAAACACCTCTTCCTGATCCCATTTTACTTGAGGGTTGGACTTAAACTCTGAAGCACGAGGGGGTTTTCACCTTTGTTTTTATATCACTTTTTGCATATGCTGTAGCAATTCTTGATACTCATGAGTAAATTCAGTATTTCTGAGCATTTCTTGCATCAGAAATTCCTGTAGCAGGGAGATCCACAGAATCAGCTGAACTGAAGAGTCGTCTTTCTTTGTAATGGCTTGAACTGACAAAAAAGCCAAATTAAGTTGCAACTCCTCACTGCAGTGAAAGCCTTGGGGGCACACACTGGCCTTCCTGATTTCAAAGGGAAAGCAGACCCTCAGTTGCCACAGATTCCCATGAAAGCCCACTGATGCAGAATGCAAAAGCCTGAGCAGCACAGGGATGCATGGTGGAATGGCAGTGGGTCTTTGGCATTTGCATTGTGAGGGAGTCAAAGACAAGTCTATCTGGCCTGTCAGCCACTTCCTCGGCGTGCTGCGACTCCACAGTGAACCAAGGACAGCTAATCCCTCCATGGAAGTGGGATCAGCTTCCTTGCCTCTACCCTGCAGCCAAAGCAGGAGCCCAGACACTGCCTGAGCTGATGTACTGTAATTCAATCTGCAGTATCTGGTTCGTGTGCTCATCTCTCACCTAAACACAGCACTGCAGCTTCCCAAAAACATCACCAGCAATTATTTTTCCGTCTTCAGCTCGGGTTTTGCAAGATCCACTACAGCTAAGGGGACAGCTGGTCTGCACAAAGACCTCTGAAAAATGCATGCAAGTTTACATGGGCCCTGAGGAGAGGGCTGCTCCCACATTTCAGCACTGAAACATCACACACCTGGCTGCTCCCTCTCGCTGTCTCACCTTTCCCCAGCAGGCTCTCCAAGGAGGCACAAAGCACAAAAGGAGACTTCAAAAGAAATGCAAAGTTTTCTTTGTCCTCTTAAGGAAACATTTAATGATTGCCTTAACCCCACTTTCAACCTGGAGTGCCTGCTCTTTATTCTCCAGGCAGGTGCTGAGAGATGAGGCTTTAGTGAGCAGCCTGATTAAAAACCAGTATCGGATGTTGGGAGACAATGTGTAATACGACAACCAACACTCACAGCATCATGTGAGAAATATAATTAAAAAGATTGCTCTGTGACTGTGCTGTTACAATTTCAAGCCTTGCATTTTACAATTAGAAACCATTTGTCTCCTAAATGACAGGCTAAGTTTTGCTTTCTGCTTTGTCAGTGTGAAATCAAAAGCAATTCTCTAAGTTAATAGCATTATCTTGGATTTATGTAAGTGCAGACTGAATTTGAATCGATATTCACTTTCTCTAAACTACCCTATAAATACTAATATACCCCTTCTCTTTATTTATTTATTTTTTTAAGCACACACAGAGAAAGCTGATTAGAACCAAGTTTCACAGGCAGTAACAGTTGTTGCACATCACAACTTTGGCTATTTTTTGCAGGGTCTTAACTTTGCAGATGCTCCCGGATTTGAAATCTAGAGTTTGAGCCATGATGGAACTGTGGAAACTCTGCCCACTTTCCTTGAGCTGCAATTCTGTGATCCACGTGCAAATGAGCTCTCAAATCACTCTCAGACCATTTGTTCCAACACCTCCACATCCCCCAACCCCACACGTCCTGCGTGTAAATACCTACTGTATCCTGAGCCTGTCTGTGCTATAATGAGATGAAGACTTGGGGAGGAGGAACCCCGTCTAAAAGAGGTTTGTAACAAGGGAAAAAGTAGCTCTAACAGAGTAGCAACATCACAGGAACAGAGAGAGGCATTGTTACAGGCCAAGTAATCCTGTGACACGCTACTGTCAGTCATAGCTTGACACCCTGCTGGGCCAGCAAGACATCAAAGCCCACCCCATACCATCTTACATGCTCTTTATCAGCTAATCAGGCTATTCTTCCCGAAATAAAGCTCCGTTAAATCCCCTGCTCACAGGGGCATTCCCATCCTGTTGCCCATCTGCTGAGGAGGGTCAGCTGGAGCAGGAGGCAGAGCAGTGGCCTGTCCCTGGTGGCTGCTGAAAGCAGGACAATGCAGCCTCCAACTTTTTATTTTAAAATCCCTTCCCCTTGCATTTTTTCTTTTCACAGGATAGGTGCATGTGCAAGAGAAGTGCCCAGCCCTGGAACAATTATGTGGATTAGTGCTTTAATTGCATGGCTAAGGTTTGCTAACGGAGTTTGTAGCAACAATTACATGGAAAGAGTCACAATTGATGCTGATAAAGAAAAAAGATTTTCCTCCTTTGAATTATTGCAATGATTTTACTGGCAAGGCAGAGGTTTGGCTCCTGCCATTGCACTAGGGAAGAGAGCATGTCCTTAGCATTGTGATCCCAGAAGAGAGGATTATCTGTTCTGTGGAACCAACTCAGAGCAGGCAGGATCAGATGCACTGAGCACCTTCAGCTCCCTTGCAGGCAGAGAAGAGGGTTCAGGGCTCCTCCAGCAGCATCAGGGAGTCTCCAACTCCTCACACAGAACTGGAGTAGCCAGAACAGCCCTGAGCACACACTAGAGGGGATAGAGCTGCAACTCTGGGCTTGCTGCAGACTCTTCTCAGGAGAGATCCCACAGGATTCTGCAGAAATGCTTTTGCCCGAGCTACTCACACCTCCAGGTTTGCAGAAGGATCATTTCTACCAACAGACCTGCTTTTTTTCCAGATTCCTGGAGCAAGCCCAACCACCTTAAGGAGAAAAGCACAGCACAGTGTCACTCCATGTTCCTTGGCTCAGGAACATCAGACTGACCTACCTTTTTGGTCTTGGTTTGGTTTTCCTCTTTGAGCCTGCAGGTTCTCTTTGAGTCAGGTTCTGGGGGGCATCTCTCAGCCCAAAGCTCTTGGCCACGTGACCCAGGTGGAGAGATTTGATGTGGAAGATGTGCTTGAGCTCCCTGGGATAGGTGGTATAGGCACAAAGGAAAGACTGCAGTGCTGAGGGGAAGGAAAAACACCAGTGAATTCTGTTTGCTCCTGCATTTATATATATATATATACACACTTAAAGATTCAGCTGTTCCAGCTGAAAGGACATTGGTGTGGTCCTTTGGGACACCTTCTGGTCAGCAGCTGGCAGAAAAGGTTGGCATGTTAAGAACCTGTGAAGGTTGCACAGTACTGGTAGAATCCCAAAAGGGGAAGGTGGGTGCTGGGGAGGTGTTAGGAACTGAAACAAAGCTCCATTGAATTGCACTGGGTTTGCCTCCTGCAAGGCTGCTCTTTTGGCCACAAAAGGTGAGTTTGTAGCACATCTCTCAAGAGTCATTGACACTGAGAGGCAGCAGATAAGAAGAGAGTGGGAACAGAGATGCAGGGATGAAGAAAAAGAAGCATGGAGATGGCACAGGAAGACTCCTCTGATATTAGAGTCCCAGTAGTCCATGCATTTTTCACCAGTTACCAGCTAGTCCCTTATAAATATCTGAGAGCCGGATGGATTTCCTGACTCATCAGCACACTGAGAACAGAGCTCACCTTCTCAAAAGGGAAAAATAATAGAACTGTGTGCAAATTTCCCTTCCCATCTTTATATTCCTGTAATGCCCTTCCCTCAGGGCTCATTGCTCTAAAGACAATCATCCACTAATATGAGCACTACCTCTGCTTCTCCCCATCCCCAGAACGTTAACTACACCCGGGCTGGCCCCTGCTCTGGGAATAGAGGAAGGAAATTCCAGGAAGGAAACTCTGCAGCTCAGAAAATGCCTCCCCTCAATCCCCTGCTTCTCCTCTGCTTGCTACACCTCCTGTGTCCCCCCAGCCCTCACTCCAAAACACCTTCTGCACCTTCCTCTCCCTCTCACTGCCGACAGCAGTGAGCTCTAAACTCTCACCTCTCCTGCCCTTGTCTGTTGAGCCACTGGACCAGCAAGTTTGCCCACAGCTTATGTCTAATCTCCTGGCAGCAGCCAGAGATTGGAGTTTATGAACAGTAATAAAAATGTCATTTTAGCAGATCAGCTCCTGGAAGGACCCAGGGAATCCATCAAAGCTCTGTTTACTGAGCAAAGCGAACTCCTTTTCCCAATCGATGAGAAGAAAAGATTGAGTTTTTTGCACCTTCTTCCCAATTTCACAATGCTGCTCTTTTAGAGGCTTCTGAGCACCGAGAGACCTGTGTTTTCCCAGAAAAGAGAATGCTAAATTCCAAATACTGTCTCAGTCTCGTCTGAAGGCCATCTTTCTGAGGGCTTATAAACCACCTCAAATGCTCTCAAAAACCCTGTTCTGCTGGGTTTTTTTCATAAAGTTATTGGTCAAATTCACCTATGAGAAGGTGCAACTCTTCAAAGGCAACAATAGGAACTTGCTCCCCACTTTGAATTCAGTCCCATTGGAGCTAATACAGCTGTCTGCCTCACAGCATTTGAAATGGCTGATATTAAAGATCCTGTTACTATGAAGGCTGAGCTCACCTCCCACAGTTGTGCAGAGAGGAAAAGCTGCTGGTACCAACTCCCCAGATCAGAGTTAGAGAATCCAAGTGTCAAAGGCTCCCCTCTTCCCAAAGTCCTGAGAGACATCTGCCAGATCCAGCTGTGAGTCAGAGCACACAAAACCAGGGAGAGCTGCAAGGCACTAACCCAGAGCTGAACTGAGCCTGGCAGGACCTGCAGGTCACCATCCCAGCCCAGGAAACTGCCTCACCTCCGAGCAGCCCAGAGCTGAGCTGTTCATTACAGCACCCACGAGACTGAAATGAAGACCTTTGTGGATGAGATTCTTTTTAAATTAAAATCTTTACTATCAGGTCTTTAGACCTCTCAGTATTGCCAGAGCCATGTTTTTTGGCTTTTATGTGCAATTATAGTGGCCAGATACTGAACACTTTATTGGATTTTTTTAAGTTGAAATTCTTTTATGATTTTGTGATCAAAGAGACAGACCTTTAGGAAAACAACTCACAAAGACTGGTAACAGTGCTGGTCAGGCCATAATTCATATACAGGGTTCCTTATCTTGATGCCACAGGAACAAACTGCCTGAGCTGTTGAGAGTTTTTGCCACACCAACACAAGTCTGAGGTAACATGTACTGGCTTGGAGTGGGATTTGGACTTGTGCTCATGTAAGACAGAGGATTTAGATTGGTCCTTTGCAGCTCTGCATCATTTTTCTCCAGGAAATATAAGTGTGGAAAATCAAAGGAAGAAAAGAAAAAACCCAACATGTTCTAGGTATGATGGGGGTTAGATGGGCTGGTTTGTAGTTATTTTAAACAGGGGATGAGAGGGTAATGAGATATGAAAGGGAGACAGGTGACATAACCTGTTCACCAGGCTCTCAGCTGGCAGCCAGCTCCCAGCACTGGCCCCAGGGCATGGCTGGATAAACTGGGAGGCACTTTGCCAGAGCAGGTGGGAGCAGGAGGGAAGGATGCACCAAAACCACCACGGATTTGAGCTTTGTGCCTCAGCCCTGGGCTCCTGTGGCTCTGTTGTCCCTCTCCACACAAGGTTGCTGAGGACAGAAAGGAGGAGGCAAAATGCTCAACTGCTGGCTGTAAAACTGGGAAACCAGGAGGAGGAAAGCAGAGTTTGCTTCCTTGCCCTCTCTGTAACTCAGGAGCACACAGGCTCAATCTCCTGAGCTCTTTCTGGCCCCACAGCTCTGAAATGAAGCACCCATCACCATGCAAAACCTTGGGATGAGCATCCTCCACTTCCCAAAAGGGGCTCCACTCTTGATAAGGTTCATCCTTCAGGTAGCAGGGCCCAGCCAGACCCCTCCTCCCACCCATCTCACTGCTGATCAGTCAATCAAGTTTGAAGGGCAGCACCTTCCCTGAACCATTTGATTTGAGTGTGAAAAACACAGGACCCAGAGCCAGAAGGGGAGAGCAGGCAGGGAGCCACTCGCCTTTTGAAAGCAGGCTGCAGTGCAAACACTGCTTATTAACATTGACTAGGTCAGAAAATGGGGAAAAACAGAAAAAGAGAGAGAAACAAATGCATCTCTGGCACAGTTTCCAATTGATTGTCTGCCATGAAAGCAAAAGCCAGCTGCCATGTTAATTATTCATGATGCCTGGCTCAGAGGGGAGGAAGAGGGGCTTATGGAAGCCACTCAGCAGTGGAAAATTTGCATATGTAGATAGCAGAGTTGGAAAAAGAGGTGGAGTGCTCCTCTACAAGATAAATGGGATGCACAACATTTCAGCATTTCCTGATGTATTTTCTGTGCTTCTTTTCTGTGGCTAAAGAAGTTACTAATGCTGAGGTCAGCAACAAGTGTGTGGGTGGGTGTGTGCACACTGGGTAGAGAGGAACCACAGAGGTTTTTTAGGTGTGACCAGAGTTATTCACTGGTTGTTCCTGTCACAGGCATTTCAGGTTAGAAGTTTGCATGGGGTACAAGAAATCCCAAGGGAGCAGCAAGAAGCTCATCCATGCAGAATGAAGGATTGTGATCATGTTAGTCACATGCTTTGAGATTGTGGATTTAAAAGAGCAGCTACAAAACTACACCACACACCTGAAAATGGGTGCAAGCTGCTTGTGTAGCAAGTCCAACACTTTCACTGCAGGAGGAAGTGTTTGAAAACCCCAAGGAACTGAAATCAGCACTGGAACTGCTGGAAGTGGGGTGAGAGTTCAGCCCAGCGATGTGCAGGGGTGGGGGAGAGCAAAGAGTGAAACAGCAGAATTTCAAATCCTTTGCCCCCGAATACAGCCACACATAATCAAAAGCATGCAGAATAATTGGGGTAAGCAGGTAGTCACAGGAGATCCTGTGGTTGCTCTGCTGTGTCATCACCTAAGAAGGGAGTACAACAGAAAAAACCAGCACCTTTGACCTCCTGAACAATCACCTCCCAAGATTCCAAACACTTTTCATGCTGAGCTTAACTTTTATCTTGAGAACAGCCTCCCCTTCTCCAGTTTCTTCAGACATTGTGTAATTCCAAGAGCAATTTCCCCATATGGTTTTGGACCCCTTGGAAGGTGATTTCAGAAGGTGGGCACAAGAGGCACACCTGTCCCACACCTGGATGCAGCAGGTACACAGAATGGTAAACAGGAATCATGCAGACCATTAAAATTCATCTCACCAGGACCCCCCTCAACTGGAAATGCTGCAGAACTGAAATAACTTCTACACAAACTTAGAGAGCAGGACTTGACTCAGAGCAATGAGGTAAAAAGAAAACCATCAGGAAGGGAGATGTGGGAAGAGAAGACTCAAAAGAAAGGGGAAAGGCTCCAGTCCTAAACACTGTGAGCAAGAATGGCTTAGTCTCTTTCATAAAGGGTTTGCATGCTGTGGACTTGTCACAGTAACTCATAGTCAAATTCCAAGTAATTGCCCAGGAGCTCTGGGGCCTGACACCCCACAGTGCCTACCCTGCACCACCTTTTTGGCTCCTCTCAGGGGGACAGTTTGGTGTTTCTTTTCCTACCATATCCCGAGCAAGACTTTAATCTTTCTCCCAAATCTGTCTTTCCTCTCGATTTTCCAGACTGAGAGGAGGAAGGGCAGAGTCTCTCACACTGCTCAGTGACAAAAGATGGCACATCAAACCCCAGACTTGTACACAGCTACATTTACCAAGCCCATCCCAGTTTTTATTCTTCCTGCCTTTTTGAGTTGTTGCCCCTCTCTCTTTTATCTCCCATCCCACACAACCAGCTCCAACCCAAGATCCTTTCCTGATCAGGGTTGCATCCTGTCTTTCAGGCTTCAAATTCACCCCTGGTGTGAACTGGAGGGATCTGATGGGAATTGCAGCAGGATGTGGTGGAGGAAGTCACCCACCCCCTTCCCAGCACAACACACACAACCCACTGGCTCCTGTGATTGGGTCAAAGCCCCTGGATGTGAATCCCACTGAAAGCCAAGACTAAATCTCATTTGCACCAAATATGGGAACGCCAGAAATTAACATTTAATATCACCACAAAGCCTTCTGGGCCTGCCTCAGCCCCCTGCAGAGCCCAACAGCCCCAAAATGTTTCTTCCAGGCCTTTTCCCTGATGCTGTGCCCCAGAAGAAAACCTTGGCAGCTCCTCTGAGCCCTTGTGGGATAAGTGGAAGGAAACTCACTGACCTTTCTTTGCCCACTGGACAGTCCCCTCGCTGGAGTGGACGTGATTTTCAAATTTTGTCTGCAGGACTGTGGCCCTCTCCCGGACTTCCTGAGGGTTCTTGCCACAGGATTTCTACCAGGGAGGCAGGAGGATTAGAGGAAAGAGAGAATTTGAGTCAGGAATAATGAAGCAGTTTACAATAGATTTAATAACAGTAAAATCACACAGCAACTACCCAGGGGCCAACAAAGGTAATCCTCTCAATATTACTAGAGGAAAAAAAAAATCCAGATAAAGATGTTAAAGTCAGAGCAGCCAGTGAGTGCCATGTGGTGGGGAGAACAAATCAGTTTTAATTTTGTGTTTTCTAACATCTATCACGTATCTTTTTCCCTTGCTTTTCTTTTCCCTTCCCGTTTTTTTTTTTTTTTTTGCTTGTTTCCATTGGAATTATTTGGAGTAACTCCCCCCAGACCCTACACTAACAGTTTCAGAGTGATGCTGCAAGCTCCCCTGTGCACTTCCCCAAAACACCCAGGGCAGGAGACCATGAGATCCACAATCTCCCCCAAGCTCCAGAGAAGAAACCAAATTCAGCACCTGTGAACAAAGGCAACCAAATGAACTTCTCATGAATTCCAGCATGGATTTCTACATGAAGTTTCCTCACTGTCAACACATCATATTTGACTGGAACTGCCACCACTTGGCTCCTCTAGAGCCCCTTGCACCAAAGGCATGACAGAAAAAACTTCCTCAGGCCAAAAGGGCAATTTTGCACGTGTTCTAGCTTTCCTGGGATCAGACTGTAGGATGCAGTTCAGGAAATGGAAAACAAACATTCCTGGGAGCAAGCTGTTACTGGGAGGAGAGAGGCTCTCTCCCTCTCTGAGGGATCCAGGCACAGAAAGGAAATGTGGACCAGAAAAGAAGTGAAATTTTTGATGGAAAGCTGACAGCAAAGTGCAAAGCCAAGCATCCATGGATGTGCACCTCTCCCAGGAAAGGGCCACAGTTCTCCAGTGTGACTCAGACCAAGCATCCAAGTGTGAGAGTGCCAAATCCAAGGCAGCAACTTGATACTGGTCAGAGCCCTCATCCGAGCAGGGCTGGCTGAATTCAAAAATCCAGCTCCTGGGATTCTGCAGGAAGCCTGTGCCAAGGCAGCAATCCTCTTGTTCTTCTCTGGCAGATCTGCATGCTAATGCTGCAAATCCCTTTTTCCTCCATGCTGCTGCCAGTCCAGAGGAGCCACATCCCACTGACACCACAAACAAACCCCAGGGACCATGGGGGCTGCCAGCACCTGACACAAAATGCTCTCCTGTCCCAGATGTGCCACTCTGTACCCAACAGCAAATGTGCCCAGAGACAGAACCTCAAATGTAGTTTAAATGCCCTGCACTGTGCCCTCTCTGAAACTGAGGATCCCACAGCTTCCAGCCACTGGGGAATTCCTCAACAAACACACCTGGGCTGCAGCTCCTGCTCACTCACTGCCGGGACTGACTGCCACCTGCACCTCCAAAGACAGCCTGGCTATTTTAACACACGAACTCTCCCAGATTTCTGCTCTCTGCTGCCTCCCACTCCCCTCAAGAAAGGCTCATGTCCCATCTCACGGAATCACAGCATCCTTTAGGTCAGAAAAGACCTCCAAGATCACCGAGTCCAAACTTTGACTGATCATCACTTTGTCAACCAAACCATGGCACTGAGTGTCACGTCCAGTTTTTCCTGAACACTCCAGGGATGGGGACTCCACCACCTTCCTGGCCAGCCCATTCCAATGCTTGACCACCCTTGCAGTGAAGAAACTCTTCCTGATGTTCCACCTGAACCTTTCCTGGCACAGCTTGAGGCTGTCTCCTCTCCTCCTGTCCTTGTTCCCTGGGAGCAGATCCTGACCCCCACCTTGCTGCACCCTCCTGTCTGTGAGCTGTCTTCCCTGAACCTCCTTTTCTCCAAGCTCAGCCACCCCAGTTCCCTCAGCTACTCCTCACATAATTCACTCTCTGGACCCTCAGCTTTGCTGCACTTCTCTGGACACTCCTCTCACAGGTGTGCCCTGAAGCTGACACTGTCCCCAGCCCAGGAGCCTCTGCAGAGGTTCAGTGACCCCCAAGTGCAGCTGCCTGCCCCAAGTGGCCACTCCTTGCTGTCACCACCAACTTTCCACCGACGTGAAACACAAAACTTTCTGGCCCCGCCTGCTCCTCCCGGCCCCCAGCACTTTCCTTTTGTTAAGCCTCCTGGCAGCACCAAGTGTCACCTTCCCAGCGCTTTTTAATATGAATGTGAAATTAGTGAGGTTTGCCCTTTCCCCTGGCGGACAGAATCCTCTGTTATTAAAAAGTAAAGCACTTTAATAATGAAAACTTTTTCTCTTTTTCCTGTGTTTTAACTGTTTAAAATTAATGAGAAGGGCATAACGGTTGTCAAAGCGATATTGAAAGCTGGGTAGCCAGGACCGAATAAGCACGAAAATCCCTCCAGAGTGTTAAATAAACAGTGCTTCAGCCCCCTCTGAATCCCTGTGTTGGTTATTGTATACATTCTGTAACAGCACTCAGAATAGATCTGAGCACCAGGGAGGCAGAAAGGTTTCAGAATTCCAATAAAGGCCTCAAATTAAAGACAGCCTGGTGCGAATTCCAGGAGAAAATTAAAGAGACCTCAAGCTTAAGTGACAGGTGACTTGCTTCTGTGTCACAACTGTCAGGGGATTTAGTGATAATATGGCAATATATTACAAAGGACTTTTCTTATTCCCCCCTTTAGGTTTCAAAATGAGGCATCTCTTCTTCCTGGTGCTGGGGGAAAATAAAAAAAAAAGTAAGACAAAAATGAGGGATAAAAAGCTAGGTGCATAATTTTTAAAGTGTGAGGTCAGTGCAAGAGATATAAATAAAAAAAAAGCAAATGGCAGGAAACATAATGTCCTCGGAAAACAGCTTCTCCCCTCCTCCCATCTCCACCTTGTCTTTTATCCCCTTCAGACCCTTGAGACAGAACTCATTTTAAAATTGCACCCTAATGGGCATGAAAAAAACCTGCGTTTGATTCCTGTCTTCCAGAGAGGTTCATGTAAAAAACAACAACAACAAAAAAACCACCCCACCCCAATAAAAAAAAAAATCTAAATTTAAAACTGACTCAGAGGCAAACTATGAAAATAAAACCTGCCCATGACTGAGTGTCTGGACAGATCAAATAAATCAGTGCTACTGGAAGGGCATGGAAGCCATTCCACGTGCTTTACTTACACAAGCAAGCTTTAATCCTGGTTTGGATGAGCAGGACAATTAATTTGAGACCTTACACATTTTTCCAAGACCCCAAAGATAAAAGCCTACCCCAGAGGTTTGCTTGATCTGCATCCCCCATCCCTCTGTTAAATAAGCAGCACTGTTGCCACCATGGAGAAACAGTGGGATAGGAGAACTTTTTCTGCCTTGTGATTCCTTAAAAGCCTGTTCTGGCAGATCCCAAACCACTGGCATAATGACTGTGGACAACAACAATGTTTATAAGCTGAAAGAAGAAATGCAAGGGGAAAAAAGTCAAAGTGCAACGTCATTTAACCAGTTTGAGACATCAGGGGAACTCTCAAAAATGCCAACTCCACCAGGAAAAGATACATGGATTTCTGTCAGAAGAAGGAAACTTCCAGTGATGAAGATGGCAGGTTTTAGGTTTGAGAGGCTGGGATAGTACTGGAAACTTCTGATTTAATTAAGAGAACATGATAATGGAAAAAAAAAAATTGAAACACAGTGCGACTAGACTCAGGTAGAAAAGTTCATTCTTGAAACAGGAGAAAAAAAAAAAAAAAAGAAAGATGGGGAAACCCACCAAAAAGCCTGGCTGTAACATCTCCTGCTTCCATTATACTTCAAAACAAAATGAAGGATTTTGTTTTAATAACAACTTTTTACTAACCTCCACACACCTCCTCTAGAACTCACCAAGTCCCCCTTGCCCCCCTCCATAAAAGTTGAAAGATCAAATTTATTCTCTTTGTAGGCAGGTGAACATTCACACGCCCAGACATAGCCACATATATATTTCATATACCTAAATATAAAATATACATTTTACAGGCACTTCAGCTTGCTCCCTGGCTGCACACAGAAGCCCAAAAAATACACGTTCCAACGTGGTACTTATAATGGACTTGAGTTGAGGCAATGAGAACTGAAGAGCATCATAATGAGGTTCCTGTGTGCAGGACTATAATATATACATGACTCAAAGCATGGAGAGCTGAGAGCAGAGCTGAACCTCCCTCCAATGGCAATGTCCCACTCAGATCAGGTTCAGCTCCTCCTGACACCTCTCCAATCCCTCCTGTCCCACTGCACTCCTAGCTTATTGTACTGTCCATGTGGCAAATTTAGGGAATTTAATAAGGATTAACCCTCCTGAAAACTTGGGAAATGCCCCTGCAGCTTCTGAGCTGACCACTCAGAGCCTCCACGGCAATACAAAACATGGAGCTAACAAACACAACAAGTCCTTGGCTGCACTAAAGTACTTTTCAAGTAATTCCTGAAGGAGTCTGTTTCATATTGATAGAACTGCTGTAATTCCATCCCCATTAAATGATACAGAATTTTTCCATGAAGAGAAACTCTATTCTTAAATCCCAATTCTTTCAGACTGAGTCACATAGAAACTGGTTATTCTGTATTTCTAAGTTTCTGCAAGAGATTAAAACCATCCTACAACCACAGTGGATGGATCTCAGCTCCACTGAAGTCAACAGCAAAATCCCACTTGCTTTGATGTCAGAGGGAAAAGAGGGATTTAATCCTACCTTTGAAAGCAAAAGGAACCAAGTCTTTCTGTGCAAGTTCCTGCGTGCAGCACCTGGCACGGCAGGGCCTGCCCAGCAGCACTGCCCAAACCAGCAACTGCTCCTTTCAAAGAGGGGCTGGGTTTAGAGCTTTTTGGAAGGAAAGGAAGAAAGCCGAAAGAAGTGCATTTAAAAAATTCTGTGCTTAAATGTGTAGAGCATTTGACAATTTGGAAGCGTGGTAGAAATACCAAACTGTTCAGTTTTGGTAGCAAACAGGCTTGGTTAGGTTTTTGTTGCTAAAAAGGCATTTTCTCCTGCCACTTTTCAAAACTTAAATTGTAATTTCCTGGAACAAAACATGTTCTCTTTTTTGCCCACTTCCCATGAAATAACATTTGTCCCCACACCTGGAGCAGCGGATATTCTGTCCCATGTCAGTAACAAGTTTAAAGTACAATTTCTGCATAAATGGAATTGTTGAAAAAGTCTTCAAAGGAAATCTGAAGTTACTCTCCCTACAAGCACATTTGGGACAAAAGGAAAGTATTTATACATGGAACTATTTCAGATAATTTCTGCACTAACAAAGCACAACTGAACTTCGTTACGAGGCAATATCCTAGGCACGACCCAGACATTCAAAACACAGGCATTACAGGCTGATTGCAGCCAAAAACAGTGCTGGGAGAGAGCTTTTAACAGAGCTGCATCTCAGCTGAGCTCAGATCTGGCTGTCTGTGAGGTGCAGGAACACTGAACATCTTTCCCAGACCATGTTTACCAGGAACACCACGGCTCCCCCCAGCCTGCGCCGGGAACAAGGCGCCTCAGACACGGGGTAACAAAAGCATGGGCAGGCAAAACAGCAACAAGAGGGGAAAAAGAGTGTGTGCTGCATCATGCCTGACACATTCTTGACTTCCATTCAAAATGTGGGTTCTTGCAGGATTTAATTTGCCAGAGCGCAGCAACGCCCGAGACATCAATTGCAAATGAGTGAATTCTGTGAATTAGCAACTTGAAGGCAGACCCAAAGCTTGCCCAAGTCAATAAAAAGGTGCCTGTCAACCCAGGGAGATTTGTTTTAGGCTCCAAGTAAATACAGATGATAAAAACCCCGATGTAACACATCACTAAATGCATTTTCCTTGTTTCTTCAGAGAAGTTTAGAGCCATTTGTCATCCCCAACAGTATTTTAGTGCAGAAAACACAGGAAAACCAGAAACATTGTGCATGAAGAAACACAGAGTTTTTGCATCCAGAAACCTTCCATGTCTGTTACAAAGATATTTGCTGAAGACTTAGCAAACAACTGCTTTCTGGGAACAACAAAAGACTGAAAAATTGTGATATAAGGTAGTTCCATAATTATTTACACTGTCTGACATCATGGATGTAAAAGACAGATGCTGAGGCAGGAGACTTGTGATGTTGAACTGGCAAGTGAAAACTGGAGCAATTCCAAAGCAGCAGAGTAACTCACCTTCCTCCCTGGTCTGTGCAACCTGAAGCGATCATCTTTCATCAGGCTGGCTAACACCTTCTCCATCTTCAGCTCTGAAACACTGAAGCAACAAAGACAAAAAAAATTACAGTTTCTCCTGCTTTGAAACGCAGCGTGGAATGAGCCACAGACTGGTAATGGAGAGCAAAACAATTGTGATTCACAGTTCAACTTGAGAATTTATTCCTGAAATACACAAGGTTTTAGCCCAGACACTCCCTCATCACCCCTGAAAGCGGGTAAAAATAGTTTAGTATTGGTAAATTATTTAGTGGGTAAAAATACCACTAAAAAAAGCAGTTTCACTGCTGTAAAATCCAAAGCCCTGCTTTCAGTGGCACAGAGACACAGTTTCACCCACAATTTTGTCACTGTTTTAAGTCAACAACACACACACTCCAATTCTAGCAGAGCAGCAAAATAACTGAGGGTGGACTTTCCATTCACAGAAAGTCTCCTTGGCTCTCAACAGAGAGGAACTGATTAAAGAAATAAATTGGATTACACTTCCATTATTTTCCTAATTTTTCTTTCCTTGCACTGAGAAGCATCAGGACAATTGGGAAGCAGCTGGTTATTCTTTTCACCAAAAGAAACTCAAGACAGAGCTGAAGCAGCTTATAACATTAAATGCTTCTTGTAAATTTGTTTTATAAGATCTGCAATCTCCACCTTGAACCCAGAGGTTGCCCAACATTTCTTTTTTCACTCAATGCTATGGGCAGGAGCAGAATGTTGGTTGTGCAACTGTGAGAAGGAGACTGACTGAGGCTGGAAACACCTTCTCCACTTTGTTACTCCTGCCACATCTTGTCTCCTCCAGCTTAGCTTCCAGAGTCTCTGGAATGAGGCCCAGTGCTCAACCCTCACTCAAAGGATGATACTTTCATGTTTACACACGTTTGTTTCCATCTGTGTTAGTGACCACGCTCACAAAACCAGAGAGCTGAAACTAAAGGTGTGCAAAGACACAACTCCTTCCTCTCACAGTGACTCAAGCTCAGAGGGTAACAACAAAACCCCGAGGAACTTTTCCCATCAGCCAATTCCCCTGCAGATTCTTTCCCTCTAGTCACACCATCACTCTGTCTTTCCCACAGGATCCTGTGTGATTCTATGTGATTCCTACCTCGCTCAGGTCAAAGCTCAGAGGCACTTCCCAATGAACAAACTCACCCTCCAATTCATTTATAGCCTCAAAAGCCACCTCTGACACCAGACACAGTTTGATTTCCTTCCCTGCTCTGAGGGAGCACCTGCCCTCTCATCTGAAGTGCAAAGCCAAAGCCCAGCCCATTAGGGACTCCACAGCATTTTTTTTTAAATACAGGAGACTCAGTCAGCTGTCCTAGCCAGGCTTCACACTGGGCATTTATTTTCATTCTGTCGACTCACATTCCTCCTGTAGGCTCAAGCAGATGATTTATTCTCCAGTCCTGCTTGCAAGACACTGCTGGGTCCTGCTATGGCCCAGATATGGAAATGCTTAGAAACCTGCTTCATTTCCAAGTGAGCAGTCCTGCTTAAAGGTGTATTTACAGGACACCAGAAATTCTTTGTCCTCTTTAACACTGTCTTAAGGGGCACACACAGCCCAGGTGACAGCACAGGAACAGCTGTGCAGCTCCTGGCCATTAATATTACAGCTGCATCCAGACTGGGTCCCATTTCCAAGGGAATTACTCAGATCATAAAAGCTGATGTCTGTGGGCCCAAATTCTCAGTAATGGGCAAAGGTCATGTCTAGAAGAGAAGCCAAGGAGCTCACTTGGGATCAAACCAATCTAAGGAAGAGAGAAATCTTTGGGATCTAACAGTTCTCAGGATCTCACATGGTCAGAAAGCTGCCTGTGGTTTCTGAAAGGAAGCATTGCTGGTATTCTTCAATTTGTAAAGTACAGCAAGAAATTATAACAACAAGGATATCTTCTTGTTTTCACTCCAAGCTCTCTAACACCTGGCTAGCAGGAATGGATGAATCTCTGCCATACTGTGTGACAGGATAGTGTGATCTTCACCTGCTCCCCATCCTTCCCAGTTAAAGCAACAAATACCTTTACTTTGGCAGCCTGCCTTTTAAATCTCAGCCCACTCAGCATCAGGAAAGGAGAAGGTGCAGGGGTACAGCCATCCATAAGACACCCTACAAGGGAGAGCAGCCCTTCCATGTGCAGCTGGGCCACCCCATGCACAGATTCCTTCACAGAGGATGCAGAGAAAGGCGGGGGAACGATGGGGGAGAAAGGGAAATGGAGCATAAAACGACAACCGAGGGTTTCTCTGTTTGGTTTTGAAAAGTATAACAGCAAATTAAAACATAAATGGCAACCACTTAAGCAAGAGGAAAGCAGACCTCCCCCTTCCCCCTGCAAAGGTTGCTTTGACACGGCTATGAATGAAAATGTCAAACCTTTGACATTGATTTGTCGGAGTTGTCACCCCCTCTCGGGTCAGGAAAAAAAAAGGAAAGAGGGAAGCAACAGATCCCTGAACTGGGTTCACAGCAGGGAGCAGGAGAGGGAGCTGGGAGGGGGAACACACAACCCCAGAGCAGGGAGGGAAACGACTCGTGCCTTCACGGTGATGCCTATTCCTTTATAAATTAGTTAGGCCGCCGTTAGCAGATAAAGAAATTATCTGATAGCTGTCGAGGCAGGCGCTGCGAGATTGCAGCTGAAGGGACTAGAAGAGACATAAGGGAAAAAAAAAAAAGTGAATCTCTCATTTCTTCTGCTTGTTGCCTCCTCCCTTTGAAGGGAAATCTGTTAGTTGTGCTTGGAACTGAGACAGAACATTTTGGAGTCTAACCTTTTTTTTTGAAAAAAAAGGAAAAAAAAAGGAAAAAAAAAGGAAAGAGGGAATGGGGAATGTAGAGAAAACATGAGTGTGTACGTGCCTGCACATCCACATTTACAGTTGGGCAGAGCAGCCCCAACTTCCAGCCACACAAAGCCCAAACTGGAAGTTGCAGAGAGAGGAGGCAGCTTTGCTGAGCCCCAACAGGAATTACTGATCTCAGCAGAGCCAAAGTGAGATCGTTTTGGCAAAGGCTAATGCTGCTTTTCCACACTGGAAGCCAAGGAGAGGCTTCAGGTACCGGTGCAAATTAATTGCGAGCCATTTCCAATTTCAAAGGCAGTCATCTCTAATTCCGAAGTGGATTTTCATCCAGGAACAAAGCCACGTCTGCTCTCATTACTTCCGACTCTCAACATTCCTGGACTTACTCCCATGCATGCTGGGGTGGGTGGAGGGGTTTAGGAAAAAACTCTGGGTCAGATCCTCATCCCCTGTAAACCAGCAGAGCACTGCTCATTTACACCAGCTGAAGGCTGCGGGGACACATCTCATGCTTTGTCTTCTTCAAAATACATATTTTATGAAGTATTTACATTTCAATAAACCCAGCGGGAACTTCATTTAAAAAAGGAAAAAAACCCCAACAAATTGAGAAAAAAAAGATTCACAACACACACTCATCCTCAACAAAAACCCGAGAGATTCAAAAATTAAGCTAAGAATGGGAAAAAAAAAAAGCAAACTCCAGTAACTTGTGCAGACCAAGTCAGAAGCTAAAAAGACTCAGGGTAAAGGAACAGAAATGAGCAGTGCTTAAGAGGCTCGGTGACAGTCCAACACACGCTGTCTTTCACCCTCACACTGAATTAAATTGTCAGGATTATCACCATAATGCTCTGTTTATGAAGGGTAACAGCAATTTGTGCTGATGGCACTTGCTGCCTTGAGCTTCAAGCTGCCTTCCTGCATCTTCTCAGTAATTCATCAGCTCCCTGCTCTACCCCAGTGCCCCTTCTCCTCATCCGTGTGGGAAGAGCGGAGAGGCCGGATCGCCCCGTGGCCATCAGGCACTCACTGCCTTCCCTCTGAGGACAGGGGTCAAGGAAGGCAAATTACACTCCTTTCTGGCAAATCCTTCATCTGCAGAACATAAAACAAACAAGCAAAACAAGAAAAGGCAATTGCCACAGTTGTCTGGCTCAGAAAAGCGAAGGAAAAATAATTTCACATAAACCTCCCCCTGCTTATTCAGAGTCTTCAAGATTCCTGAAGACCATGGCCAGCTCAACAACAGGTCTCCTTAGCAGATGTAATTACCAGCCTGAGTGACACTTCCCTAAACTTGTTAAAAAACAACAACACTGGATAAAAGCATTAACATTTAAAATGAAAAGGAAGGAAATTTCCCTCTCCTTCCTCTAACACTACCAAAATATTATAAAATAGAAAAATAGAACTTTCTACTTGGAGTTAAAAATTCACAATTATGTGGGATTTCACCTTTAAATGTCAGTGCTGTTTGTTACATGAAAAAAAACCCTGTCAGCTTAGCCTTCCATGTCTTGCTGGTGTCTGCTTAATAGATAGTTACCTGGGATGATGGATGGCTCTTTGTTAGACCACTAAATGGCTCACAGCCTAGAATAAGCCTGTATTTACTGCCAACATTTGTTTGTTTCAAGGATGCAAAACCAAATTCGATTCCAAGCAGCTCCACCCGACAGAAACACAAGAAATAAAAGGGAACTAATTTCTGCATGACTTTACAGGGCTCCATCAGCACTGCTACAACACTGAAGGGACTCTGCTGATGTTCTCAAATGCTGAGAGGCAGCAGAGCAGGGAGCAAGGGGAGGCACAAACACCCAGCTGGCTGCTGAGGAGGCTGGAGATCCTCCCTAACGATGCTGAGCAGCCAGTTGTGGGTTTTCTCCACAAAAGGACCATTGTGCAAGCAGAGCTGGAGGAAAATCTCATCATGTGTCAGCCATCAGGCACCTGACTGCACACTGGGCTGGTCCTTACTGAGCCTGGCTTGCTCTCCTTGCTTCTACTCCCAAGTCCAAGCCAGAGCCAGGTAAGAGGAGCCTTCCCAGGCTTGGAAGCACACCCCGCTTTGGGTCTGCAGGGTCCACCCTCCCTTTTTGCCTTCCAGCACCACACTGGGCTCTCACCACTTGCCAAAGCCTCTCCTATTCCTGTCACAAGCCACTTAAACAACACATCTTGGTCAACTAACTGCAGATATGACCCACAGCTCCCCAGCAATTTCTCCCCCAGCTCTCTCCTGAAGGGCTAGCACGGTCTCTGACAATATGGTGCCATGCAGGCAGAGGGCCAGGCAGCATCTGACAGGCTCGTTTGACTTGTGATCTCCACATAGTCACGACTTGAACCCAGGGCCAGAGAGAAAACCACGGAGTGCAAAGGATCTCGACTATCATCTCCTCCCTGCCCCTCACCACACACACTCACTCATGCACAACCTGTCAGGCTGATGATTTTCACACACTTCCCTCTTCTCCTTTTGCTAGTCTGGGGCCAGGCCCGGACCACGAGAATTAATAAATTCTTATTAAAACCTGCACGAGGCACAGTCCCGCTGCAAGTGCCACGGAAGGTTAATTAGCGAGGATGAGCTGAAACTTTTGTTCACGTTTCTGACTCACTTAATCTTGTGAGAAGCCAGCAAGCTGACATATTCTGCCTCTGAAGGTGCCAGCACGAGCAGGCTGCTCCCGCGGCAGCCGATGCGCGCCGTCCTCCCGATCCGGTGGATGTATTCCGCAGGTGAAGCTGGAGCGTTGTACTTCAGGAAGGGGGGAAAGAGGAATTAACAGGATGTTAATTAGAAACCAGACACCCAGCCCGCTCAGCTGGAACAAAAGGCACACCCCACATGCTGCACCTCCCGGGGAATTGGGCTGTTGGTAACACGCCTCATCCCCGGAACCATCACTCAGCCCCTCAGCCGCCGCGGGTTTTTGACATGTGGATGTGACACGTTGGCCAACTTTCAGATAATAGGATAGCTTCCCCATCTCAGTGTCTCTCTCTGCCTTTTTACATTTTATTTCTATACAGAAACCTGTTCGCTTCCCCTAAAAATAAAAATCAAATCTAATCAAATCTCACACCAAAGAACGCCCAGGACTGCCCACATGGAGTGGGGAGCTGCCTGCTCTGCATTTGGGAGAAAAACCACAAAATAAAAAACAACTGATGCCAATTTGGAGTTGGGCTAAATTGCTTTGTTTGGATTAAAGCAAATCACAAGGCAGAATAAATCTAAGAGAGAAGGGAGTGCTTTCAGCAGGCTATGATACAGGTAGCAACTGTCTTCCCCTGTCCAACTACCAGGCACCATGAAAATGCCCCTTAAAGACCCCCCAAATATAGCAGTGCCTCTCATTTACCTCACTGGGAATCAAAACTGCCCAGCCATTTGCAAGATCTGATAAAGAGTGACACATTTCCCTCCCTTTAACCTCCCCCTATTCTACCCCCCTCTTCCTGTCTTTCCTGGAAAAAATGAACAAGCACAGAGATACTGCTCAGAAATGAGCCCTCAGCAGTTTAACTGGAAAAAACCCAACAACCAAAGCCCACTCTAGTGTTTATACCTGTGCCCTCTGGCAAAGTTTCTACTGGCTAGAGGTGTGAGTAAGATGCTGTGAGCAATCTAATTGCTCCCTGCAGGTCCTTGCTCTTGGACACAGCTCTCAGGACAGCTGAGATTTCGCCTTCTGGACACACAGAAGTCTCCCAGGGCTTTAGGTAATTTGCACTGCGTTCTAACACTGGCAACTATATCTTTGGTTAAATTATATTAATATACAGATCTGGGAATTAAAGACTTCACTTCCACAGCCTTCTCTGACTAGCTGGCTGCTACAAAATCATTCTTTTTTAAAAAACACAAAAATCAAATCAAATTTGTTACCTGAAGGGATGAGGTAGAAATTAAAAAGCTTTGTTGAGGCTCTGTGCCCTGTTCCTTTTACCCAGGTGTCGCTTGATACATGTGAATCTCTGGATCAGTTTTTCCTCTATTCAACTAACCTTTTTTTAATTATAAATCTTTTATAGAAATGAAATCTGTCTCATGCTCTCAGCCTCCTCTTTGAAATGACAGGCTGCTATTTTTAAGGTTCAATCCATCTTCCTTTGTTTCTATTTTTTTTCCCTAGGACTATATTTCTGTCAACAGCAACGCAGCAGTGTGGGTTTTGTTGGGCTTGTTTTTTTCAGGGAAAATCTGAACCATGCAGTTCTACTGCAAGCTGGATGCCTGCAGCTACTCAGCCCCAACCCAGCCAAGCATCACTCAAAACACTCAGGCCACTGCACTGACACTACTGGGCTACTCAATGTTTAACATTAAGAATGCACTTAAACTCCTCATGGAACTGCCTCCCCAGCAAGATCAGGAAAAAAGGAACAGAACTGCAAGACATGGCCAGGATTTCACAAAATTTGGATTCCTGGGTGGGGAACTGCAGCGTGTTTCATCTCCAGCCAGGAGAAACTCTGGTAACACCAGAGTTATTAAAGAGAAAAACAGACCAAGGCTATCATAGTGATGCTTTACCCTGGCAAAACCCAGAGTCCCAGTCCTGCAGTCAGGAACTTGTAGGTCTCCCACACCTGCAGGCATCAGCACCAAGACCAGCAAACTGCAGGAAGGTTCTGGACTGAGAAGGGATTTCATCTGAGCAAGGCTGCACTTAACACACACAGAGCAAACCCACCTGTACAATCCAGGTCACTTGAGGCAGGTCCAGTCCCCGTGCTGCTACATCCTTTAAAATTAATAAGGAAATCACTTTAGGAAAAATCCTTTCGAGGTATCAGCAGAGTGAGGAGTCTTCTGGGATGGCAACTATGTCTGAAAGCAACTGGCTAAGTAAGTAGGAATTTTATGTGTCTAATTTGGGGGGAGATGGACTGAAGGTCAGAAATAACACCGAGGGTTTAAAATGCAAGGATTGTTAGCAGACTAATGCAATAAAAAATGATCCATTACTGTGGCCCAAAGGCTGGAGGATACAAACACCTATTTCAGGATGGTGGTGTTAAATTACAGCATTTTGCTACAGCCTCTTTGCATTATATCTGAGAGAATCCACAGTGTAAATGGTAGTAGTACCTTTGGTTCTTCAGTTTGTTTCACTGATGAAAAGGGATCTGCTCATGGGCACCTACTACCCAAACACAGAGAGGTAGAACTAAATCTCTGAAAGGCAGCACTAGTTCTGAGCACATCTTTCTCCACAGCAAATCTAAGTACTAAAACCAGGCTACTTATGATGAAAAGGGGGAAAAAAAAATAAAGGCCAATGGTCAAGAATCCTTGGCCTTGGGTACAATGTCCAAAGATACACTGATCTCTACCTACAAATAATTAGTTGTTTCCTAGGTGATGGTCTGAAGTTGAGGAGCAGATGACTTACAGGTCATCTGGCCCTAAAGTAAAAGGCAAATAAACAATTTAGCAGAATCTGCAGGAAGCTGGAGCACAGCTCGAGGGGACTTCAGCTATGCCTTAGAGTTGCACCAGTCTGGCTTTGATTTGGAGAAACAAAATGAAGCCACGAAGAAAAGAGTCTGAAGCTGCTGTCAAGGTGTTATTTTATGTGCCAGCTGGTGAGCAAACCCATCAACTTGGAGAAGGACTTGACTGAGACCTTTTAGTTATCCACAGCCAGCATAGCTCCAAAAACATACCCCTTCTGAGAGAAAAGGGAGTTTAAATACTGTCCAAAACAGAGCACATTTCAATCTCCCCTCTTGATTTTCGGTTCATTAGTAATGTCCTCACATACTCCTTGGATTTTACATTCACCAGGCGCAATAGCAGAGCAGGTGTGCAGATTTAACTCTGTTAGGAAATGTTTCTGCAACACATGTATCTTTTAGCTAGTTGCAAAATAGAATATATTAAGGACGTAAGCAGGAGCTTAATGTACTAAAAATGTGTCAGCCACCCACTGAAGTGTTTTCATGCAACTCCCATACACGTTAAAAGAATGGGAAGCTGATGTTTTGGCAGCAAAGGCCTTCTCATAAGCACCAACCAGGCTGTTTTGTGGCTCCAAGTGCAGTAAAAGAGGAGGCACTTTCCACAGCGCCCACTCCGAAATAATGCACGCTCGCGCTCCAACACGCTCATTAAGGAGTGACTTGTTCCCAGAGTCAGAATGAACAGATGTACAAAAAGCCATTTAAAGGAGGTTGGAGAAAATAAATCAAGGGGAGTCGGGAAGTGTATACAGCAGTTACCAGGATAACAAGACTATAAACTCTACAGCACCATCAGACAGCAGCGCTGACGGCTGATCCCAAGCTGGCTGCCTCTGTTCTTCCATGCTGACAAGGCTTTGCTCTTTTCCCTTACTGTGCTCTTCCTCACACCCAGGAGCTGAGGAAAGGCTGTCTGAGGAGGGCTCTGACCTTGGGACAGGGCAGTTTCCCCAAAATAAATCAACAACCAAGACACTCCCTGGTCTGGAGCACCTCTAATCTGAGAAGGAGTGGACAGCATGGGCAGGAGCCATCCCTCTCGTCCATGCAGATTCTTTCCCTACTGTTCCAAGATAATTTTCTCAACATCTCAGCTTGGAAAATCACTGCCACAGTCAGTATTTTCATGTGCATTTGCCCAAGTTGAAAAGGTTCACTAAAAGCCTCATAAATAGCCAGGGAGAACATTTTAGGAGAAGGTTTTCTCCCATCACCAGCACTGCATTCGCGATTGCTTTCACAGTGCCACCAACTCCACTCAGTTGTTACTGACACACAGCAGCTACTCTCCTGGGGTTTCCCTTGGCTCTCTTCCACAAGTCTCTTGGGATTTACTGGTAATTGGAGTGTTTTGCAAACTCTCAAAGATTCCTCAGTATCAGTCCACCTGTGTCTCCTCAAGCTGCTTTTCCTCAAAGACCCTGGTAGAGAGCAGCAAGGTAGGACTAGGGTAAAAAGTCTGAGTTGATTTGCTTTCCTCTGCTGGCAGAGCCCATGAGTTTCAACTTCTCAGAATTTTTGAAAAGTATTTGTGGGTCACCTTTCCAGGAGAGAGAACATAGCTCAAACAACAACCATCCAGTTTTACATTTATTCTACACACAGAAGCACTAACCTGCTACCAGTACTCTTTCAAGAAGCCCAAGAGATTTTCAATGTACCATTCTTCACTCTTTTCCACTGCCTCAGATGGCACTGCCCCTTCCATGTGTGACCTCACACCACCATTCCTTAATTACTGG
This sequence comes from Leptocoma aspasia, assembly GCA_013399835.1. Classification (NCBI taxonomy): domain Eukaryota; kingdom Metazoa; phylum Chordata; class Aves; order Passeriformes; family Nectariniidae; genus Leptocoma; species Leptocoma aspasia. The sequence goes on from VXAX01003411.1 coordinate 153,083, forward strand.
GAAATCAAGGATATGACACCTCAGCAGGTCACTGCTGCCTCCCTTCCATGGGCAATGGAAGGGCCAATTCTTCAGTGACCATCTTATGGGAGCAAAAAAAAAAAAACAAACCTACACCAGTGCAATTTTAAAGAAAGCCCAGATGCCAAGCAAACACTATAACCTGAAGCCTTAACCACATTCCTGCCCTGATCCCAACTGCAAGGCACACAAGGATCAAGGAACAATCCACCTGAGGGATGCTAGAAAGGCTGAAATTTCTGCTTTGAGTAATTCATGTTACAAGCCTGTGCTTGTGGTTGGGGTGGTACAGGGGTGGGTCCAAGAGAATGGGGTGCAAACAATGGGTGCCAGGGAATGGGGTACAGGGGGTGGGTGCCAGGGAATGGAGGGCAAAAAGGCCACATCCAAAGCGAGTCCTGCCACTGCAGAGTATCAGAACCAACAGGGCCACAAAAGTTTTGCAAGGGCCTTGGTTTGCTCCGTCCCTCTAACACAATCTAATTAGGGCAAAGGAAATTGCTAAAGTTGCTTTTGAAAGACACTCAATGGTGAGGTCTTGAAGGCCCTGAGCTTGACAATTGGCTGCCTACATGAGGCCTAGAAGTACAGATGGAAGGCAGCTTGCTCAGGTGCCAGGCTGTCAGTTGGATTAAAATGACTCATTTATTTACCAAAGAACCTCACAAAGTGCTTTAGCTAACAGGCAGAGAGGGCCTAACGGCTCTCCAAGCTGGGGAAGGAGCTCTCGCGCCTTCCCGGCCTGCCAAAAGTCATTACTGCCGAGTGTGGAAAGCCATCAGCAGGGTAGAGACCCCCGTCGGCAGGGTGACAGATTGGGCTGCGTAATCAGAGGAGGAAGGGGAGAGCACAGAAGCTGTCAGAGGCGAAAGCTCTTGGCTGGGGCCGCCAGAAAACTGGCAAGATGAGTTAGCGTGACTGAGTAAACAGCAAACAATCTCCAAATGATCTTTCCTCCCTCCCTGGAAGAGATGAACTTGTTTAAAAGGCACATCCCAAAGGAAGCTGCAAAGAACTTTCAGTGAAGGAGAGAGAAATAAATCTGGATGAGACCCTCTGAGATACATGGCCCTTCTTTATTTTCTTGTCTGCCAGCTTATATTGTCTGGCAAAAATATTTTATGGGCTATATTAATATACATATGACATAGAGCAAATTAATAAAAGGAACAGCAGGTCCCATTGCTTACTAGAGCGGAAAGATGGGTGGAGAACATGGCATAAGGGACAAGGGAAGGACAGCAACATTATTTGTGTTGCTCTTTTGTGAGCCAGGTTTCAAAATTTTGTGGGCACAAAACGTGAGTTCGCAGTGAAAAGAACACAACCACCTTTCTGCAGAATATTTTTTCTTTTTTGCTGATATGGAGAAGAGCGTCAGAAAAAGCAATGCCCTTAGAGGCAGGAGGTGGTCACAGAGCCTGGCTGCCCTTTGGACATCTGCGTTGGGGAGGCACCTGTAATGTGGGACTGGTGCAAAGTGTATCTCTATATTAAGGTGTCCATATGGTCCCCATTACTGTGGTAACAGGCCACCTCCTGCTTTCAATGCATTTGTCCTCCCAACATCTCTGTAAGATGGAACTGTGCTACTTTCCCCATTTTACAGATGGGGAGTTGAAGCACAGGGAGATTTTGGACTCAAGACACGCAGCTCACTGTGCTTAACGTGCTGACTGTGTGCCAGCTGAGCCAGAGTCACCAGCACCAGCAGGAGCTGCATCCCTGCCTTGCAGGAAATGCAAAGTGCCTTAGATTGAAGAGGAGGAGGAAGGTTACAATAAATGTGTTACCTTACACCACCCTCTTCATGGCAATCCAGGTTACTCCACATTATCTCCCATTTATGACCATTACATCCCATTTGTGACAGGTCAGGAGCAAACCCACAACTATTGCTGCTCAAGTGACATGTGGCTACTTGCCTTGTCACCCCAATCCCACGTTCACCTGCACAGAGTCTGTGGCATGGCAGGAAATCAAACCACATCTCCAGTGTCTCAAGAGGGGAATCCCATCCACCCAGATTTCTTTATCCAAATTCTTCTTCCCACCTTCTCAGCAGTTGCACATTTCCTGACAGATTTTGCCTCTCACAGGCTGCATCTTCCCTTCAAACCTTCTCACCCAGGAACTGATAGTGATTGCAATGGTTTTGCTTTCTCTTCTCTAAAACTGAGTGTTTACCTTCTTTCCAAACCCATTAAATCATAATTTCAAAAGCAAGATACGTACCTGACATTTCTCAGTTATAGGCAGCATGTGCATCAAGGACAACAAAGTTTTGCTATTTATTTTTCAGAATTTACCAAACACTTTTTATCTTCAAAACAATCTACACCACTGAATGATTTAAGCTCTACCCTCCTCCCTAGTTCTGACACTCTGCATAGAAGGAAATCAAGTTACAGCTCCACTTATGCACTGCAAAGATGCATTTTGACCTTGATCAAATCACTGAAAGGTTGTACACACAAAGCAGGACCAGAAGGTAACAAGCAGAATTTTACAGGTGACATAATACACATAATTTGGCAATGCTAAATCAAACACTCTATATACATGGCATTCCTAGTTTGAACTGTGGGCAGAAAAAGGAGAAAATTCAGCCCCCCACACTCTGAAAAAATTGCAACTGGTTTCCTTTAAGAATAACGTGCAGCTAGAACAGGAGTCATTTCAGAGCTGGAGAGGGTTTCTCAGCTCTAATTACTCCCGATCGCTGTAATTTACAGGTTTGCAGTGGGTAGAAATCGCCAAGATTCACACGTTTTCAGATCAACAGCTGCCACTATTAGAGAGCAAATCGTGCAGCCTTCTGCACCACTGCAGCAGCCTGTGGCCCTGGCAGGTCAGGAGCGAGAGGCAAAGGTGCCACCACAACCCAAGGGTGCCAGCAAACTTCAGCAGAGGACAAGAATTTCACCCTCAGCACCCTTGGAAGGAGCTTGAAGGGCACAAGGTGAGGAGAGCAGCAGAGCATGTGCTTTTCCTTCTCTGGTTGGGCTCCCCTTTCCACCTCTGCAGGTGGCTGTTTTTAACCTTGGGGTAGTTATTAAGATGGGGAATACCACATTTCATCCAATTTTCCTGGCAGTTCCAGGGCATGCTACAAATCAGGATTGCATTCTACTGGCTGCATGTAGGGGGCAAGGTTCCAGCTTCAAAGGAACAGATTTTTCCAGACATAAGATCATGCAAAATATTTGGTGGTCTCTAATATAAGACATGCATCCTTCCTGTATATGGTAACTCAGCAGAACATCATATTAACAGTTTGCAAAGAAGACCCTAGTCCTTATTGAACATGTGAGATGCAGAAAAAGGAGATGACTTTCCTCAAGGTCAGACAGTGAGCTGGAATTAGAACTCAGTGCCAATTCTTCTGGTTACCCTTAGGGATCAGACAGGCCCATTAGTGTGGAGCTGCAAAGGGACTCCAAGTTACTCACAGTGCAAAGCAAGATGCCAGTCTTGGATTTCAAGAACTCCTGGAAGACCTCTGTCCTTTCCTAGAAGATTGAAAAGGAAGAATTAAAAGACTGCTTATGCACATTACAATTGAACACAAAGCAAATTAGCTAAGGTAACAATTTACCTGTGTCTCATTCACTAAATCATGTACAGATCCAAAAGCAAAAGAATTGGCCTCACAGTGCCAGTCAGACTCTTCCTGCAAATGGAAAAAATCTGTGGCACACAGGTGTGGTCCTAGGTAGGAAGGCAGTGTCTGGGGAAGCCTGGATGCATTTGGGCAAATCAGAGCAGCCAACACCTCCACGGTTTGCACAGAAGCACAGCCTGTGTGTGCCAGAAAACAGGAACTGTTTTACATGGAGAGGGGATCCACAAAGGATTAGGCAGCACCAACAGAAGCACTGGCACACTTTATGGGCAAGACAGGCTTTTGTGGAAACAAGCAAAGCTGGACATGTTCACTGCTGTCTGTCCAGTCACACGATGGGCAGGATAAGCCCATTTTGTTGACACAGTGATATAATCACATCACAAGAGATCAGCCTCATCATGTGCCCAATGGGGCATGCACACAGCCACTGCTCTGACTCTGGAATTACTGAGTGTCAGGGATGCTCAGCTGCACATTGAACTACTCTGGGACAAGGCTTCAAAGTAACAGGGCAGGAGAGATGGCCAGAAATCCCTGCCCTAGGGGAAAAGAGGCACCCTCCTTTCCTTTGTACTGGCAAAAGCCACCAATGGGGCTGATAACACTGGGACTGAGGCTGTTCCTTCCACCAGGGTCAGAGGCAGGTTGTCCCCAGCCTTGTCCCCATCTCTGCTCTGCACCACCATAACTACTGCAGCCCCTACTCGTCACGTGAGCTCAGGCCCACAGGCAGGGCCACCCACAGCCCAATTTACCATCCAGATCCCAAATTACCTCCCCAGCAGTCTTTGGGCCATCGAAGGGAACTGCAGGAGCCCAGTACAGCCCCTCAGCTCCCTTCAAAAGCCTCCTGCTTTGTCAGTCCCTAAACCTTCCCAAGCACATTCCAGTTATTTTAACTAACAGCTTTGGGGTGTGTTTTTTTCTTGATGAAAGCCACAAAAATTGACTCCAAAACTCACATTACATCACAACGATATTTGCTGTCTCTGAGCACCAATAACCAAAGTTCTCAGCAGAACTTGGTCCTCACTTGCCAATACCACCTCTGCACCTACACTCCCTTTTCTGCTCGCCTTCCAAAATATCCTTATTTCCATGTTTCAAGCCTTTCCCTGGAGTTCTGGCTAGGACCTAACTGAATGTCCTGTTACATTGATTACAGAGAAGAAACCTTACACACTTGACTCCCAGCTAGAGGTGCTGTTCTAGAAAAGAAGGGAAACTTGGGCCTTGCTGACACACTGAACCCTCTGCTGACAAAAATTAAAGAAGAGAGCACGCTGTATCTTGTTGACAATGACAGCAGCCGTGCTCAGCAGTACCATATGGGATCCACAATTTAGCTCCATTAATGCTCTTAATTTGAAGACATCAAGCACTAATTACACACTGGGTACTAAAAAGGCAAAACCCTTCCCCTGGTGCCAGCTACTTAGTGGTGTTCTGTTGGCTTAACAGCTGGTCAGGGTAGAGTTGGGCCAGACCAGGCCTGCTCACTTGCTCAGGCAGGCAGGTTGAGGAAAGGCCAGACTGCAGGGACAGCAAAGCACATGTTTCTGGTCTCCACAGGATGGGAATGAGTGAGAAAAACAATGGCTCTTCACCTCTTGCTTCATCAGAAGAGCTCTATTCATTTACCATCTCTGCTGTGCAGCTCAGAGCAGAGCGGCAGCTCTCTCCATCACAGACCAAGGGCAGGATCTGGGCCTGAACCTCCAAGGGAGGTCTCTCAGCTATTGAGAGAAACTCTGCAATGACAGTTCATCTGACACTCTCCTCCTGGCTTCTCAGCCCTCTGTAGCAAGGTCCAACCTCTCCACTCAGGCCTATCTGGCTAAAACCTAAACCTATTTTGGGGTAATCACTGTTACAATGCTATTATTCCATCCCAGGGAAAAGAGCAGTCTGTCAACACTTGTCACTGCTCTTCAAAACCAAAGCCAAACTGCTCCAGCCTCATTTAATGGGGGCAACTTATTAGGAAATAATGTTTTGGGGCTTGGATAATGTTTTCCTTTGGCATAAAAAGTCTGTCTTGACTGCATGAGAGAGAAGCACAGAGACATAAATGGTTTAGTGCACCCACTGGGAATAGAGAATGGCTGCTCTGCCTGCTGAAATAACACATTTGCTTCTTCAGGTGTGTTTTTCAGATACAGCTACCAAGGTACTTTCCAGAAATGGGACAATATCCTTATTCTCATTAGCAGATGGAAGACTGAGGCCCCTAGAGGTGAAATGACTCTCTGTCCTCTCCTCTGCCCTCCTCCCCCAAAATAGCCACATAATAAATCATAGGGAAAAAGGAATAAAACTGCAGATCCTGACATTTTCAGAGTGCTTACTTCCTGTTCCATGTTGCCGTGCAGACGTAGAAACTGTAAGCTCACAGAGGAGAGGGATGAACATCCAGGTTGTTCTGACTCTGACCCTCCTGAAAGGACCTTTACAAGGAGCTCGTGGTAGAATTCAACTTGTTCACAGCTGGAGAAAAAGACGATCATCTTGTGGCGCTTTTCAAACTGCAAGAACAAGAGAATTGCACATGACCACTTCCAAAGGCCTCTCCCAATTCCCTGATCATGAAAAGATCCAGGTGGTTTACACTTCTGGAGATATAATTATCTGGGAAAGGATTACAGAGTCTGACACCAAACAGTGAGCCCACAACAGAAGAATGAGTACACGCTGCACAGGGATCTCTCTGCCAGCATGAAAGACACAACAGCACCTCAGCTCTCTTGTGGTTCAAGATGCACTTCAAAGCCCTGCATCTAATCCATGCTATCCTTGACAGAGGAACAGATAAAGGAGTTGCAAAGGGCAAAGGGCTACTTAGTAATATAAATGCAAACAGAGTCTCACCTTGCATTTCTGCAGGATAAAAGCTGCTAACGTGACAAGCCTCAGTTTGCTGGGGACCATCATGACATACTGCTGGAGTGTCTCTGGAACAGCAAAGTTTTCCTGCTCCATGCAGTTCAGTGAACTGCTGGCTTCCCTATCTGTTTGTGATGCTGGCTCAGGCACCTTCTGGATTTCATCTGCTATGGAAATGCTGACGGGGTCATTCAAGCTGATATCGGCCAGGCGTGTCACTCCTGAAGCACAGAACATGAGAGACACTGAGGCCCAGTCTGGCCTGGGATGATGCACTCAGAAAAAACAACTAACACAACTCCAGTGAAAAGGACTGGAGGGCAAGAACCCTCAGACACTGACAGAACCCCCTCACAAACCTCAGCCTTTTTAGGGCTTACCAGGCTTAGCTGCTGTGGACTCCACCAGTATCTTGACAAGACACTACTCCAGCTGACTGTGCTATTTTACATAAATGTCTTTATGGACAGATAGCATTTGGCAGGCCTGCTTTCAAAATCCCAGATCTTCACTCTATCAAGAGTGCAGGAGTCAGGAGGCCTGGTTCAGTTCCTGCCTCAGCAAGTGGCTGCTTGTATGGTACAGACCAAAGCACACAACAGCTCTCTTACCATTAGCTTTTTGCCATAATTCTGCATTTGTAAAGCAAACAAATGAACTTTCAGGTTCATGGTGACTTTGCTATGGAATTTGGGAGACATATGTGGAGACCATGAAAGTACATACACTGACAGAAATTCCAGTAACAAAGGAAGTGCCATGAGACAAAGAAATTAACAGAAATTAACAGGAAATTAATTCCACTCCTGCAAAGGGCTTCAGACTGGGCTGTAATAGAGGCAGACTCAACCAACTATTCTGCAGTTGCTGTGCATGATTCAGCTCCAAGAGCCCCCATCTGTCCATAACCCACCTTCGGTGAGGGTGGCTGAGAGCAGCACATTCTGACGTGTCTCCCTCTCAGCATTTAAAGCATTGAGTATCACAGCCACATCCTTCTCAAAGCCCAGGTCCAGGATCCTACAGAAACAGCAGAGGTGGTTAAAGGTGCTGTAGGAAGGAGAAAGTCTTAATACTGCATGACATCTTTGCAATGAACAATTGTCCAACAATCTGTCCAAAGTGGGTATTTCGTCCTAATCCCAGACATCTGGTGCTTGGCTGAGCCCAATGAGCATGAATGGATTAAAATCACACTCCCTCATACTTTAAAAAAAATATTTAGTGAATTATGATGCAGAGGCTATTGTAATAATTTTCCATATCTGAACACTTGGAAGTTTACCTGTCTGCTTCGTCAATGATCAGCCACTGAGTGCGACGGAAATGAATACATTCTGTGGACTTGATGTGATCAACCAGGCGGCCAGGAGTGGAAATGAGGATATTTATCCCCTTCCTTAATCTGTGCAGATTTAAAAACAAAAAAGAAAACCCAGGTAAGAGAAGGAAAAGAAAAAAGGAAAAGGAGGAAAAGGAGGAAAAAACAATCCCATGCAGGTTAGCATGGAATAGGACCCAGAGTGAGGAACTGGAATCTACAGAGAGAAAAAGTCCCACAGTAAAATCAGGGATAGCACTTTCTCACTGATAAAAACTGATTTTTTTTGCCTAGCTAAAATTTATCCTTGATCATCACTGATACTCTGATACTCGGAGGCTCACTCAGTGCTAAGGACAGGGTAGAAAAAAATATTAATAATATGAAAAAAAAAAAAATAACACACCCCAGCTAGGTTTTCTTTTCTAATTGAGTACTTGTTTTACTGTCAAGAGTAAACTTCTTTTTGTGTATGATTATATAGAGAGAAATGAAAGTTCCATTTTGGATTACCAGCTTACAATTCAATTCTTGAAAATGGAAAAGAAAGGGATTTTTAACACCAGGAAATCTCTTCTCCAGCAAGCAATTTCCCCCATAACAAATACAGCTGGTGGTAAGCAAATACAGGTGTTTGTCAGGAGAGGGGAAAAAAACCACTGACACAAGAGATCATCTTCTCAGAAGGCTCATCAACATTTTAAAATCAGATTCAACTGGGGAAGTGAATGTTTCCTGCTGACCCAGCCACTGTGCCTGTGTAAGATCCAGGGGATCACAGCTTGATCCAAGCTCACCATCCTCCCTCCCAGTAAGGAAAACACCCTGAAGAAGAGTAGCAGATAAAAGAGCCTGTAGAGCAGAAGGACCCAAAATACAATTTAAGAAGTTGGTTTCCTACCTGGCTTTTTCTGATTTTCTCTTTTCTCCCCCCATTAGCACTCCAGGCACAATCCAGGTAAATGGCTACAGAAAAGAAAACCAATACCAGCAAAGATTTTTCTTAATAAGAAGACAAAGCCTAATCAAAAAATGATGTTTCCTGGCAAAAGAGAGAGGATGGGGCTGACAGCAGCGTGCATGTGATGTGATCACAGCTCCAGCACTAAAAAAAAAGACTTGTAAGCCTCTTTCTAAGACTTATAAATTTATAAGACTTATAAATAATGAGGAAGTACCCTATTATTCCAAGGAAAAATGAAGAGGGGGTGGAAATATGGATCAGATAAATAAATGATTTAAACACCTTCTAGCCCAATGGTAAGATACTCTGCCTCAATTACAAGGAAAGCACTATCATTTAATGATTTTAAAAGCCTTCTCATTTCTCCAGTCATTCAGCTGGCAAAGCAGTTCCCCAAGTCCTACTCCCCATCTGAAACCCATCTGTCCAGTATTAGTTTCAGTAAAACGGTCCTTGTCACCACCAGAGTTTCCATTCATAACTCAGCCTGAGACAATGAAAGGTATTTCTACAAACAAATGGCTGTGAAAATCAACTGTGCTTGTTTATCAGCACATGTGCAACTAGGGTGCCATAATTAATCACTTAATTGCTCATGTAATAATTTAAAACATGCCACAGGGAAATCACACACTTAAACACATTTATCTTTAAGGACCATACATCTTGCCAGGTGCAGAATTTCCTTAAAGCTCCAGCTGAATTCACAGGAACTGAAGTTGTTTAGCTCCTTACAGGAATAAGAACAATGCAGAGCATTGAATTCTTACCTTAAGTAGTTTCTGGATTATATCAAAACTTTGGAGTGCAAGCTATGGAAATCAACAAAAGAAAATGAGCTCTGACAAAGTCTCTCTGGACTAAAAAGCTGGATTACAAATTGCTACGGCTCAAAAATCTGTAAATTAATCTAGTTATATATATAAGAATTCTAAATGCATCCTTAGTTTTTCTTTTAGAAGCTGCTTATTAATTTTTTCTCTTGAACAATCTCTCTTTTATTGTATTTTGACCTGTTCAAAAACCTCTCTACTGGCTCAGCTCCACGAGCCAGCTCTCAGGACAAGAGAGACTTCTGCTGGCTTCTGTGAAAGCCCTGAGGAGAAAACAAGCTACAGGCACAGAAGATTTTGCTCCAGAGGAAGAATAAAAGGGAAAATTATAGAAATTCTGGAAAAAAAGACCACCATGAAAAGGAAACACACAGGTCAATTCTCTTCTGGCAGCCCTCATTGCTCCTCACCTCACCTATGGAGTGATTGTGCCACTGGATCTTTGTATCTCTGCATTTCTTTTCTCGAGGAAGGTTATTGTTTCCAGGACAAAGTAAACCAATTGTAATCACAAATTATCTTCCTAAGCACTCTCAATGGCAGCCCTTTAAATGAGCTTACACACGGTTTCCTCCATGCTTAGTATTCACATGGCATCCTAAAGAGGCAGTAAGTTGTTGCTGTAAAAATTTAAATAGCTGCAGAGCCTTCTCCTTTCAGGTAACAGAGATATTGCACTGCAGGCTGCATAAAATATTGGACCCCAAATGAGATACCTGCAATCAATTCTCCACACGGAAGTTATTATCATTTGACATACCAAACAAAAATAAAAAAGGTTGATCATCTGACACTGCCTTTGCAATTGCAAATAATATAAATTAAATAGAAGAGTTCAATGGAGAAACCAACTCTTGCAGGCCTCAGCTTCAGCATTCACTTATGGATTTGGAAAAACAGCTTTAAAAATGAAACACTTGAATAAAGCTACACATTTGCAAAGCTGAATTCATTGGTTTTACTCATTCCCCCTGTATGAGCCATGCATGAGGCCTAAACTGAGCCAGAGAGGTTCTGCAGCCTCCACAAAGATTTCCAGCAGGAGAACTGAGAAACTCCTTCTTCCTTACTCTGCTTGGCACTGCACAAAAACAACAACACTTTTTGTGAGGGCAAGATCTCAGCAAAAGGACTGACTGTGTTTTCTGACGTGGGGAACTCTGCTGGGCCCACATCCACATCCCCAAAAATCAGTGTTCAGACAGACTGAGCAAGGAAAAGGCACCTACCTCCCTGGTTGGGACGAGCACGAGCGCGTAGGGGCCATGGCTGCGCTGTGAACACACAATATATATATATATTGTATGTGTATATATATATGTACAGGGCTCTGAGAGAGGGCACTGAACACAGCCCTTCCACACCTCCCTGCCCTCACCAGCACAGAGCCCTCTGAAGGGCTTTAGTGCAAGTTTGTACATGACATTTTAGGGTATTTCTGTCCCACAGCTTTTTAAAAATTAAGTTTTTCACGGATCAACCCTGCACTGCTTTCTCCTCCCTGCTGGGAAAGCTGCTCACAGTCAAACCCAACATTTTATTGCACACACACGTTTGTTTCACTCCTGTGCTCCTGAGCTGCAGGGATGCTCTCCTGTTTGATGCACAGTGACAATCCAGGATGGGTTGGAAATGCTTCAACCCTTCAGTCAGGATGATCTCTTTCCATAAAATGCACAAGAACTGCAGCAGCATTTTCTGGTGTATGATCCAAACTGGGAGCAATTACCCAAGCCCACTCCATGCCAAACATTACCAAAGACATGGCAGTAACCTCTGTTTTCAGTTCTTCCAGCTTCCAGACCACTTATTCTGCTCTCTACCTTCTCCACCCCTGATTATTTATCCCATTTCCAATTTATCCTGCTACATGGAGCAATGGGGAATGGCTAACACTGATCTTGTACCATCCACATCTCAACAGAACTGGAAAATCCCATCTGTCACATGTACAAATAAAGGGGAATGTGGACTGCTTGTATGAAAAAGAGACAGCAATGACTACAGGAGCTGGATTTTATTTTTATTAATCTTAGCATCAAAAGTAAATTTATTTAGTGCTGTTGGACCTACCTGTATTTTGGATTCCATTCCTTGCAAAGACTGCACAAGTGGAATCCCATAGGCAAGAGTTTTACCTTTTTGAAAAGGAGAAAATAAGAAAACTTTCCATTAAAACAATATGTGGCAATTACAACACTCCAGCAAACCAAAACACCATTTGTCCCACCATTCTTAAACTGCAGTCAGAGTCTGGAAAAGTTTCTATTAAGTAGGGAGCCTTCCAGAATGAAAGATTGACAGGCAGTTCAACAAAGGGTCAATTAGAAAAGAGAGGTGGTGGTATCCCACTGAGATGTACCTAAATAAATGCAGTTAACACACCCTAAGGAAGGACAGTGACAGTTCAACACTGACCTGAACCAGTCTGAGATCTCACCAGGGCATCTCTGCCTTGCAGGAGCACAGGAATTGTTTGCTTCTGAACACTGGGTGACAAACAAAGCAGGGCAGGAAATGCAGATGCAACACAGGAGACAATTCCAAGATTTTAACACACAGTGACTGTCTCAAATTCTTTACCCCAAATTCCTCACACTCATCTCTGCTGTGCAGCTACATCAGCTGAGGTGATTTCTAGGCAAAGCCACTGGATAGGCATCAGATGTGATAAATTCAAACCAGATGGGTTTGTGATTCAAGCACCAAACTAGAAGGCAGGACTGCCTACAAACCCAAGAACAAATAGGACAGTGGTACTTTGGTCTTCACAAGCCAATTACATATAATGAAATTATCACAGGTGATTGGCTTTTAGGGGTGAGCTGCAATGTTTTGATATTGATTTGCTTACCTGGTCATGCTACACATGTTTAGGACAGTGTTTATTGTGGAGATCTAGAGACAAAATAAAGAGAAATAAAGGTTTTATTGTCAAACTGTTCCTTTTGTTACTTCTTGTACTGCTAAGACAGAACAAAACCCAGAAGACTGACATTTATTCTCTGCATAACTGATCCATAAAGTTCCCATGTCCTCAAAATACTTCTTGGTTAATCAGAATTACACCATTGCTGGTTTTCTGGCAAACAGTAAAGAGGACTGGGACAGTGTCTGGGGACAGGTCAGGACAGGGACCAGCACCATGAGTGACAAAATCAGGTGAAGTATCCAGGTCACCATGAATAAAGGCTCTCTGACCTGCTCTCCTCCCAAAAATTCCTGTTTTTGAGGCATGTAGCCTTCCTGCCACTCACCAGGTGTGGGTGGAGGTCCAGCTGGCTGAAGGAATCTGTCGTGAAAACATTTTCTTGCACCTGCTGCACTTCTTTCCTGAGTTAGGGGAAACAAAAGCAAAACACACAGTAGGGTTAAAAATGATACAACAGCATTCTACATAGTCAGCAATAAAACTTCACCTACCAAGCAACTGCTCTGCCAAGCAAGGGCAAGAATTCAAGACACTGAATTTCAAGGCATTGCAAGTGGTTTGTTTCCCTCCCATTTGTCTAAAATACCTGTGAATTTCTGGGATGTCTGGGTTGTTTTTAAACAGGCTGGACGTCCTGATGAAAGGTTTGTTCTTCTGGCTTTCATTTTGTCTGTCAGTCAGCTGCTTCTTAGGAAGAGGTTTTTGTGATGAGCTCCCCTCCTCCTTCCTGTCAGCCTCGGTGGCACCCTTCCTGAAGGTGTTTATGCCTAATTTACGTTTGCGTTTCACGGGTGGGTTTCCATGTGGTGACTGGAGCTTCCTTTTCAGAGCACCAGATTGCTTTAAAGTGAACAGAGTCAGCAGTGACTGGGAGGCAACACACAAACATCAGCCCACAGCAGAGCCTTATTTTTGGAATCCCCCACTCCATGACTAAAGAAATCAAACTTGGTTTCTGCAGCTACACAATTCCTACTCCAACAGATCCACCACCGTGCCTGAGACTTCCGACACTGCTGGAATGCCAAGAGCAACCTGAAGCCGTATCTAGAGCTCATCCCTAAAGGATTTCATTCAACTTCTTCAGTGACTGAGCAGAACACGCTTTAAAAATGTCTCTCAAAAGCATTTTAAGGTCCCCGCAGAAGCGGAGAGCTGGGAGAGCATCGCCCGCAGCCCGTCAAAGGCAGCGCGGTGAGCCAGGGCAGCGCCCGCTCCTGGGGCTGGAGGAGCCGGATCTGCCCGACCCCTGCCCGGGGAGCCACCTGCGAGCCCCGGTGCCGGATCAGCCCCGGCTCGGGCTGCGGAGAAGCCAAAAGCTCCATTTAACAACGTGTCAGACGCTGCCTCCCCGCCCGGTCACGGTGCCGCAGGGTCCCGGGTCCCGTAACTCATGTCCCCTGTCCCGCAGGGTCCCGCGTCCCGCAGACCCCACACCCGACCCGACCCGNGGCGGTGCGGCGAGAGCCGGCGGTGCGGCTGCAGCACGGCGCCAGCGGGCTGGAGCCGCTGGCCTGGTCCGAGGATCACCGGGTGTCGGTGAGCACGGCCCGCAGCATCGCCGTGCTGGAGCAGCTCAGCGACGTGCACAGCGGCGGGCAGGACATGGTCATCCACCGCACCGCCGTGCCCGCGCCCGCCGCCGCCTGCACGCTCAAGGTGAGCGCCCGGCACGGCCTCGGCAATGTGTGTAAATGTCCGAAGGGGGAGGTGGCAAGAAGAGGGAGCCGGGGGAGGTTCTGTTCGGACATCAGGAGGAGTTTCCTCACAGGAAGGGTGAGAAGATTTCGGAATGGGCTGCCCAGGGAGGTGGTGGAGCCACCGGCCTTGGAGGTGTTGAAGGAAGGACGGGACGTGGCGCTCAGGGCTCTGGGCTGGGTCACAGGGCGAGGATCGGTCACAGGCTGGACTCGATGATCTCGAGGCTTTCCAACTTTAACCGTTCTGTGGTTTTTCACGATGGTGCCAAGCAATAAGACGAGAGAAACGAGCATAAACTGGTAGACACGAAGCTGCACCTGAACATGAGAAGAACGTCTTTCCCGTGCAGAATCCAGAGGGGATCTGGAGTCTCCCCCACTGTGGTCCCTTCCAGCCTGACCCATCCCGGAATTCTGATCCTCCTCCTGGGGAGCTGCCCCTGCCCTGCCCAGAACTTGCTCCAGGCTCTCGTTTTAAAAGCACACGGGAGAGAAAACCATATCCCAGTGATGTCCAGGGATTCTGAAGTTCTGTAGTTTTTCTGGGAACCACTTGAGCTCCACATCTGTTATTTCAATACAATTTTAAGTAGGAATATTCCTTTGTTTTGCTACCTAAGCTGAAGGATTTTTGCAGCAGGGATTTATCTGGCCTTCAGGGGAACATCTGACTTTTTACGAAGATGGCAGATGTGGGTGAATATCTTATTAAATAACAGTTTTGTTGTTGTGAATCTGATTTTATTTTCTAAAACAATGCTGAGAATATGGAATGAAGTATTGAGTATTTACATATTATGCCAGGTATCTTTAAAAGAACAACAGTATGAAAACAGGCTCTTTGATTCAGCAGACAAAAAGTCAGTAGCTGAGAGTCAAAACTATGCAAATTCAGGGTATTAATGAAGCTGAAGTCTTTAGGAGTGACATCAATTAACCAGTGTAGTGTTGGCTGTGATTGGGGATGTTTCAAGATTGGGGATGCTCTGTTTCAAGAGGGAATTAATTCCAGGAAAGTATTCCTAAAAAAAACCAGCTGTACAATTGTTTTAAGGGTTCTTTTTCCTCTTTGAGGTTGGCCCAAAGAAGGAGGTGGCTGAGTGTAAGGAGAAATTCGCCAGCTCGGTGGATCCCACCGTCAGCCAGACGTTCATGCTGGACCGAGTGTTCAATCCCGAGGGGAAGTCCCTGCCACCCATGCGGGGCTTCAAATACTCCAGCTGGTCCCCCCTGGGCTGTGACGCCAACGGGAGGTGCCTGCTGGCAGCGCTGACCATGGACAACCGCCTGAGCATCCACGCCAACCTCAACCGGCTGCAGTGGGTGCAGCTGGTGGACCTGACGGAGCTGTACGGCGAGCGCCTGTTGGAGGCCGGCTACAGAGTGTGCAAGGCTGATGCTCCCTGCGGGGAGCTGGGCCACTTCCCCGAGTTCCAGCGGCGGCACAGCATGCAGGCCCCGGTGCGCATGGAGTGGTCGGGCATCTGCACCACCCAGCAGGTGAAGCACAACAACGAGTGCCGGGACGTGGGCAGCGTGCTGCTGGCCGTGCTCTTCGAGAACGGCAACATCGCCGTGTGGCAGTTCCAGCTGCCCTTTGTGGGGAAGGAATCCATCACTTCCTGCAATACCATCGAGTCGGGGATAAGCTCCCCCAGCGTGTTGTCCTGGTGGGAGTACGAGCACAACAACCGCAAGATGAGCGGGCTGATCGTGGGCAGCGCGTACGGCCCCGTCAAGATCATCCCTGTCAACCTCAAGGCGGTCAAAGGCTACTTCACGCTGAGACAGCCCGTGGTCCTGTGGCAGGAGATGGACCAGCTGCCCGTGCACAGCATCAAATGCATCCCTCTCTACCACCCCTACCAGAAATGCAGCTGCAGCCTGGTGGTGGCTGCGAGAGGCCCTTACGTGTTCTGGTGCCTGCTGCTGATATCCAAAGCGGGGCTGAACGTCCACAATTCCCACGTGACGGGGC
Organism: Leptocoma aspasia; assembly: GCA_013399835.1. Taxonomy (NCBI): domain Eukaryota; kingdom Metazoa; phylum Chordata; class Aves; order Passeriformes; family Nectariniidae; genus Leptocoma; species Leptocoma aspasia. Next base: position 169,343 of record VXAX01003411.1, read on the forward strand.
TCCACTCCTTGCCCATCGTCTCCATGACTGCGGACAAGCAGAACGGCACGGTGTACACCTGCTCCAGCGATGGCAAGGTCAGGCAGCTCATCCCCATCTTCACAGACGTTGCTTTAAAGTTTGAGCACCAGCTGCTAAAGCTCTCGGAGGTGTTTGGCTGCGTCAGGACTCACGGAATCGCCGTCAGCCCGTGCGGGGCGTACCTGGCGGTCATCACCACCGAGGGCATGGCCAACGGGCTGCACCCGGTCAACAAAAACTACCAAGTTCAGTTTGTCACCCTCAAGACTTTTGAGGAGGCAGCTGCACAGCTCTTGGAATCTCCTGTTCAGAACCTTTTCCGGCAGGTGGACTTGACGGATCTCGTACGCTGGAAGATCTTGAAGGATAAGCACATTCCTCAGTTCTTACAGGAAGCGCTGGATAAAAAGATAGAGAGCTGTGGTTCCACTTACTTCTGGAGGTTTAAGTTGTTTCTCTTGAGGATTTTATACCAGTCGATGCAGAAAGCCCCCTCAGAGGTCACGTGGAGACCCTCACATGAGGATGCCAAAATCTTGATATCAGATTCCCCTGGGATGGGCAGCACTGAAGATGATCAAGAGGAAGGAACTTCAAAACAAGCCAGCAAGCAGAGCCTGGGGGACACAGGCAAAGGTGTGGACATTGATGACACTGCAGAGGATTCTCTCCATCAGTCAAGTGACACTGGAGGCCGTGAGCCAATGGTAGAAAAGCTTCTTGAAATACAGGCACAGATTGAGGCCGTAGAAATGCACTTGACACGAGAACACATGAAAAGGGTGTTGGGAGAAGTTTACCTGCACACGTGGATTACAGAGAACACCAGCATTCCCACCAGAGGAGTCTGTGACTTCTTAATGTCCGACGATGGCTACGATGACAGAACAGCACGAGTAAGTGGCACCTCTGCTCGGGGGATTCTGTGTCACTGTCACTTCCTTCTCCCCTCTCCTGAAAATACAGCTGGGCTGGGAAAGAGAGCTGTGGTCATGTCATCCTGGCCAGTCAGATTCTCTAGAACATTCAGCTTAAATTGTCCTTCCTTGATATTGTGAAGTAGGAGGGAATGTAAATACAGATGTTGAAGTTTGGATCAGGTACAATAAAGAATAAAGATGCCCGAGTTTTTGCAGAACAGGGGAGAGGACTGGGGTTACTGTGCTGCTGTCAGTGGGTTTAGAACATGAACTGATTGAGGGATGTTTGTTCTCATTACTAAGTTTATTTAATCCATCATCTTTACACAACCCAACTTCAGATGTATTTCCTCTAGTCAATCACACTGCAGTTCTAATGTTAGGAGCTGCAGAAGTCTCTCTTCTGAAATAATTGTTCAGGTGGTCCATCAGGTGTTGTCATTGCTCCTTGAGCCTTCAGTGCAAACATCAGTTTCAGAGGGTCAGAAAGTGGTTGTGTTTTATGAGTTAAACCCAGGGATTCAGAACTTCATGCAGGACATTAAATTAACCAAGCTGACTGAATGCCTTTGTTACAACACACGTGGCCAGGACTTTCAGCCCACTGGCACTTACTGCACTGCAATTGATGAGCATAACTGAATGCTTGGCCATGATAGGAACACTTCCCAAACTTCCAACATCCCTACCAATGTCAAAGCCTAACTGCAAGGACAGTGTCCTGACTGTTGTAATGTGCACAGGAAGCATTTGTGGCAGGAAGTCAGTGGCCAGTGAAGCCTGCACAGGACACTGAAGTTCTCTGAATACAGAGGGGAGACAAAGGCAGCTGTGGTGGGAACACTCTGCATCAACCTCTGAGCTCTTAAAACTCAGTGACAGGAATAGTTCAGATGTCTCTGCACCTCTTTGTATGAGCAGAGAACAGATCTTTCCATACCTGGACTTAATCACCTTAAATCACCTGAACTCTAAAAATCCACCTTTATATTGCATCAGAGAAACAGAGGAAGGAAGCACACCATGTGTCCATCACTGGTGAAGTGTGGTCTTCTCCCTGCTGCCATCTCAGCCAAGTGTGGCCATCAGTAACTCACCAGGAAAGTGCTCTGGCACAGCTGCTGGGTTGTTCTGGCATCCAATTACTATGAACTGAAGGTTTGAGGGGTTGCTTTTCTTATCTTAGGAGAATCTTGTTTCTTTTTTATAGTGATGAAAAGTGACTTCTAAATTGTATTTTATCTATTCAGTTTGCTGTCACACTTTAAAGGTCCCTGGGATGTGGTTTATATCTATTGAAATGTCACAGGCAAATTTGATCACATAAATGTTCTGCTATAAACCTTGTACTCCCAGGTGACTGCTGAAGACATCTAGGTAATTTCTGAACAGGAGTTTTTTTTTAGCACATCCACTGTGATAGGCATGAGGGAAAGCATTGCTGTTATGGTCAGTGGTGTGATAACAGTACCTTTAAAATTTGCAAGGAATTATTGTTTTTTAGGTCTGTGTCCCTTTAGTGTGGGACAGAAATCTTCAGGAGAACAAAAGGAGAATAAATGAACACTTACCGATACATTGTGTTTCTTACACTTGGATTTTTTGGCATTCAGCTTATCCTGTGTCACTCTGACATCGCAGCGAGGTGTCCCCAGGCTGGGCTGGCTCACCCAGTGCCTCCTGTGTGTTGCAGGTGCTGATTGGGCACATCCTGAAGAAGATGAACAAGCAGACCTTCCCCGAGCACTGCAGTCTGTGCAAGGAGATCCTGCCCTTCACGGACCGCAAGCAGGCCGTCTGCTCCAACGGCCACATCTGGCTCAGGTACTGGCCCACAGCCTCCAGGGCTTGTCCCTCCTCTGGACAATTCAAACATAGCAGGAGCTCACTAAACCACTTGGTAGCATTGTTGTGAAAAGGCATGAAGCATCTTATCCATGCTGCAGTTTCTTCCATAAGAGCCAGGGCACTGGAGGTTGCATTTGGTTCTCTTAGCAGGACAATGTTTTTATAATAAAATGCCTTTGAGCATCTTTTTTGGGGGAATGTGGGGTCAGGGAGAAAGCAGGCAAGGGAAAATCGAGGACAAGTCATCCTTTGGAACATCACTTGAAGGAGGGTTTGTTCAAGCTCCTTCAGCATTTGAAAACAAAAGCAGTTTAACAAGAAATGATTGAGAACAGGCACATGGAGAAGTCAGACAAATTCTGGAACATTTAGAAGATAAAGTCTTCCTCTACCAGTGTGGGAGGTACATGGACATTGTCCCTGGAGCTGTGGCAAGTCACTAGTTTGTCACAGAGAAAAGCTGTGCCTAACAGGTTTTGTGTGCTAGATTGGGTAAATAGTCATGGCCTTAAGGACACCCTGGTTCTTCCCTGTGCAGTAGGGCCTCAAGCTTTTGAACTCTTCTACTGCATGCTAGAATTTTTTTGTCAATCATATATTGATTTTTGACCTTTCATTTTTGTGTCTATATGCAATCTGGTACACTTGGGAAGTTTCATTTACCTGAATTAATAAATTATTAATTTCAATATTTAATGTGGTTCATTACTGCCTTTACTCTCAGAAAGGAAACTGTGAATAGAACCCAGCCTCCAGTCAGGGCACAGGAGCAGGTCATAAAACAATAAACCCCAAACCTCTTGATAAAACTGCTTGTCCTTTCACAGGTGCTTTCTAACCTACCAGTCCTGCCAGAGTTTGGTGTACAGGAGGTGTTTGCTTCACGACAGCATTGCACGGCACCCAACCCCAGAAGGTAAAATGTTCCTGGGGCCAAAAGGGGCAAGACTGGGCCTTTTTAACTTTTATCTACAAAATGGCTTGAATTAGTTTCACTGACTTTACTCTTTCAGGCAGTTCCCATGTGAAATTCTGCATTTCACAGTGTCCTGGTGTTGTCTGAGCGTTAGTGACGTGTTAATTACAAATTAATAACTGCAGAAATTGAGGTATAAATCCCACATTTTAATGAAATCTGGGTAAACACATAATCTCTGCTGGAATGCTCCATCAGCTAGTTTGATATTTAAGTTGAATATATCAGCATCCAGCTCTGCAAGAGGGATAAAGAAACAGGAACCAAGGACTGTGTTATGTGAGGGATCTAATTTCAGTTTAGAAAATGAGAACACTGCAGTTGTGCCATGGTGATCCTTTATTTTTTTCCTATATAGCTATGAGCATGTAAGGATAAAGCTTTGAGTGTTACACCTTAATTTTGACCCCTGCTGAGGTGGAATTTAAGCTGGCATTACTTGAAATTTCAGGGCAGAAACAGAGTTGGATTTCACTGAATTCTCAGTTACTCCTGCATGTGAATATATACAAACTGCCCAGGATTCCTGTTGAGTTTGTGCATCTCAGGTGTCATCCCTCTGTTCATCTCTACCTCCAGCTTTAAACAACTTATTTTCTTATTTGCAGATCCTGAATGGATCAAGAGGTTATTGCAGGGACCTTGCACCTTCTGTGATTCTCCTGTGTTCTAGAGAAAAGCTGTGTCAAGACTGAAAGTATTTTCTCTACTGCATAAGCTCCCTTCAGCCTGGGAGGATACAGAGACAGGAACACAGACTCTGCTGGAGGGGGAACACCTTGTCCACAGCCCTGTACATAGAACATCACAGGTCCTACAAACTCCTGAAATCCAGAGCCCATTCTGTGCTCCAGAAACAGGAATACACCTGCAAGAGCCAGTTCAAAGCTGTTTGGAAATGCACCCATGGAAGCCTCAGCAGCTGGACACTGACAAGGAACTGGAGGGTTGAGCACAGTGGGAATTGTCCTTTCTGCCTGACATGGTGTCAGTTCCCAAAAGCTGGGATGGGAACAGCAGAGCTGCCTCTTGAATGGTCTTGGTGGGTAGAGAAGGCTCCAGCTTGCAGTCTCTCCTTTGCTTTTTAACCACCTTGGCATCTGCTGTAGGAGATGGAACTCTCCAAATAATCCATGGTTCCAGTGTCTTGCCCAGAGAAGCAGATGCCAGTTACAGCCATATGAAAGAATTACATTACATGAATTTCACTGAAAGTCTAGAAGAGTAACTGCCTCAGAAATGTAACAATGTTTCAGTAAGAAGGGTGATATTGGCTGCCTGGGTCAAATAGGAATCAGTAAGGATAATTTAAAATATAATAATTATTAAACTAATAGCAATTAGCTTAAACACTAATATATATACATATATATAAAATTTCCAATGCTCTTAAGTCTCTTGCCCCACTTTCTTTTCCTGAACAAAGTTCTAACTCCTTCCTAGCTTTTGCCAATGTATTTGCCTTTGGTTTCACTTAACCCTCTACCAAGAGGAATCCTCTTTTCCAGAGAAACTCACTTACCAAAAGCATTACCAATTAACACTACTGTCAATTAAATTGAGAGTCTCCCTCGTACAGCACTTGAGTTTTACACAAATCTGACATACAAATAATCACTCCCAGCTGACAGTTTTTCTTTTCATAATAGCCCAGTAGAAAACCCCAAATGAACAGAGCACCCCAAACCCAAGCCCACCATGGCTGACATGCTCTGGGCAGGGCCAAGGAGGCTGCTGAAGCTCTTTGTGTATCCCAGAATGGTTTGGGTTGGAAGGGACCATAAAGCCCATCTCATTCCACCCCTGCCATGGGCAGGGACACCTCCCACTGTCCCAGGTGGCTCCCAGCCCTGTCCAGCCTGGCCTTGGGCACTCCAGGGATCCAGGGGCAGCCACAGCTTCTCTGGGCACCCTGTGCCAGGGCCTCCCCACACTCACAAGGAAGGATTTTTTCCTAATATCCCATCTAACCCTTTTGAAGCCATTCCCCCTTTATCCTGTCACTCCAGGCTCTTGTAGACTCTCTCCATCTCAAGTGGCTGAGTCCGGAAATTTATTTTGCCTTCTAATTGTCCTATCAGAAAAAACATCTTTTTTTGCCATCTGTTCCTACAGAGAGCAGAATCCTTTTCAACCTCCTATGCAGTGTTAGAGGAACAATACCTCCCAAATGTGTGTGGTTACTTGGTACAGTTTGTCTTGTTAACTTCAATCCATGCTGTCAAATAATCCTGAGTTTGTGTATTTCCATTCTGCAGAGTACCAGTGGCAGAGGTGTCACCCTGTCTGTGATTCCTGACACTTCCACTGTGTGGGAAGTGTTCTACAGCTGTTGAGAAATCATGGAATTGTGCTGACACTATCAGTCTCCCACCAGTGCATGTGTGATTGGTGCTTGTCTCCTCGATTCAATGACTATGCATATTTTGTTAATGTTCCTTCACCTTTAATAGCAGCAAATTCTTTTCAGCAAGCATTAAAGAAGTCAGCTGTCCTTTTGCTCAGTGTCTCATGCATTAAGCATGATCATGCATTGACTGAGAAGAACATTACTGTAGTAGCCTAGAAACAGCAGAAGCACATTCATCTGTAAAATAATCAGCCTTGTTTGTAAATATCCTTGGAAGTGATACCATAATTGTATTAAAGAAACATTTAGTTTTTTATTGCTGTGCATTGAAAATTGAAATTACTTCAGTGTTGTCTGCAGAGAAGGGAAATGTAGCTCGTGTTGGTATCCAGTAAAACAAGGAGTGACCTCAATACCCAACGTGTGTGGAGTTTGGGGCCAGCTCTGGTACCTGGGACAAAACTTCCCAGTGCTGATGGGGCCTGGGGGAACAGAACCTCCATTTCCATATGAGCTGAGTAGGGGTTTATTTGTGGTGGTTGAGAAGGCATTTGAAATGGAAGCTGCAAGTCCTTGTCCTGGCAGCTGTGACCAGCTCATCTCTAAATGTTCAAGTTCAGAAATTCTCTTGTCTGTGGAGAAGGGGAGGGAGCCCTCCAGAAACCTGTCCCAGTGCTTTCAGAAAAAGTCAAAGAACATTTCTTTGGCCCTGGCTTAGACAGCATAAAAATATCCTGATCTACTGAAATGTTTAAGTCTGGCTGACCCAAAGGTTCACATGATAACAGATTAGATTGGTTCTTGCTGATCATTTCTGGCAGTTCTCTTCAATTTCCATGGACTGAGTTTTAATGCTTTGCCTTGGAGAAGCTCTAGCACGCCTCACATTAACATTGCAGCATTAATGTTTATTTTCCCTGTCTTTCAAGGCACTTGATACTCAGTCTGCCATTGCCAGTTTATTTAACCTGGTTTCAGACTTCTGGGAAAATGGAATTTTAATGCCAACAATGTTGTCTTTGTCTGCCAGTGGAGATCCTTTAGCAAAAAGCTTTCACTCTTCACCCTGACCTGTTCACAACAGGTACAGAGGAATTGGGATTTCATTTTTGTGTAAAGCAGCACTTGTCCCTAAGCGCATTTTTAACCAGAATAGCAGAGCCCACCTCACTCAGTAACATTTAACCCCGGGTGCTGACCTGAGCAGGTTTGGCTGCCCAGTGCCTGCTGAGGCTGCTCCAGGAATCTTTTTATGCCTCAGACTAGTGAGGGGCAGTTCTGGGCACACAGGGCTTGGTCCTGCTGCTGTCCTGACCAAACCTTGCTGTCACCTCACAGGGAAGGGGAGCAAGGAACGAGCCCCTGCTGCCAGACCCTTGTGTTGTTTTGCCATTATCAGAATTGCCTCCTCAAACTAACACATCTCCTATCGAGGCCCAGTCTGTTTTGAGACACCAACTGAAATGTTCAAAGAACAAATCCCACAGAATTGGAGTTTATCTCAAGTTTTTGCCCAAGTTTTGCAGGATACTTCAAACAAGTGAATAGTTGGAAGGTGTCAACTGCTTCACCATTTGGTGGTTCACACTCTGGCTGTTCAAGGACCCTCCTCTCCAGAGGGAGAGCAACATCCCAGCAGAGACTGAGCGTTCCTGATGCTCTTTTTTATAAAAGGATTGTGATATTTGCTCTTGCAGCTGAGAATTAACAGGCAGAGATCCTGGTTGTCCAGAGCTAAGGTGTCGCTTTCCTTGATGAGGAGCTTCTGACAGCATTTAAGATTTACTGCTCCCACTGGGAGTTAATCCCTCCTCCACTGGGATGAAGAAATCATCCCCCTTGGCTAATCCAAGTTGGATGGGTAAGTGGAAGAGCTCTGGCCTGTACAGTGTCTTAGTGCCTTGGTGCTAGATGCCATTCTTGGAACTAAGAGGAAGTTTGGGGTCATAAGGACTGAGTCTTGTGTCTCCAAATTACACCCCCTGCTCTGGGATTGGTGATGAGGGACCTCAATTCACTTATGGTTCTGGGACTTCATCATTCACTCACCCTTTCCTTTGGTGTTTCCTCATCCTCTTAATCCTACTGTGTATTTCTAGAGAGGAAATACTGTGGTTGTCAATGCATACATAAAGACAAGAAATGTTCTTTGGAAGAGAGGAGGAGGATGAGCCATTCCTGCTCCTCAGAGCCCTCAGCACAGAGCAGGTTGGGGTTAACACCATTCCCTGAGCAGCATCCAAGCCTCACAGGGAAAGGTGGGAGCAGGGAAATCTTTCCAGAGCTACAGGGGGTCCCTGCAGAGGTGGTGCTGGGGATTTCCTGCCTGGGGGTGTTCAAGTGCCCTTCCACCACTGAAGGACCCGATGTCTGGAGCTGGTGGACACAAAAGTTTGTGGAACAGTTGGACAAACCAACCTTGTTGCTAAACTACATAATTAACAGATAACTTACAGGGTACAGCACAAGCTCCAGGCAGCCCTCTGCACAAAGTGTCTCTGGGAAGCAGAGTGATGGAAGATGTCCATTCCAGACCTGGGCAAAGCTGTACAATCAGTAAAGTCTGATCCCTGCTGTGTTCCTACCACCTCCTCTTCACCTTGTTTTTCTCATTGCTCAACATTTGTTTTGCCAGAATAAGATGCTAATAAAATCATGCCTAGTTACCAAATTGGTTTTCAAGTGTTGCATTCCAATTATAAAAGCCTAATTCCTCCTTCCACCCACTGAACCTTTTTGGTATTAACAGGCTTTACTATGCAAAGTCATGCAGGGGCTGTTTCGTTTACAGTAATTAAATGAATGTCAATTGTTTTAGTTGTTTCTGAGGGAGAGTTCTACATGAGTATTAGCATGTTCTGCTAACCCTGACGTTCTGCACTTCAGGCCTGCTGCAAACCCTTGGGGGTTGACCACTGACCTGAGACTCCTACCCAGACATGCCAAGTGCATCTCAATGAGTCTGAGCTCTTTTTCTCAGTTTCTATGGAACCAGTGGAGCAGAACTAATATAGCATCCGCATATAGATGAAAGAATGAAGAGGAAAAAGGGCTTTACAGCTAAATTAATTAAGCAGATGTACCTGTCTAATTAAAGATGCACTGTCCCTTTTGTACCCTAGCTGCAGTACAAACAGTATTTAAATACACTCTCTACCCATTTCATCTATCAAAATATTTAGCAGGAATGCTCAGATGAAGGTGATATTAGCAAGATGAGCTTCCCATGTATTATTAATAGAAGGGCTCCCAATTATGCATGAATGCTGCAGCACATCTTCATAGCAATGGCAGAAAACCCAGCTGCCCAAGCAGTCACCAAGCAGCACATTTGTAACAGGTAGGGCTGTTAAAGCTGTCCTTGCCCAGCTGAACACAAGGGTTTGTGGCTGGGCCCTGTGCCTGGGAGCAGCCTCTGCCTCAGCCTGGTGCTGCAGGCTGGAATTCCTCAGCTCAAGAGGCACCAGGGACTCAGACTGCTTGGATCTGACTTTCTTAGATTTCAAAGATATTTATTCTGAGACTTTCAGAGCTGCCCTCAAGGCTAGAAAGTCCAATTCCCATCCATCAACACCCCTCTCCTCCCAAAAGCATAGAAAATTCTGACTTTGAATTCTCACAACATAACACAACATCCCCATTGCCACCTGGACAACCAGGCTCTTTCCACCTGAAGTTACTCTACAGGAGCAAGAAGGAAATTTGGCCTGTACAATTTTCATTTCTCCATACAGATTTACACACACACAGCCAAAGACAAAATTGACAAATCTATTGACAGCAACAGCACCAGAGGAGTCACCTAAACCCAAAAGCCTGTTCTCTCTGCCTGCACCTTCCCTGAGGCTTCCAGGAGAAACCTGAACCTCCTCCCCAAGCCCTGGCAGGGGGAATTCACACTCACACACAGGGGAGAAATAGAGGGAGACACAACAGAGGCATCCAACCCAGTTCTCTGACCCCAGCACAAATCACTCCCCTTTCTTACAGGCATTAAGGATGTGCATTTCCACAGCCAGAGTCTGAGACAGCCAGCAGGCTTTCAGCAGAGATTTTCCAGGTAGAAAGTTTTCATTGCTGCCATATCCAGCCAGAGAAGGAAAAAAAAAAGAAACCCTGGACACCAACATGCCCAGGCACAGCTCAGCCAGAGCAGCCACAGGCTGGGAGCTGGTACCCCAGGAAAACAGAAATTAGTGACCTGCTCCTGCAGCTCGTTATGTCCTTGATTGGGTTCTGAAAGTGATGGAGCTGCAGTTTTCCATGGCTCTGGATATCCTGTCCAGATGTTCTGAGTCTTGCTGCCCAGGAGAATGGGGATGGCCACTGCATCTGCAGAGGGTTTGTCAGCACTTCTAAAACAATCTGAGTTAACAAGAGAGTTAAAACCTCTGCCTTCAGCCTCAAACACTGGAGAAAGTTCACTGCAGAGCTGGGAGCTTTGTTTTCCTCTTTGCTTTAGGGTTTGCTTGCAGGGACAGAGGGAGGCAGGGAGTGCCTGGGTGGTTTTGGTGGAGAATTAAGACACAAACACATCTAACAGCTTTAATACTCCAAACTGGGTCGTGGGTCTTACATAGTGAAGACAAAACTACTATTCAGAAACAGAAAAAAAAATTTGAATTAAACACAGGACTTCCCCAGCCATGGTGTTTCATATCTTGCATCATGAAACAAAACCCAAAAAACTTTCCCCTAAAGCCCAATTTCTTACCCTCTGTACTTCACTCAGCCTTGAGCTTCAGATTTAGCACAGCTTGGCTGACTTCCCTGGTGATAACCTGCCACCTCAGCAACCAGACTGCAAATACTACAAGGAAAAACATAAAATCAACCCTTCCACAAATCATCCCTTTTAATTACAAACTTCTAATGTTTTTTACATGGAAGGGGCTTAATGATACAGCTTTCTATGAACTCAAAGATAACATAAGGGTCTTGGTCAGCATTGACATAAAAGGCATCTTGGTAAAACTCCTCCAGGGCCTTGATATTGCTGTAATAGGTGTACAGGCGCTTCTCAATATTTTCTTCTTCGTCTTTGGGGTTCTGCCTGAGCCGGGCCTGGATTTCTGGAGTGGGAGCTGGTCTGAATGTGGTGTGGTACCTGGGGAGGAGAAATGCCACAGTTTCAGCTCAGCTTGAGGACACAGCAGCCACATCTGCAGATACTCCATGCTTTTACCTATCACAGTCTCCTGGCCTCTTTCTGCTCCAGGTTGGGGTTTTAAAACAAGGGTTTGAAATTTCAGGGCAGGTAATCTGTCATTGCTGCCCTCAAGAATCCTGGATCCTCAAAGGCCAAGGGTTTATCTGGAGGTGACACTGGAAGTGTTTATGCTCCACACAAGGAGAAATTTCTATTACATTACCCAGTGCTCCAGGTTCAGAAGCATTTCCAGATCTTTTATTTGTAATCTTTGATTCCTGTCTTTAAAAAAGCATCTAAAAAAGCCTAACCTTAAACATTAACACAGCCTTGTGTCCAGCATTGCTGGGACTTGTCACTTAAACTGTGTTTAAGGCTCTCAGGCATTTAATTGCTAACATCTTTATGTAGTAGCAGAAGCTAAAAAGAGGTTAATTCACCTGAGATAGGTTTTGGTTATTTTTAATTTTCCAAATGCCAGAATTTGGCTTCCCTCAATTCACAGTTGTGGCTTCCCTCAATTACTTCAGCAGGAAAGAGAATTTTCATCCTCAGAGTCCTGTAGCAGTGCCACAGCCCAGCCCAGCTGACACCAGAGGAATTCTGATGATCCTGCATTGCCCAAGGCTCCCAACAATCTCTAGAAGTTCCTTTGCAACCAGGTGTTTAAATTCCCTGTTAGAACTGGCAATCCTAACACAGAGTAAATGTCTCCTCTGCCCTAACACAAAACCAGCTTATTCCTCTTCCTATACAGACACATTTCCTGAAATCTTTTGGGATAGATGCAAAACCAAGGAGAGAGCAGAGTCTGTGTCTCTGCAGAGGACGTGGACAGAGTGAATTCCACATGGGAATCATTTAGGGCACAGCTGAAGGCCACCCCCTGCAGCCAGAGGAGGAGGCTTTACACATGCCAAGGATTAGACACAGCACCTAAAATAATTCAATTCACGGAAAACTTGTGAGGAACAAACCCCAGAGTGTGGGAGAGGGAAGCGTGTGAACTGGAGCAGATACTGAACAGCCTAATCCTAATGATAAGAAATGCAAAGATGTGGGAATGATTTGCTTCAGCCTGCTCCTTTCTGCTGAACAACCACATTGCTCATTACTAAAGCAAAGACAGCAGTTACAGCAAATCACTGCTGCTGTCACAAGTTAATGCTGCACCTCGAGTGAGATGTCTGAATAATCATCCATCACTTTGGGACAAATCCACTCTTTATGGCCTTAATCTTTGAGGGTGCAGGATTTGTCTTTGATGCAATAGGATGCGCTCAGCCTTTAGAAAAGCAAAATAAGGGTTTAAAATTTATGTGTGAGGAATCATAAAACCAGTCCACAAGTGAAGTTGTGAACACATGTGAACTCCAGCAGGTATTTGGGAAGATAAATTTATTTGTGACTTGTTCCTTGGAAATCAAGGGTGGAGAAGGCAGGGAAGCTGAAGGTCACTGGTGAGACAAGGGGATGTGACACCAGTGAGATGGGGGATGTGACACTAGTGAGAAGAACCAACCTTACAATGACTCAGTGACTCAAACGAGTTTGCTCTACTGAGCAGGAAATACCTCCCAGCAGACAGGGCCATCACAGGAGCCTGGGGAAGTAAAATGCAGCAGGTTTTCCATTTTCCCCAGCTGGGAAGCCTTCAAAATTCCCATGGGAATGTCTGAAAACCATCTGCATTTAGGCTAGGTTTCAGACATCTTCCCTCAGCATTATTTTCCCAACCAATTTAGTTACCAATAGAATGTTAGACCTGAGCTGTTTGCTGCTGTAGATTTCAGGCACCAGGATTTAAAACCCCCTGTTCTGAGGAGCTGCTGCAGCAGGAAGGAGAGCTGGTGCTTCAGCAGCTATGAAAGTTTTAACTTTTCTTTTAAGGAATCCCTAAGCAGGAGTAGAGCATTCCTGAGCTCCTTAGATTTCTAAGAAGCCTATTTGGTGCTTTCATCTCCCTGGCAGTCAGGAAAATGTTACAGATGAGCCAGGAGTGCTCACCTCTCCCCAGTGACAGGATCAGTCCTCCGCTGGGACAGGCGCTCCATGATGGACTCGTAGGGGAGGTTAAAGAAGAACACCCTGTGGAGAACACAACAATTAAATCATTAACACCCTCAGAACATCACTTGTGACCTTCAGTGGGAGTTAATCCTCACCAGAGGAAGAGCAGCGGTGGCAGTGAGTCCCCCCAAGCCTGCAGAGTCACAAACATGAGCACAGGATTTCTGCACAGCTTCTCCTCATGTTTTGTTTGCTCTGCAGGCTCAGCAAGGCAGGAGCTCTCTGGCACAGGGCTGTGTGTGCTCTGACAATTCAGGGTGGGGGAATTGCAGCTGGAGCCTCTCTCAGTCTGTCCCAGCCCGCTCACCACCCAGCACTTCCCTCTGAAATTCTCCAGATCCACTTCCCAACCCAACCAGCAAACAGAATCACAATGAAATGCCCCCAAAGGTAAATAAAAACCTCTGCTGTTCCTGTCAAGGACAGAGAAAGAGCTTGTCTGCCAGAATTATGCATTTCTCCAGTGCCCATGAGAGGGCTTTTCCTCTTGCTGTTTCAGTCCACTTCCACTCCTTTTGCCCTTGTCTCCCCCCAGAGTGAGTCCTCTGCTCTCCCACTCCTGCCCTGCATCCTTCAAAGCAGGATGAGTGGTCAGACAGAACACAAACCCCACGATGCTGCTGACAATTCCCTGTCCCTTCCACCAGCACTGCCAGGGCACGGGGAGCGGCTCAGCATGGCTGGGCCTTGCTGGTGACACTGCTAAAAGGAAATATTAATGCTGAATGCTTCATTTCAAGAGCAGAATCTGCAATTCCCATTGAGCCAGAGCGAGTGAGAGTTGCTCAGCATCTGAAGGGACAGCCCCACAGTGTCACTGGGGTGGGCCCCACACCAGGAACAGCTTTTCACCAGGGGATGGAGCAGGACTTGCCAGCCCATTCCACAGAGGTGACACAAATGCCCTTATGTGGATGAAGGATGCAGAACCAGAAAACAACAAGCCCCACATGCACTCAGACACATCCCACTGTTGCAGATAAACTGCTGGCCCATCTCACAATGATTCCTTGTCTTTTTGGTTGGTCCTGTTAATTTTATATTTGTGTTCAAAAGCTCCTCAGCAGAAAATTCTTGACAAACTGCTGAGCTTGAGCAGACAGGAATCCCCTGTCCCCCAGCTATTGGAGACAGGAGCAGATCTGCACAAAGAGCACATTTAGCAATTAGCTCAGAACAAAACAAAAAATAAGTCTCCCTTTGAACCTATGAAAATAACTTTTCCCAGCGAAGCACAACCTGAAGGCTGTAAATACATCTTTCTTTACAACACACCTTCTCCTGCTGCTGCCTTCAAGGCCAGGCTTCCTGTTTTCATTTTTGTCTGCTTCTCACAGGAGATACTGCGTGGTTTAGACATTCACCAAAGGAACATTTTACACTGACTGGGTGGGATCAGACCAGATGAAAGGCTGAGCTTTACCTTGGCATGCACATAGCAGATTACTAGAATCCTTTGTAGGATTTAAAGTTATGAAAATCATCTCTCTTTTCAAATGTTTACAGATAATGACTTCTATTCACACTGTGGTAACAAAATAACAGCCAGGAATAAAACATTCAAGATCTTGAAGATTCCAAAGACAGGAAAAGAACAACAGTTTCAACACTCTTTTATCCCTTACACTCTTAACATTTTGTTTTTCTTTGTTTCTGTTGCCCAACAATGGCACAAAAACGTGATTGTCAGAACAGGTAACATCTGATGATATGTCTCAAGATGAATATTCTAGTAGAGAGGAACAACATTTATACAGTCATGATAATTGATACAGCTTCCTATTATATCCTGAGATAAACAAACTGAAGGATTATAACCTGGCATATCAAGAAAGCTTGTCGTAATTCATAGTTAGGAACACAAAAAGTATTATGGTATTTGAAACAGAAGAGCCTAAAAAACTCCACTTAAAAAGCTGCCAACAAAATGAACTCTGAAAGCCTTGTCTGAGACTCCCTTCTTTTCCAAACAAGATGCTGCTTATTATCCACTCTGGTGTCACCATTAAAGAGGAGTGTAGGGGGAAGATGTGGGAGGGTGCAGACATCCCTGCTAATATGGATTTTTTTTTTCCCACGTGCATTGTGTAACAGCACACACAGAATTCACTGTGCAGCAGCACAAACTCCCAGTCCAAGGTCCTTGCAGAGGAAGGTGGGATGCCTTACCCTGCCACTCCACACATCTCCCACAGATAAGAGGAAACAACACTCCCCAGGGCTGTCAGTTTAAAATCGTTCAGAAGCAGGGGAAAAAAAAAGATGAAGGAGAAAACCACTGACAGAACTACAGTCTAGACTTAAAATACTTCAAATTAGAAAGCTTTATTACCATTTTGAAGGAGACACATACCCCACACAGTCTATTAGGCAGCCCCAGGAGGTTTACTCACAGGAGTAAAGCCTATTTACAGGGATGCAGGCTGGGAAGTGTTAGCCTTGGCTATCTGATACATCTCCTGCAGCTCCTCCAGGCACTTCTGAGCAACATTTGGCCTCTGTCCCTTGCTCAGGCTCCTGTGACTCTGATCACATAACAAAGCTGACCCCCCGGCTGCCCAGGTAACGCATTTATTGGATTTCTCTTGGAAATCCTTGTAACACAGAGGGCTGCACCCCTGACCCTGATCCAGCAGCACCTGGAACAACTCCCTGCAAGGACTGGGTTCCTCTCCAAGCAGAGCTTGGCCCCTTGCACACAGCGGGTGTGGTTCTCTCACACAGATGCATCCTCTGTAAAGCTCACTTTAGGAATCAGCCAGGCTCTGTATGTTGTAATGTGTCACAACTCCTATCAGGGGGAAATATGAAACAGATGTCATCAGAATTGGTAGACAGGGAGGAGAGGAAACACAGCCTCATATCAAAGTACACGACATTACCCTGCTGGATTAGCATCCAGCACAGCTCCCAGCTCAGCTGCAGGAGGGGAGGGGTGTCACTCAGCAGCCAGGTGAGGAGGGGGCTGGGCAGAGGGGCACCAGGAATCCTCACTCCTGTGCCACACGGTCAGAATCCACCTATGGGCAACCAAAAATCTCTGGCATCCAGTTGGAGACTGTGGGGAAAACTTGGTGCAGCCTCTGAGGACAAACATCCCCCTGACTCCCACTGAGTGAAATGAAGAGATTCCTAAGCACAGCTCTGTCCTCTCTCCTTTGTTCCATCTCCCAGGAGAGGGATATGTGGGAAAAGGTCCAGTCCTGTCAGCTTTTATAGATGATAAAACTGTGAACACAAATGTTAAAAGGCACAAAAAATCCATGTGTCAGAATCCTGCCTCTTCCTCACTGTACTTGACATCATTTATCTAATCTAGTGCAGCTTCCAGATACATTAGAGAGATTAAATTCCAACAAATTAATAATGATGATGACACCTTCACTGTGTACCCAGTCAAATGAGAACTTGCTGCCTTTGGATGGTGATGAAATGGATTCCAGCCCTAACAGCTGGAATGGAATGCTGTTTTCCTAGCAGCCATCTGGCATTCCAGAAGAGTATTCCAGTCACTTCTGGCTTCTGACTATTCAGGCAGTGTCATCTCAGAGCCTGGAGGTCACCAGGGCACCCTGATGCTTCCCCTGGCAAAAGGAGGGATGAGAGGGAAGAGCAGGGGTGGCAGAGGTGTTATTTCACCCTGGATTGTGAGACAGCATTTTTGGAAAGATGTGTGCCAACCACGCCATAAGTGAAGGATTTGTGACCTACACAACAGCATTCCACTAATCCTGAGCTGCATTTGTTCCAGATGGCAACCAAGCCACTTAATCCAAGTTATTAACAACTGGCAGTGCTCAGTGCTGTCCTCACAAGAATTTATTTGGTAGTGTTTTTATAGTTTTCTGGATATAACCACACTGACTTCAAA
Organism: Leptocoma aspasia; assembly: GCA_013399835.1. Lineage (NCBI taxonomy): Eukaryota > Metazoa > Chordata > Aves > Passeriformes > Nectariniidae > Leptocoma > Leptocoma aspasia. The sequence continues at coordinate 186,548 of VXAX01003411.1, forward strand.
CACCTGTAAGGGAAAAATGTTGAGTGTTGCTGTAAAAGAAGCAGGTGCTGTGTGCCTGAATCCTGGAATCCTGTGCTAGGGAATAAGGAATGCTCCTGCTAAGGCCAGTCCCTTTCCAGGATGGCTCCACTGCCCTGCCAGCTGCCTTCACATCTCCAGAGAGCTGCAGCTCTGCCTGAGCCAGGTCCTGTCATTTAAGCACAGCTGCTTCATGAGGCTGACCTAGATGGATCCAGATGTTGGCTGTTCTAGACCTGAGCTATTTACTTAGGTCAGATTCTCATTCTTGGCATTTCCCATTACTTGGAGTTGCTCTGGATTGACACTGGGGGAGTGGAGCCCAAAGCCAAGCCCTTTTTACAGAACTATTGTCTGTGAAATTAGATCATACAGTGAAATCAAATTCATACCTTGTTTTCATTTAAGGATGTAAAGAAAACACAACAGGATATCTGAGACAGGATCCTGATCCCTACCTGGCTTTTAAAAACAGGGACTACTGTCTTGCTTGTGGCTATACCAGGCCCAGGCCAAGCTTTGCAACAAAGGATGCTTGAATTAAAACAAGATACACCACCAGCCAATACTGGGCCACTTCTAATGCAGCTTTTAAACCTTTGAGTTGAAACTACAATTTTAAAAATAGTAAGCTATTAATCTTTCCCTCATTTTCTTGACTCCTATATATCTTCTCCATCACAGGCAGGTACCAGCTGCCATATTCCCATTCTTCATGCTCTGCACTCTGCAAAAAAAAAGAGGCCCCTGCTGGCCAATTCTTGTTTAAAATTGTGCATAATTGATAGTGGCAAATCTACCCCAGCTGTGTCTAAAACCTCTCCAGGGGCAAGAAAAACACTCTCTGTGACTGTCATTAACTACTAAATTAGCAAGTGCTCCTGGCAGTTTACAACGTACCACATCAGCCTGCTTTAAAAAAAAAAAAAAAAAGAAAAAAAGTGAAGATCAGATGCTTGTGTGATGTCAAAGTTACAGCAAACTTTGCTGGCAGAACTTTGACAGACTCTCAGCTAAATCAGAGCAAAAAGAACAGGAAGGAGAGAGTGAAAGAAAGAGAGAGGAAGAGACACAAAGTTGCCTCCTTTTCCAGGCAGACAAATAAAAACCATCAAATTCAAGGCTACAGATAATTGTGCCTTTCATGAGGCACAGAAGATCTTACTCCATATGGAGATACCAACAGTGTTCCTGATGCTATGGCACAATTCCCCATGGAAAACAACACTCCTGGAGGACTCTGTTCTGGCAATGCAACAGCTACAAGTTTTATAATTGAAATATAAAGCTGAGAAAGAGCTGAGGTTGAAGTGTGAGGATGCAGAAGGTCCTAAAAGGCCACCACAGGTACAATCCTTGTGTGATCCCTGGCACAAATACAAGCTCCTCCCTTTGGTTCACAAAGCAGCCAAAGCAGGTGGGGAGGGAAATCACAGAGTTCTCACAAATGCATGGAAAGGCCTTGGGGACATCATGGACTGAACTGGCAGAGGAATAAAACCACCTCTAAAAACTGTCCTGAATTTGGGTAAACTCTAAGACTCTCATTGTTAAAACTGACCACAATATTAGCTTTTAAAAGTTTCAAAAAGTGCACAAAACTGTACAAATTTCTGAATTTTACAAGCAGAAAGGAGCAGGATGGCAGCTTTGGTCAGGGTGCAAAGATTATCAGCATTGCAAAAAGGTCTTTTCCTTGGGTAGCACCATTGAGTGATCACAGCAATATGACAAATCCAGTTAGTGGTTATTGACAGGTACAAGGAGGTTCAGATTTGAATCCCAGTATCTAATTCCAGATAAAACCCTGAGCATTTTATCTTTGTTGACTTTCCAGCTAGAGATACTGACTGGGATCAATCAATTCCCCTAAAGAACATCCCCTTCCCTATGGCATAAAGACACCTTGAACCTGAAACCTTGGCTAAGCCTCTTCTCAAACACCATGGCCCAGGATGCCAAGCATGTTATATGTTCTGCATCCCCAATCCCCCTCTTAAAAATTAAAACTGGTTACACAGATCCCATCTACCTTGTCCCAAGGCTTGTCCAGGGCTCACTGCAGCTCTCACCAGGTGTTTTGCCCATGGGTAACCAGACTACAAAGGCTCTGCTGAGGCTGCACCCCTGACTTGACATGAATCACAGTTTATTCTCTACCCTAAATACTCCTCCTGCATGTCTCTGCAATGGATAAAATGATCCTTATCTCTTATTTATGGAAGGAGCTGTTGGGAGGTTTTATTCACTGATTTCTTTCAAACTCTGGGATATCTTCTGATGAAAGATGCTTGATTCTAATTTGGGAAGTAATTTCACCCTCTAGGTTTCAACCATAAGGGAAAATACACTGCATAAACACTAAAACACAGGTTAATCAGCACAAGTGTTTTGCTCATTGAGCTCTTACCATGATTCATGGCATGACAAGCTATTTCCAGACCCTGGATCTTTTCAAATGGATGCATTTCTGTCGAATAACTACAAAAGGCAGCTAAGTGGGGCACTATTCCCAGGACATGGCTGCTGGCCAGGGGAGTGAGATGAACAACACCCTTCATGGCTGCAGATGTTCCTTCCCCTCACCAGCAGTGCAGAGTTATGACTCTGTTAGATGTTTTCCACCAGCCCAGACAGATGAGGTGACAGGGTCCCTCCTGTGTCCCACCCCACCAGCCTGGTGGCTCAGCAGCTCACACAGGGGGAACAGGCACTGGTGCCTGTCTGACAGAACAATGGACTGGCTCTGCAGCTGGGATAAAGCAAAGCAGCTCCATGGATTCACAGCAGCAAGGAAGCCCAGGCCTTTGGGCAGCCAGAGCCCTTGCATGGTCTGCAGGACTCAGGGCTGTGCAAACATTACAGAGCACAGGGAAAGGCACACAGAGAGAGCAAATGCGTTTGTAGGAGTGGCTTCAATGCATTTTTAAAGCTTCTTTTGAGGGGGCAACATTAACTCCTTCTGTGTGTAGTAAGTGGCTTGGATGCATTAATACCTGCATTCAAAACTGCTTTACATTTCTCTCCTCATTTCTATTCTTTGCCTCCTCCTTACTCTCAACTGTTATTCCAGCATCTTTGCATTCCCCCTGGAGTTCATTCCAGCGGTGCTTTATGAATCACAGAATAAGATGGCAGCCAGCAGTGCTTTAGACAAGTGTGGCTGCCACAATTTCTGCCCTGCACAAGGTTAATCAAACCCCTTCTCAGATAATCCACAGCCTCTGCAGCCCCAGAGGCCCGAGGTCAGGAACCTGAACCCTCTCCCCCAAATGCAGGCGTGTTTCCTCAGATCCCTGCAACCCTGCCCTGCAATAATTAGATTCTGCAAAGCAAATCTGGAGTGGAGCAACAACTCCAGGGTTAAGCACCAGCAAACTCATCTCAGGACTGATGCCTTTGCTACCTCTCTGCAGCTTGGCATCAGCACCTCTTGCTCCTAACAAGGGTAAAACCTCTACTTTTCTTCCTTATTAAATAAACAGAATCAAATTTAGAGTAAATGATGTTTAACCCCCACCCCCAACATTTAAACACTAACTTTTGTCGCTAGTAAGATATTTGGTATGTAAAAATAAATAAAAGAACTGACACCGAAAAAGTGTATGATTTGGGGGCAAGGGGAGGGAATAAAAGAATGGATTATAATGTGTCATTTTATATATGTGTCAAAGGAAACCAATTTCATAATAGGGAATAAAAATTCCCTGTTTAAATACTGTCAAATAAATCCTCAAATGTAATAGGGTTCGCTTGTGGGGAAAGGAAAACTAAATCTGATTAAATATTAATGTGGCGTAGTATTAATTAAGAGAGAAAAAAGTCCATCAAGAGAACCCCAATATGTTTACTGTGTCCCCAGGAAGCTGGAAAATTTCACAATCAAGTGTGTAAATGTTCTAAAAAAGGGTCCTGAATATTTTATGAATATTTGTCATAAAACAGAAATAATAACCACTGTGCAGAGCTATTAGAATTAATATTTATGCTGCCCACCATGAAATATTCATGGGGACAGAGAAAGGGGGGCCCGTAAGACAAGAATTAATTTACATTGGGCTTGGTTTACCCGCTGGCTTGATGTTTAAAGACGGCTTGACAAGGCTCCATATGAATCCGTCAGTCACTTCCAGCGGTAGGTGGGGTGAAGGCAGGGGGAGGCGGGCTGGGGGGAGCGGGTCCAGGCTGCTGACAGCTCACAGATTGAGTTTCTGACAGCCCTTAAAAAATCTAAACGGCCCCCCACCTTTTTTTCCTTCTTCCATTGCCCAAGGCGCTCTGTACTGCCACCGTTCATCCGATCTCCCCTTCCATCTGCTGAAATTAAGGAATTAATGAGCGCTATACACTTTACAGCAGGCCCCAGGAATGTTTACTGGTGATTAAATTATAATGCAGCCGAGCTGTATAATTCATGAACCAATTAAAGGAAGTGTTAGTTGATTTGATGGGATGAGGACGTACAAAAAGCATTTAACTAATAGGGAACCGTGGGCTGCCGGCGCTTTGGCTTTCTCGGATTACGCGGCTAATTGCTCTGCTTTATAGGGCTGTCACAGATAGCCATACATATTTCATTGTTCTCAAATACTTCAATTGTTTGCTTTCGTGTTGCTGCTGTAATATGTAGAAGCCCAGCCAAACTTCAGTGTAGTTAAAGCACTACTCTGCAAAAGCAGGTTGCTCTGGGAGAAGGGAGGGACCAGAGGGGCACGAGGAGAAGGCTGGCTGAAAAGGAGTAACTTAAAGCCTCAGAGTTAAATGTCACTCAGCAATTACATGATTAAAAGGTGCAACATATGATAGTCTTTTGTTTTACAACTTTTTGGACACTAATATTCTATGCTGACTTCACTGTGGAGAAAATATTGGTGCGCTGAGCTGCTTTTTGTTTTTCTGATGCTGAGGAGCGAATGAGGAAGGTGGAGAGGAAAGTGTATTAAAAAAAAATCCAGCAAGGAAGAGCTAGATTGCTGTGGTTATCAAGGGTAACACATCGTGTTTAAACTTAGGTGGTTTGATATTCTAAAACACACGAGAGATGAAGGAGGCTGATTTCCCATCTGGGAGAACGCTCGGTGTCTAATTCAGAGAGCTGCTGAGTCGTGTGAGCTGCTCATCCCAACAACTCCAGTTTGTTGCACAAGGAATGGGGGAATTTGCCATTCCTGCTGTTTCACAAAGCACTCCCCCACAGCTGACAGGCCACAGGGCTGGATGAAACAGATTCTCTGGATTTGAAGGGGCCTATCAGTCAAGCTACTCCTCAGTCAAAACAGGCACGTTCTTCCAGCAGTGAAATCCCCAGCCCGTATCCAGAGTACTGCTGAAGAAATGTTACCATCAGATAAACATCTCACACAGGCACTATTTTGTGGTTAGACCCTGGAATCTATTGAGTAAACAGCAAGCTGGGTGAATATTGGATTTCTTTACCTCAGTGATGAAGACTGCAGGCCTCCATGTGTCCCTGGCAAGGTGTTTTGTCACCCACCTGAGGGACTCGGTGGTAAATCCTGACCTGTCTAATTTGGAGCTTTCCATTCCAAAGGGTTATACAAACACCAGCTCAGCAACTTCCAAGAGAAGTTATTATGTAAAGTTTAAAATCTGGTTCATCCCTTTCCTCACACCTGTTCCCTCCAGGATTTGGGTTTGGAAAGCAATCCCTATGGAGAGCCCTCCACCAGAAATCAGAATGTCTTTGCAAGCCAGTGCAGGTGGTCAGCAGGGAGGCAACAGACCTACATTCAGTGAATAATTACTTTTTTCTAAAAAGCAAGGCAAACCTAAGTGGCCCCAGAAATAAGGAGCTGCATGTCCCATTTCCCAGGGCAGCACTCAGGATTAGCAGGCAGTCCTGGGTAGGAAAAAAATAGGGGTACTAAAGAAAAAAGATTTCTCATATAGCTTGACACTGATGTTAAAAAGCATGCAAATAAAAAAGAATATTTTAAGTAATTCCCTTTATTCAAAACTACCATATATTGATAGTTTGTCCCCAGTTTCTGGGTTAAGTGATGCAAAGCTTTGGCTTAGTTTAACAGGTAGGCTCCGAAATAAGGGATAATGACACCAGTCACACAGCAGGAAAACTTGTCATCAACCCACTGGGAGGCTGAGTAAAATGGAAATTGGATTGCCTGCTCTAGAAAATAGAAAGGTTAAATTGTCTGGGAGATAAAATTGATCCTAAACTCACCTAAGTGGGCAGTGCCTTGGCTGTGAAATCTGATTTTCCAGATAATCATGGGGACAGTTCTACACACTACATGTGATCTTGGGGGGCTTTGAACCACCCATTGTAGGATTAAATACATCTGCAGTTTGGTAAAATCCATTCAATTGCATTTCTAACATTCAGCACCTGGGGTAGCAACAAAGAGTGTTGGTTAATAACGAAAGAAGTGTTTGTGCAGACAGGCTGAGCTCAGACTCTGTCCCAGGAACAGTGAGCAGCACTGTGGGCATTACATGGGAGAAAAGCAGAGGTGAGAACAGGCTCAGGAATCACTCTGTGCCAATGATTGCTAACAGGAAACGTCAGAACTTGGCAATGTCAAGGAATCAGAGGCACTGCAGAAAGTATTTTCTTTGTGTCTTTTGAAGTGCCCTGGATACAATCAATCATACAGAAAAAAACTCCTATATTTCAGTTCAATGTGGAAAGGGCTATTTGCATTTCAATATGTTCAACTTATCCTGCCAATAAAAACATGGAATCATGAAGAAGAGATCAGGCCACTGGAGTGAAAAACAAGAGATGACATCCTGCAGACCTTTCAGATAAAACAACTTCTTGTTTGTAACATTTCTGTTGACGTCCCAATATTTCTGAATGATTGGGTTTTCAAATGAGATCAGTCAGCATGCAAATAAGGAAACAGGATCAAGACATCTCCCATATCTGATTGGATAGAGAAATTATCAAAAGACCCTTTTTTCATATCAAATTTCCATCACAAAAGGTCAAACTTTCAACTCCCATTACTTTTGCTAACTGCATTTCACTGTGCCTGCCAGCTCATCGCTGCTGCTGTTTTCAGAGGAAAAACAGAGAAGTAACAAATGATTCCATCTTCTCCCACATCTGTCAGACAGGATGGACAAACATCTTTTAATCTTATTCAATTTTTCTCTATAGCCCTAAAAATCCTAGCAGCCAAAACATCCTTTCTAACCTGATTAGCTATTCCTAGGTTGCTTTTATTTTTCTTACAGGTTCTCTTCTTATTTTCTAGCCCACAGACTGACAGAGCACCAGCTGTGTTACCAGAATATTTTGTCCTACAATTTGGCCATTTAAAACACTTTTTGATGTGTGCTTTCCTAAAATATATGTCCCTGTGTTGTCTGGCTGGACTGCTGCCTAAATACACAAGTAATGGATGTTCCAGAAATGGCCCAAGACTCAAAACACTCAGCTCACACAAACTCAGAGGAGCAGCTCAGCACCCTGAGGTGCCATCCACTGCTTTTCAGGTTTAAAGCTGAATTTTGAACAGCAGGGATAGCAAGCGGGGCAAGCACAAGAAAAATGAATTCATTAGTAAATTGGCAGGACTCGATGTATTCGTTGCTACTGGTCCCATAAAAATTCTCCCTCCCCATTATTATCATTGCAACATATATAACCCATCAGATCAGTACCTAGAGGTTTCTGTTACTCTGATTTTCTCTGTTGTTCTTATTACTCAACAACTAAATGCTTCACAAAGCCATTTCCTACAGAAATATTTATGTTCCCAAATGTTTATTGGCCCCTCTATCATGATCAAGATTTTATGAGCACTCTATACAGAACTCTGAATTAAAAACATAATTCCTGCTCTATCAGATCTGTGTTTGTCTATTTTACACAGCCAGGCACTGTGGTGAACCACAGAACACCTTGCAGAAAATCTAATTTATATGGTAAAGACATTTCTATTCACACTGACTGTGTGGGCTGGTGATTACAGGAAGCTAATGAGGACGAGGAGGATGGAGGGTTTAAATTCCATTAAAGGCTTTTATTCATTGTGCTGGTTGTCCTGAACAACCTCTCCCAGTGATTTCTGCACAACCACAGGCTCTGAACCATCACAGGCTGGAAGGAGATGGAGGAAATGTCACACAAATGCTTCTGACTTGCTCCACATCACACAGGTGACCACAACAGCTCAGCTTTGTGGAATAATCAACCCTCAATCCCCTGGAATCTGCTCCTCCTGGCAGCTCTGAGCCAGGACCACTGAACAGCTCAGATCAGGAGCTGTTCCCCCACATTACTTCCTTCATCTCTGATTTTTCATTTATCTTCTCCTCTCCTGTTGACCAGAAGTGCCTGTGGTGATTTGTCAATGTCTCTGTGTAGGAACTAAACTAAAATTCTGGCCTCTCCACCAACATCAGATCAATGCTCTCAGCTCCTTGGTGCCCAACAAATGCCAGATGCAGAATACAGGGAAACTTTTTGCATATAAAGTCTTGGGAATGGCTGGAGCTGTGCCAGGGGAGGTTTAGGTGGGATTTAGGAGAAGGTTCTGCCCCCAGAGGGTGGTGGGGCACTGCCCAGGCTCCCCAGGGAATGGGTACAGTCCCAGAGTCCCTTCCAGCTCAGGATATTTTATGATTCTATGGAAACAACAGTGAATACAATTTATCTATAAGTCTCTGCTCTTCACAAGTCTATTACTATTGACACACTAATCATCAGGCCACTTAAATGGATAAAAAGTCATTATCTGAAAGGTTAAAATGTGTAGTGTTCTCTTTTTTCCTGAAACATGTCTGGTCAAAGGTATTTTGAGGATGAACTAAGGATTTCAGTCACTAGGTAAGGTCTGGAGCTCCCGGGATTTAATAATGGGCTCTTCAGAGCAAATGAAGAAAATATAAAAGATTTGCTGACTGGAAACTATATTTGACATTCAGATACATTCATGACTGAGGTGTGGGATTCTAATAATGAGTAACTGCCTGGGAAGTTATTCACTCTTGGAGTGAATTCACAGGCAACTTTTAAACAGAGTGATTTTTCCCCCAAAAGATACTCTAGTTCAAACAAGACTGTCTGAATCTGTTGTGAATTACAATGTGTTTGGAATTAATCAGACAGAATCTGACATTTAACAAAAAAGAAAAAGATGGATTTTTCTTCTTAGAACTGTTTTAAATGAAGACTCCTGTTCCTTAAAAGGCCCAACCACTATGCAGAACTGCTTGTACCCAGAAATAAACTGAAGGAAAGGGCATTCACCTCCACTTGCAGCTTGCACACACCAGGAAAATGTGAAAAGCTGAATGTTTATATTCTTTCCCCACTATATATAACACAGACTCCTGCCTAACACCATAATGAAAAACACTTTTTACAAAATCAAATCCTCTGGTTCTTCTGAGGGCAAAGCTTCCAGGTTACCCAACAATTAAGAATTTTCCAAATGCACAGTTCAGACAACCACACAGACTCAACAGCACACAGACTTCGTGCACCTTGTAAGAATGAGGAATATTCACAAATATCAGGCATTTGCAGAATGCTTTTTAAGGGCAGGGAAGAAAACAGAACAGGTTTTTGTGTTGGCTTCCAGGAAAGAGCTTACACTGCCATTACCATAAATCACCCCAGAACATCCACAGTGATAGAGCACCTTTCATTAAAAAAAATACTGCAGCTTCCTTCAGAAGCACTGCCACTTGCCATTTCTTTGAGGTAATCAGATAGCTGTTAATTAATAAACCTGTCAGGTGAATTGTCCTGCTCTGGTCATCATTATCCATTCTGTAACAGAATCCTGCTCTCATCACTGCTATCCACCCCATAGCTTCCAGCTCAATTAACTTAATGCTATGCAAATGAGAGGCTCTCCTCATCATTAGCTTATAGCCCACAAATGTTAATAACATAATTGGGCCTTCAACAGGGTAATTAGACACGATTTCTTCCATTAGTCTTACAAGGCTAATTATTGTTGATAGGAGAGAGGGGATGAGTCCCAGTGCTGCATGCAAAGAGGGGCATCTGGTTAAAGCAAATATAGACAAAACAACAACAAGGTAAAACAACAGTTGAGATCCAGAGCAGGGTCAGGTAGGGGTGGAGTGAAGGAAGACATCATCAGGAGAAACTTAGGAGCCACAGGAGAAATTCTTTATAAACAAGAACTAAGCCCAAATATCCAGCCTGATGCTGGAGTTCTCCTGCCCTTAGCAGTGGTGCTTAATAAATCCAAGGAAGCTCCTCTCAAGATTTTGCAGACAGGGCAGTTGGGAAGCTGTACTGATCAAAATTCCCAGGTTTGAGATGCAAATGTGCAGCCCCAGAGAAGACCTTAAGAACTGAATTCATTCCTCTACTTCCCAGGTCATTATGTCCAATCATTTCTCCTGCCACCACTGGGTTGGCTGTGTTTGATCACAAGATTTTTCTGAGCAGCACCTGCTTGCTGTAAGAACCAGAGGAAACGGTCTCAAGTTGAGCCAAAGGAAGTTTGGATAGTAGGAAAAAAATTCTTCATGGAAAAGGTGGTCAGGCATTGGAACAGGCTGCCCAGGGAAGTGGTGGAGTCACCATCCCTGGATGTGCTCAAAAACATGTGGATGTGGCACTTGAGGACGTGGTTTAGTGGTGAACACCATGGTGATGCTGGGTGGAAGGTTGGACTTGATGATTCTAAAGATCTTTCCCAACCTTCAGGATTCTGTGATTCTAATTACAAAACTGGAGTACACTGAATTCTTTAATAATCACAAAGCAAAATGCATGTCAGCCATTTATTCACAGAAAGTTAACAAAAACCTGGATTCGGTGTAATGGACTGGCAGTGATATTTCTAACAACAAAAATAATGGCAGCAAGTGTCCATATTTAAATTACATTTTGGCTGGTGGAATGAAAGCTAAGGATTTGTTCCTGTGCCAGTTAAACCTGTGCATCCATGGAGGTTAGAAAGTACAACTGGAGACACAGTTCTGTGAGAAAACTGGACTTCCAAAAGGAGAAAGAAAACTTTACAAAAATATGGCAGTTCTCCATACCCACCACCACTTAGCTTTGACAGTTCAGTGTCTTGCTCAAAGTGTTTAAAAAAAAAAGTCAAACTGAAGAGTGCACAGGACTCAAGGGGTTGAGAAAACACACTATTTCTTTATTTTGTATCTGTTTAATTTTGGGGCACATTCATGGCCAATTTGAATCCTTTGATTTCACTGCAAGTATGTGAGGAGGAACCTTTTCTATAGACTTGTCTTGAAAATCAGCTTAAATTATGTTCACAGAAGAAGCAGCTTTTACTAGAAGGTTAAATGAAACCATTACTCTTTTAACCTACTGTACCTTGACCTTTGGCCAGTCTCTCAACAGAACAGGATTGTTCACTCAGTGAATATCAGTGGGATATTAATCAGCACTCATGTCAAAAGAATGATAGACCACAATTTTTTAAGAATTATTTTTATCAAAGCATGGCAGTGCCCTACTGAGCTAAGAGATACAGAACCTGTTAGGAAAGGGTAATGTTTAAAAGCCTCTGTGGAATAGATAAAAATCTTTCACAAAATGTATTTCAAAGGACCGCATTCTCTAATATGGAATTTTGCAAACATAATGGATTTAGGGACAGAAAATATGATCCTTGAAAAACATAAAAGCCCTGGGTCACCTCTTACACCTGAGCCAAAGGAGCCAATTTAAGTGGTAGTGATTAATACATTTATGTGAGTGCAGGTGATCCAAGCCCATAGAATTGGATCCAGTGCATCTGTCAGGCATCAGGGATCATTCCCACACCTTCCCTGCAGAATAAGCTATGGCAGGATTCAGTTCCCCTCTCTTAAATTGCCCTGCACTTACTAAATTTACTCACTAGAAAATTCTGAGCAAATATCTTGTTCCAAGGCAAACAGCAGTAAATCCACTGATGTTTTAATGAAGATTACACTTTCTAATCCTCGTGGTAATGACAAACCAGTGTCCATTCAATATGCAATATTACTTGTCAGTTTTAATCACCAAAACTGTATTATATTTGCTACAGACTGATGCACTTGTCTTCCCAGATCTTCAGCCTGGAGAATCCAAGCAAAAGCAGCACAATGCCTCTTCTGCTGAGGGTTTTCTGCATGGGCCAATTTTGCCACACGAGCTCTGAGTAAAGCCTTACTCTGGGATTAGTCCCAGATCCAACAAGATCACTAAATCAGAGCACAGCTGGCACAATCCTGTCCGTGTTTTTACCTCAGAAATTCTGAATTCCAGTGATCGTGGAGTTTATAAACTCAGTTTCAACCTGTACAAGATGTAAGGGTGGCCTTACTGCATTTGTTCAGAAGAATATTCAGCCAAATTCAGCTACCACTCTACTGGAGTAATCAGCAAGATATTGACATGATGGGAGATGCTGGACAACACTGGCCAGTCCTCCTTTCCCCTCATGCTTTCTCAGCCACTAAATATCTTCATTTACAGTTCTCACACATGCAAAACTCTCCTCAGTTTTATCTATACATGTCCTCCTACCAATGCAAAGAAAATGCCCTGGTTAATTAAATTAAAATGCTGCTATATCTTTATATTTAAAGTTTTCCTCCCTCATTCATTTTTCAAAAGTTTTTCTGGTTCTAAGCAGATCTCAAAACCAGTATCTTCATTACAAAAATGCAACAAAACCACAAATGAAAACCAGATGCATGTATCTGGTTTTCATTTGTGTGTTAACTACTGAGTTAATTAAGGTGAAATTTTGAAAATGACTGCTTCAGACCATGAGGAAGTGGTCAGAATTGACAAAGCACATAATATTTTACTTTAATTATTGGCTGTGAGACCAATCAGCATTGCACACCATGAAATGCACTGGTGGTGCACAGCTTTTCCCATGCACCCATCTCAGCACAATTGTTGGTTCAGAGGGCTCTGGGCCAGAGGAGCTGCAGGAGGAGCTCAGGCAATGCCACAGCACCCCCAGCACCTCCAGCACTGCCGGAGCCCAGCCCAGAGTCAGCCACAGAGAGTGAGATGAACAGAGAGCAAACGGAGAGAGCTGAAGGAGAGCTCAGTGAACTCTTGGGGATGCTCCAAAATGTGTGAATAAAAACTCCAGCAGAGAGAGGGCAGAGGGGAAAAGCACAGGGTTAGACTTGGCTACTATTTAAATGATGGCACTTGGATTTCTTTGGCTGTTTCACTTCATTCCTTAAACCAAAGTTGTGTTTTAGGTGAATGCCCTGAACAACCTTTGCTGATTTGTAGAGATTGGTACCACGAAGTTGTCATTGGACTGAGACATGACTGAGGCTTGCTTTGTTGTGTCTAAAATTTGCTAAAAGACATCAAAATTTGCCCAGACTCTGCTGCTTTTACAGAATTTTCCCTCTCCAATTTGGTGCTGAGTTCAGAAAGGCAGCCTTGATGTTGGTGGCAACTTCCAAGAGAAATAGTTCCAAAGTAAGGGCAACCAGGATAGAAAATCTTCAGGTTTCCTAATGTTTCCTCATTTGTGAGAGATAGTTACTGCAGGAAAATCTCCCTCCTTTCAGCAGTAAAAGGAATGAAAGGGTTGTGCATGTGGTGTTGGGTCCTTAAAAATAACAATAAAAAATAAAAGTACTGACTTAGAAGTAGAAGCTTTTCTTCTTTCTCTTCCTGGGGACTTTGGAAGCTTGCTGAGATCAGAGCACTCCTTAATTGCTGTATCCAGGATTTCACCACACTAACTCCAGCCATCAAAAAGAGCTTGTATGAGATGAGGTAACTTCTAAAAATAATCCCTGCCTCCCACAACTGAAGCCAAATATACCTCCTATTCTTGTTGGAGCAAAATCAGCTTGTGACAGCAAATGCAGCATCCTACAGAAAGCCCACAGAAAGATTTTAAAACTGCATTTGATGTTTTGTTATTGCTGGCTCAAGATGCATATTAATGCTTCTCCCCAGGAGAGAAAGGCTCTTATGGGACCAATATAGGTCAGGCAGAATGTGCAGCAGAAGTGACATAATCTTTTTATTGTAATCATCCAATTTTCTATCTATTGGATTATTTAAGAGCACGAGCTTCTATTCAGAGTAGTGTTAGGAGGGAAGAGAGAGCACAGTCTGAGGAGGAGGAGAATGGAGAATAAGGATTCCCCACCAGTGGCTAAAACTCAGAAATCTGAACAAGGAGCTGTTTCCATTGAGTTTGTGTGGACAAAAGAATGAGGGTGAGTTTTTGCACTGAACAGAGCCCTCCTGCCAGAGGGACAGAGAGGGAATGAGAGATTCCTAGATATATTTTGCCCATTACTCCATGCCCAGTGGTGCCTTTTGCACTGGAGGCAGATCAGGAAACAAAGGTAAATGACTTAATTACAAGCTTGTTAATGAGCAGGATAAGTGTCCAAACACTTGCATCAAGAGATAAGACAATCACTGCTAGTTAGTCCTATAGCTTGGAAAGGGCTACAGCATAGAAACTGGATTAAACTGATCCCACTCACTGAGTGAAGCAGAAAAGTCTCAGGTGAGAGGAAGAGTTGCTAATTTTTCCCAGTAAACATTGGGATTTTGGCTGGGGGACAGAACCTGTGATGTTTCCCCCTTGGCCAGGGGGCTGTGGTCCCTCAGAGCATGGCTGTGGGTGAGGGGAAGAGGGGCAGTGTCTCTGCTGGGGTGGGGAGCACAGATCAGGATTCCTCACCTAAACCACACTTTGCAGCCAGTTTCTATTCCATAAGCACATCCCAGAGCCCTGCAAAGCCTGCCTCCTTCAGTCCCCACTGCCCCCTGGTTTTTACCAAAAGCCTGTTTGATTTGGTGACGGAGAAGAAGAGCCCAGCTGAGATGGGAGCACTGAAATGCAAAGGGAAAATGAACCCAAACCCAATTAGTGATAGTGAAGACAAGAGTCACTAAAGCAGCAGCCACAGAATGGCTGGAAGAGTGAGCTGAGAAAAAAATGAGAATGATTGAAACAGAATTGTGCTGCCTATTATTTTTACTGTTTTACAAATTAATACAAATCCTGCATAGTTCACTTGGACTTTTCCTACAGTTTCTCTGTCTCTCTGGTGCAGGCAAATTTCATTATACTGATTTAGTCCCTTGATTACCACATAATTTTTCTGGGTGTTTTTTTTTGTTTTTTTGTTTTTTCTTTTTTTTTTTTTGCCTGAAAATGAGGAGAAAATAAGATAGAACATTTCTTCTTTGCTACTCATCATATTTTTGTATGCCATCAACTAAAACCACATCTATTATAAATACACAATATCCATCATTTCAATTAGGTCAAAGTTCTAAAAATGCTCTGTAAGACTTTTCCACGTCAGAATAATTCAATCACTATCTAATGTTTCCTTCATGCAACTATTTTGGGATTTAGCTTGTTCCTTGATAAGGATTTAATTAAGTCATTTACATGTAATTTCCAAATAAGTAGCTGTTAGAAAAGGCAGCAAAGAAATGAAAAGGCAAAAAGGAACCTGAAGGCAGGTGATCTTTAACAAAAATATTCTGATATAAAGATGAATCTGAGGAATACATATTCAGTGATAAGTATTCCAGTCCATGTCTGGTAAACTCTCAGGTAATGGCAGCATGGTGGGGTCACTGGGGTTCTATTAGCTCAATTAATGAGGAGTAAGATAAGGCTAACACCCAGCTCTTCAAACGGCTCAAAAATAGAGCTGATAGTAATGGAGTTATTAACCTTCGCCAGCCATTGAATTTTACTGCTGATTCAAACTCCATTTCCTAGTTCAGGCCTCCATTAATAGGCTGTTTATTATCCCTAATCCACATTGGGATCAGCTGCAGAAATATGAAAGCCCCATGTAAAGACCAAGTAGTTCAAAAGGAAAAAAAAATCTTTTTTTTTCCCATTCTGATTTCTCCCTTTTCAAGATATTCACAGGTTCTTCCTTAGAAATTAGGAACTTCATTATCCTAAACTGTTTGAATACATGTTCTTAGCAGCATGGTGAAAAAGAAGCTTTAAATATATTATGTAAAAAGATGACATAATTGGGAACACAGCCACATCATTTTGAAGACCAAATAAAACCCTGCTGGAGAGCTTGCACTGGAGAAGCTGTTGCTGTTTATCTTCTCTACTGGGAAAGAAACAACTTTAATTTTGGAAAAATGGGTATTAGAAATATATTATGGATGTACTGTTAGGCCAATCCTTTGGCTCAGCCCTCCTCTGCCCAGCTTTGTCTGTTCACTTGTATTATTTCTAATAATACAAGTAATTAATCAACACTGAAAAGTAAAATAACTGACCCTGGATTCAGATCAGAAGGACAAAACCAAGGAAATAATGGAGAAGGGGAAGTGGCAACCCCAGGACAGGCAGCAGAGCCTTTGGCACTGATGGGAGGGCTTGAGGAGAGCTCCAACACAAACCTGCCTCCAACTTCATACAGAAATCTTGAATTAATGGGTCTCGTTAAATCTCTGCTGAGTTTGAACTCACTCAACTGAGATTTTTGACACTTTGTAAATTTTTGGTATATTTTCAGCAAGAGGGACAATGTTTAGTTACCACAGTGTACACACAGAAGGCGTTCTTCCAAAATCTATTCCAGTTAACATCTGATAGAATATCAGGAATTGTGAGAGATGGACTTAAGATCAAAATAAAAATGTTTATTATATCCATCTCCAGTACACAGTGCTGCCCTCAAATGCAGTTCTGGGTGTCCCACCTCAGGAAAAAAAAAAAAAAAAAAGCTGGAATGCCCAGTGAGGGGAGAGAACAGGATGATCAAGAGAGTGAAATGATTTCTAGGAAAAAAAAGGATAAACAGATCAAGGTTCTTTGTCTGGGAAAGAGGTGACTGAAGGGCAAATACAAGGGGCTTAGAAAATCAGGAGTGTTGGGAGACATGACCAGGGAATGTCTGTAACTGTTTCTCAAGAGAAGAAATGCACCTGAAAAAAAATTATGAAATATTTTGATATGACACCCAGTGAAATGTGAAACTCCTTTCCACGTGATTTGGTGGCCCAAAGTACAGCGTTGAAAAAGAGACTATGAAGTCAAGGAAAAGGGGTGAGGAGAAGTTTTCCAGACGATCCTCTGGCTCAGAGAATTCTTAAACTTCTGATTGCCTAAAGCTGGCATGGGCCCAGCAGAGGAATGATCAGGAACCAGCTGAAGGTGACAACCAGAGAGTCACAACAGGACACTGCTGCTGCTGAATCTTATTTTAACTCCAAGTTTGAGAGAAAGCAAAAAGGATAAAAAATACTTTGGTGGATATTATTACATGGAGTTTTCAGTAGAAGCATCCATGGCTATACTATACATTTCTTTTTGGTGTTTAAGCACAGATTAAAAAAGCTAAAATACTCATTTGGGAGAGGAACTGAAGTCAGTCCTTTGTGTCAGCAGCTCAGAGCTTCAGGAGCCACCCTGTGATTGTGGATTCCCACTCGGGCGGGCTCTAAGGGGTTAATGGCACTAAAGGGTTAATTTTCAGTCCCCAGCTGAGGGGCCATGAAGGGATTCAGCTCCTCCTTGGCCCTAAAGGCTGCCCCAGCTCAGTGCCAGGAGGATCCTTCACAGGGGGAAGGAACAGGGAGAGCAGCTCAGTCTTCCCTGGGCTCTTTGGGAGACAGGGTTTGCAGGTTTTCCTGTGAAAACCCTCATTCTACTGCAAATTCTAATTTAAAGAACCCCCCTACTTTTTCAGTGAAAACTGAATTATTTTCCTTTTTGTTCCAGAGCAGTTCTTTGGATGTTGTAGCTGATGCTGTATGAGGGGTTTTTTTTATTATTACATTTTAACAAACTTTATAGCCCATTTTGTTTGTTTTCAAATAACTTTATTTTCCTTCTTTTCTACCATCAATTACTAGGTTTGTTTTTCTTTCTATAAGATGGAGGAGTCAGGAGACTGATCCTGCTCAATGCTGTATAATTTAGTATTATGTGTGGTAGCTTTATGAGGTGGGAGTCAGATAAAACATAGTATTTGAACACTAACCATTTATTAGCTCTAAGGAATAGATTTGTGACTTGACAAGTAGACAATAACTCTGTGTTCTGATCAGCCAAAGAGGTCTACTCTGAGTTCAAAAACCAGAGTAACATTCTCTTTCACAAATAATTTTCTTTACTGATGTGACTAGATTTTAATAATAAACTTGATATATATGTAAATTTATTTTAATCTAATTTCATCAACAGAGCCCTCCTAAAAATGAGACTTTGTAGATTGTTCTGTGTCTGATTTATAGATTTCTGCATCCTATTCCCAGATTGATTTCAAGGCTATAATTCTATCAGGTTTTTCTCCTGATGTCAGAAACACCACCTCTGCAGATAGTGTTTTATAACTAGCATCACAACTGAAACTGAATTACTGCCTTGCTATCCTATGCTGCAATGTATCCTTTTGTTTATAATCACCCTCTCTCCCTTACATCCCTACCACTTCAGCTTCATGGAAAATATCAGCTCTGAGATCAATCAGGGAGCTCCATGTCTATTTCTGTCCCTCACTTCAACCCCTGGATAAAACAGGGACCAAATTCTAAACTCAGATGTGAATGTGCAGAGCTCTTTACAGCAAAGGGAGGCTGAGCAAATGGATCAGGGCTGAATTTCCACACATCCAATTCTATAATGAGTTGCTCTCCCTCCCTTGATGAGGTCTCAATCCTGTGAAGGAGCACGTGGGGCACACTCCAGTATTCACACTGATCTCAGGGACTCAGATGTGTTTGGGGATTCAGCACCTTCCTTCTAAATGCACAAGAAGAATAATCTGTGGGAAATTATGTTTAACTGAGTCCAGCACAAGTTTTGGGGGTTTTTTTCTCCATTTTTTTCATGCAATGGATTCCTGTTTAAGATGCACAACGCCTTACTTTGGATAAATAAAGTTACTGCTGTTTTCACACACTTCCCTTTTCAAACCTTGATGGATTACTGGCAGCTCCCTCCCTCTGCACTCCCCTCTATTCTCTCTCCAACTCAACCTCAACCTTTTCCATCCTTCTTCTATCCCTGACAGGAGGGAATCCAGGCCAATCACACAGGACACACAGGAACAGTAACTTTGCCAAATTAAACACTGATGTGGGTAATACACCTCCTCCTACCACTGCTTTTTAGATAAGAACATCTTCCTTGGAAGCAGAAAGATCCCAAAATTCCAATGTTTGCCTTTGGAATGGCCACTGTGCCAGCCAGTGGGATGGACAGGACCAGGAAGGAAATGGAAAAGCCTCTCAGATTTGATAAGTGCACCAGCACTTTAAATCCTCACCACCTTTGGACCAGCTGTGAAAAGTAACTCTATTTTATTTGCTTGGCGCTCGTAACAGTTCTCTTTAGATGCTGATGTCTCTCATATTACATTTCTGAACAATTCATTATAGCTCAAATAAAATGTAATTCTCATGTTGTTTTTAATTATTTCACAAAACCCAAAAGTCTCATAATGAGCTCCTTGCAATACCAATATATCTCCATGGTATTATGTCAATGCTGAAGAAAGAAGATGTAGATCCCCCCTCCTGCTGCAAATAAAATACATCTTCTCATATAATCCAAACTTTAATCCATTTCTTATGGTTTGGCTTTAGAGGCAACTCAAACAAATAACCAGAACAACAAACCTCTTCTCTCTCCCACAGTTTGGCCATCTGGAGCATTTGTCAGGCCAGGGCTCTATTTCCTACTCTCCAGGAGCAGGACCCCTTTCCTCACTAAGGAAACAAAAACTAAGATGCAGTAGCATAAACCATGTCAATGAAGATCTGTATCTTTCCACAAACAGATTTTTCACATCTACAATAGTGTGGTGGCTGGATTTCCCCCTTACCTGTTGGGATTAATCTGTGCTTTCTGCAGCTGCTCTGCCTGCTGGAGGTCCCTGGGGAAGCCAGAGAGCACCCAGCCATGGCTCAGGCAGTCCAGGGAGCTCAGGCGTTCTGTCAGCAGCTTCAGGACAAGGTTGTCTGGCACTGCAAAGGAGGAAAAAGGTGACATTTATTCTGTGTGCTGTGTCTGCAGTGAAGGGAGATGCTCACAACCACTTCTGGAACCAAACCAAACAGTTATTCCCATTTATGACTGATTGGCATTGAGCATTGTTGGCTTCTGCATATTTACCATATTTGGGGGTTTGGAACCCCCAAACTCACAAGGAACTGTAGGATCAATACAAAGGATTTGGTAAAACCTGGTGCCCACATGATTTTGCAATGTCCTTTTTCCTCTCAGCCACACTGGACTGATGTCACAGTGACGTGTGTGACGCAATCTTACCAAAATGCAAAAACAATGACCTGAGTTGTGGAAAAGAAATCCTAAGGCAGGAAAGGAATTCCTGAGTATCCTGGATTGAACCCAGCAGATGATAATGGTCCTGCCACAACAGTCTATGTGTGCTACTGCTCCAGTTTACCCAAAGGCTTGAAGATTTTATAACTGAAAATAATTTTCAAAATTAATTTCAACAGTCTTAACTACTGCATTGATGAACCCCTCATTTTAGAGCTAAAAGCTCTTTTTCCTCTATTATTATTTTTCTTTAGGACAAGAGAGAACATCAGCAAGATACTGACTGGGATTGCAACTACTGTGGAGCTTTTAAAATTCTGTTTAGTGGGACACAGTGGTAAGGAAGTATCCTGAACGTTTTCACTAGAGTCTTTATAAAGTAAAACACTTCAATCAAGATACTTAAACTTTGGGTGTTTTTTTGTTTTTGTTTTTGTTTTGGTTTTTTTTTTGGAGGAGGGGCTGTGTTCAGAATTAAATTATTCAGTTCAACAAGAGTGACTATAGATTTTCCAATGACTATTGTCATGTCTTGGACTCAGTGTCAAATAACCCCAAAGAAAGGACAGGAAAATCACCTGGAGCTGCTTCCCAAAGCAGCCAAACCAATTTCCAAGCAGCAAGGAGAGCCCCTTCCCTTTATCTGTCTGATACGCTGGTGCCTCTACTGAAAACAAGAGAGAAATTGCTACATAAATCCCCTTCATGGCAGGTTGATGTTTTGATGCTCACCCTGCCATCACATCTGCATACAAAAATACAACAACAAGTGCTTGTAGGAGAGTGTATGTGTCAGATTTCTAGCACTGCACTTCTCTTCAGGACAAGCTGACAGCAATCTGCCTGGATTTTAGCAGAGTGAATTATTAGCAGTGCACAGTTCTACCCCAGGAACAAGCAGGTTTTAAACTGCAATAATAGAATCCATTTGCTCCTAGAATTTAACACTGTGCCTCTGTCATGAAATTCATGGCTTCTCCTTTAAATAATCAAATTACTGAGTTTACAGAACTGCACTCAGGATTCAATGTACCAGCAAAAAGAGAGGAAAACCGCAGGGAATTAATTAGGAAACAGATTAGTGTATTAATTGAGGATATCCACTTCACATTATAAAAGAACAAGTTAAAGAGAGTAATATTCTCCATCTGCTGAAAGGAGGAAAAAAAAAAGGAATGGAATAAACCCACACACTTGACAAAGAGCAAAATGACAATGCAAAAACTGGGTATTCTGCTAAAAATGGGATTCATAAAATTAACTGTAACAATAGTGCAGCAGCAGGAAGGAATTTTATCAGATGGATGCTTCTTCCCTATCCAACACCTGAGCTGCAGGCAGGCATGGGAGGGAGAACAGGAGAATTTCAGTGCTCTTTCCAGGGCAGTTTTCTCCTCCCCCTTCCAGCTTACAAGAATTAATACAAACCCAACACATTCTAGCAGGAATAAAGAAAAACAAACAACCCCACCTTCTATTTCCCAAAAATGCATTCCATACAAAGATCAGTGGAATTTTCCAATAGTCCTGAATTTCTGGCTGCAGCACTAAACTTTCTTCATGTGTGTTATTTTATGACAATTCCTACTGGAATCATTCACATGGATTTAGAGATGCCAGGTGACATGATTTTATTTTTTAATTTCAGTTTTGCGAGGAATTGGAATAAAACCTACAAACTCATGAGTAAAACTGCAGTAGGATTCTGCCAGAGCTGACATCCCTGTCAGATGCACAGGGGGTCAGGGCAGAGGCTGGAAGGCCCAGGAGTGGCACAGAAAGATGGATATCCTGAGCTGTTGAGCTTCCAGCAGATCCTGGGAGATTCCCCAGTTCCAGGGTGCTTCCATCCTTCATGTGGGAAGGAGAACCACTGCAGCCTAGGGGGAAATTAAAAACCAATTGTGATGGGAACCTGGGGCATCTCCTGGGCCTGAGCACTTCCCACAGACCTTCTGTGAAGCCTGGTGATCAAAATCCTCCTCTGTGGTCACAGTTTTGGAACAAAACTGAACCAATCACACGAGAGGGAAAAAAACCAAGATGCAGAGACAATTAATTGTTTATCTAATGACATGCCAGGTTTGGGGTGTTCTGAGGGATGCTGGGGACACCTGACACCTCTCTCCCTTCAGCCAGGAGTGACTGCAAGACATCAGCAACACCCATGTACACATATACATCACTGAATAATATAGATGCTTACATACTTTCTGTGCCTCCCTCTAAAGCTTGATGGTGAGAAATAAAACATAAACAAGTCAGACAGCAAGCTCTGCTCTCCTCTTGATTAGCAAACATACCTATCACTTCAACACAATGGGGGAACAGAGCTTGTTGGCTGCTTGGTGGCATTACAAAGTACATCAGCTGCCCTTGAACAGGAACAGTCACACTTAAAACAGCTGCATTAAAACTGTAAAACATCTTCCACAGACCAGAGGGAAGGAGAAAAAAAAAAGCGAGAAAAAAAATCAGTATTATTCTTATTTTGTAGTACAGACAGAGTAGGTAATGAAGAACTCTGCAGTGCAGAATTCCTTTTCACTCATGTGGAACTGTCTCTGGAATGTAAGGCAAATTAATAACCTGTAATTGGAGGGGCACACAGCCTGTGAGGAACTAGCCAGAGGTCTCCTGGTCTTAAGCACATGACCCAATGGGCATATAGCAAAGTAAAATATAGAGCTTTCCTGATGAGACAGTCAATCTACATGTTTTAAGGAGATTATGAAGCACAAGAGCTTTGAATAATCAATTCCTTTTCAACATAAGCTTGTGTGAGTTTCCAACTCTGAAAGTTGAGGGAATGAGACTCGAGAGAGATTTTACTTTATCATTAGAGAAGTCCAAAGGTAAGTTTCTTGTAAAAATTACAATGTGCTGCTGCAAAGAGCTATCCAGACTAGGTAAGGTGGGAGCACATCTTTATTAGGGAGAGAAATCAAGGCACAGGAGTGAAATTCACCCCTCAGAAGTAAAGCTGCAGAGCCACTGAGCTGCAGTGGTTCCTGAGAGCATCAGGCACAGCTGTGGACCAGGCTCACAGGAACCCCAGGCACGGAACAGCAGCAGAATGAGGCCACAACCAGCTCCAGATGGAAATGTAATTTGTCTGTGCCTACACCAACCCCACACTCGTGTCTCCTTTATCTCCCAGCCTGTTTCACCACGTTAATGATCCAGACTATGCCCCTGAATTGGCAGCTGTGGATCTAAGAAGCGATTTAATCATTTCAGGGGTTTGATCAGGCAGGGGACAAGGCTTTAAGTGCTGCTGCTTGTGCTGGAACTGCTTCGTGGACACCCAGAGATTTTCCATCTCCAGGGCTGTAAATCAGCACCTTCCAGCAGAACATTTAAAAAATAAATTTACTTCTCAGAGCTTCAAAGGTTTTCACAGGTATCAGGTATGTCCTTGTGAAGCTCACAGGAGAGTGTCCTATTAGCTCTTCCCCAATCCATGGTTCTGCAGGACTAACAGAAACCCGGATCAGGCAATCAGTTACAAAATCAGGCAATCAGTTACAAAATCACACCATCTGCTCCAGACAAAAGTAACAGAACATTAAAGGCACAGTCTGAAAGGGAAAAACACCACTTGAGAGATTACAGGGCACTATTCTCCGATAACTTCAATGCTGTCAGTGCTCCAAGCTATACAATTATCATATTTAAATTGATACCTCCTCCGTGTATTTCCCTTTAAAACAGACTTTTGAACAGTATCAACTCACTCCTCCAAGCCTATAAACCTCGATTCTAAGTACAGCAAAAATGCATTTACAGGCACAAATTCTGTCAGCTTTGTGCTCTAAAAGGTCCTTTTGACAATACTGTCCATTTATGCTTTATCCTGCTTATAGAGATTTTTTTTTAGCAAGGTCTGAAGACTTCCACGGCTAATTCAGATGCCCGAGGCTTGATCCCAGTAGTTGACAGTTAACATCTTGTCCTGAGTACAAGCTACTGCCAAAGGCTACTTTCCTGATTTGTCCAGGAAACCCCAAATTTAGCAAAGCATGAGATTTCCTTATTTTATTTCTCTAGAAACTCTGGATGATTCACAATGAGTAGTTGGCTTTTTCTACTCTGTTTTCTTGCCCACGTAAAGGTGCTTAGAGATGGTATCGATTGAGATTGTATAAATTGCTTTTTAATGTGTTTGAGAATGATTTAGCAGTGATTTACCATCGCGTGGGCTGATCGATAATTTAGGCTAATCCTCCGAGCCGCCGGTGGCTGAGGACGGGCAGGGCTGCGTGCGGCCGGCTCGGGCACCGTAAATAAACACCGGCTTCTGCCTCGCTGGAGTCGGGAGAAGGGCATCGGTCCCTCCCGGGGGCTCCGACCCCACGCACCCCGCGAGTCCCGGGGAGCCCAGGGGCGCTCCGGGCCCCACACCCGGCGGGTCCCCGAAGGGTCCAGCCCCGGTCACCCGGCGGGGTTCCGGGCGGTCTCCGTCCCTGCGCACCCGGAGGGGTCCCGGGGGCTCCAGCCCCGCGGTCCCGCAGGATCCCGAGGGGTCCTGGGGTTGTCCCGGGGGCCTCCAACCCTGCGGTCCCGGGATGATACCGGGGTGGTCCCGGGGTTCTCAGCCCTGCGGTCCTGCAGGGTCCCGGTATCGTCCCGGGGTTCTCCAGCGCCGCGCACCTCAGCGAGGTCCCGAGATTTTCCCGTAGGATCCCGGGGTTGGTCCCGGGGCTCTCAGCCCCGCAGGATCCCGGTGGTCCCGGGCTGGTCCCGGGGCTCTCAGCCCTGCAGGATCCCGGTAGTCCCGGGCTGGTCCCGGGCTGGTCCCGGGGCTCTCAGCCCTGCAGGATCCCGGTAGTCCCGGGCTGGTCCCGGGCTGGTCCCGGGGCTCTCAGCC